>VWZX01009354.1:0-45956 GCA_013399015.1 Galbula dea
AGCTTGGCTCAGCTTCCCCAGCCTGAACAGGCCCAGCAGTGCCCTGGTATCGGTCTGGCTTCACATCCCCCTTCTTGTACACAGAGGGGAGATTCCCAGAGCTGAAGTTTTAGGTGCACCTTGAGCATTGCTTGAGAGCCGGTGACTGCAGCAGGAACACTTGGGGTCCTTTGCATCTCCAAAGCAGTGGAGGCTCCTCCTGAGGAGACCTCCTGCGAGCTGGTGGCAAGTTCTGCCTGGGTTTATGTGCTGGCATCAGTGAGGCCTGCACAGGGCCCCTGGGGCTCTATCTCCCTGCAGGTCCAGTGCCTCAGGAGTTGGAGAAGGTCCTCGTCCCCAGGAGGAGCTGCACTCGCCCATCCACCCACTCTGCCAAGCACTGCAGCACCCTGGTAGCCACCTGCAGGTTCTGCGGTAAGAGACCTACAGCCGGTGGCAGCCGTGGCCATGGTGCTAACCACCAGCTGGGGGTGGGTGAGATGGCCAGGGCCTGGCCACCCTGAGTAGCTCTGGGGTGTGGATGGAGGAACCCAACCTGGAGGAGCCTGAGTGAGTGCTGCCCCATGGGGACCATCAGCAGATGACTGGGAGATGAGGCTGGTCCTCTGTTAGCCATAGGTGGGTGTGGTTTCTCCATGCTGTTTGCCCATGCTTGGCCATGGACCCTCCATGCTGACTGGCTCTGCTAAGGGTGGATGTAGACCCTCCATGCTGATTGGTTCTGCTAAGGGTGGATGTGGACCCTCCATGCTGATTGGCTCTGCTAAGGGCAGGTGTGGACCCTCCATGCTTATTTGTCCTGCAGTGAGTGGATGGATGCAGTTCCTCCATGCCAATTGGCCAGCTCTTGGGTTGGTGTAGTTTCTCCCTACCCATTGGCCAGGTGGTGTGTGGTTGTGGTCTCTCCATGCTGATTGGCCAAGTAGTGTGTGGTTCTGGTTTCTCCATGCTGATTGGCTAGGTGATGGGTTGGTGTGATTCTTCCATGCTCATTGGCCAGGTGATGGAGTGTGGTGGACACCTGGGACAGGTGTGACAATCTGGTCCTTCCTCTGGGGTTCTCCTGCAGGCTGCAGTGGTGTCAGCTGTCAGAGAGCTGCTGCATGGAGCTGGGGGTGCTGCTGGCCCAACACCCCAGCCTGGCCCAGCTGGAGCTGGGTGACAGTGCACTGGGAGACGGCAGCGTGCACCTGCTCTGCGAGGGACTGCGACAGCCCAGCTGCCACCTGCGTGTCCTGCGGTGAGCAGCCCTGGAAACCCTGGGTATCCTCCTGCTATGCCTTGGAATCTCCCTGTCACCCCTGGGTATCCTCCTGCCATGCCTTGGAATCTCCCTGTCACCCCTGGGAATCCTCCTGCCATGCCTTGGAATCTCCCTGTCACCCCTGGGTACCCTCCTGCCATCCCCCCGGCACCGTTAGGCATCTCCCAGGAAGCTACCCATGGGGTGGAACATGAGCACTGGGGAGGTTCATCAAAAGAGTCCTTCTGGAGTGGCATTGTCCCACTCTTCCTGGGTTAGGAGCTCAAAAGCAGTGGCACCAGGGTGGAGATCATCACCACAGTGGAGTGGCATCGGTGTGGGGACGAGTCACCAGGTTGGGGTGGGTACCACCACTGGGCTGGGGACAATCACCACGGTAGGGTGGCACTAAGGTGAGAACAATCACCCTGCTGGGGTGGCACTAAGGTGAGAACTAGCAGTGAGGTGGGGACCATCAGTGTGGTGGGATGGCACTGCTGTGGGAACCATCACCATGGGGGGTGGTACCAAGGTGGGGCCTGCCACCACGTTGGGGGGAGGACCACCACCGTGGTGTGGTGGCACCAGCGTGGGGACCGTCACCATGATGGGATGGCACTGGTGGGCCCTCAGGCTGGCTCTGAGGGTCTCTCCCCGGCAGGCTGTGGTACTCCCAGCTCACCAGTGCCTGCTGTGAGGACCTCTCCACCGTGCTGGCCACCAGCCCGTGCCTGGAGGAGCTGGATTTGTCCTTCAGTGAGGGGCTGCGTGATGCTGGTGTGCGTCTGCTGTGCGAGGGGCTCCAGCACCGTGGCTGCCAGCTGAGGACGCTGCGGTAAGGAGCTCCAAGGCCAGCTGGAATTCCTTCCTTCATTCCCACCTGGAGCAGCTCACCGACCAGCTGGTCCAACCCTGTGCCCCTCTTTGCCTTCATCCCACAGGCTGGGGAGCTGCCGGCTGACGGGAGCCTGCTGCCAAGCCCTGGCTGCTCTGCTGGTGGACAGCCCTCACCTCACCTGCCTGGACCTGAGTGACAATGAGCTGGGATCTGAGGGTGTCCTGCAGCTCTGCCAGCAGCTCTGGCATCCTTCTTGCCCACTGAAGGCCCTGGGGTAAGGTTCTTGGCGTGTCCTCCTTCCATCCCCAGCATCTCCAAGCCAGCACCCTCAGGACAGGGAGAGGGATCATAGGATCGTTGAATCCCAGCTTGGAAAGGACTGTAAGGGTCATCTGGTCCAACCTTTCTTAGCCAAAGTCCAGTCTAGACAAGCTGGCCCAGGCCCTGTGCAGCTGAATCTTCAAAGTGTCCCATGCTGGGGACTCCACCACTTCCCTTGGAGAGATTATTCCAGTTATCCTTGTGAAAAACGTTCCTCTTGTGTCCACTTGGAATTTCCTGAGTTGTAGCTTGTTCCCACTGAGGCCTCAAGTTGTGCCAGGGGAGGTTCAGGTTGGCCATGAGGAACAATTTCTTCCCCAAAAGGGTTGCCCAGGCCTGGCCCAGGCTGCCTTGGGCAGTGCTGGAGTCCCCATCCCTGGAGGGCTTTCCAAGCCCTGGAGCTGTGGTGCTGAGGCCATGGGTTAGTGGTGCCCTGGCAGTGCTGGGGAACAGTTGGACTCCATGATGTTAAAGGTCTCTTCCAAGCAAAATAATTTAATGATTCTGTGATTATCTCTCCCTTTTTCCTTGACAAAAGGGAGTCTCTATCTTTGTAACTACCCTTTAAAGACTGCGAGTTGTTGAGAAGGTCTCCCCTGAGCCTTCTTTTCTCCAGGCTGACAAAACCCATTTCCCTCAGCCTTTCCTCACATGGCAGCTTCCCAGCCCTTGGATCATCTCTGGACCCTCTGCAGCCTGTCCACTGCTTTTTTGGTCCAGTGGGGACCAAACCTGAACACATTCTTCCAGGGGTGGCCTGACCAGCACTGAGCAGAGTGGGATACCAGCACCCCAGCACCAGGAGAGCAGAGGGTGGCATTTAACAGCTCTTCTCCTTTTCTCCCCCTCTTTCAAGCCTGAGCACAACCGAGTTAAATGAGGAAGCACTGCAGGAGCTGACTGGCCTGAGGGCACTGAAGCCAGAGCTAAAGATTGGGTACCTTCTCCAGCAGGACCCACCACAGGCAGGGGCCATGGCCCGCCTGCCCTTCAACCGCGGGGTCCTGCCGCAGCACAGGAAGGGGCTGCCCTCCTTCAGGAGAGGTCCCCACCTTTAGAAGAAGTCCTCACCTTTAGGAGAGCTCCTCATTTCTTGAAGTCCCTGCCTTTAGGAGAGCTCCTCATCTTTAGGAGGAGTCCCTGCCTTTAAGAGAGCTCCTCACCTTCAGGAGAGCTCCTCACAACAACCAAAGCCATTCCTAGCCCAGTTCTTGGTGCTGCTGAAGTCCACGAGAAGCCTCCCTGGGTTTGAGGTTGTCCCATACATGGGGGGCACAGGGCAGAAGGTCCTACCAGAAGGTCCTCCCATGTCCCCACCAGGTTGGTGGGAATAGTTGTGGGTGTTTGCCAATGCCAAATAAAGGTGCTGGAACCCTCTGTGCTCATCCTCCTCCACCTCCTGTCCCCACCATGCCTAGGGATGTGCATGTGGTCCAGCTCCTGCCCCACGTCCCCAAGGCTTGCCTGATGCCCCCAGCAGCAAGGTGCCAGCCCTGGAAGTAAATCTCCAGCCAGTTTGGGGTTTTAATTAAAAAAAAAAATAGATGAATTTACAGTGAAATCAAATAACATCGCTGTGGATGCTCATGGGAGTGACACAGGAGCTGGGGGAGAGGTGACCTCCACGGCCAGGGCCACCCCTTCTTGGGGCCAGTGCCCAACCACCCTGCACAGTGTCCCCAGGGACTCCCACGGTGTGGTCACAGCATCTTCATAGCGATGACCTCAGGGTGCTGATGCCAACATCATCATAGTCTCTGTCCCCTGGGGGCTGGGCTGGGAGGTCCCTTGTGGCTCCTGGGGGGCAGCTCCCACCTTAGAAGACACCAAAGGCTGGTGGACCTCTGGAAAAATCCTGGATGGGGTCTTGCTCCAGCCCCACCGTGGATTTGCTGCCTGCTCCCTGTCCACCACCACAGCCAAGCCCCCCTCTGGATGTGGCTCTTCAGGAGACATGGTGGCCATGGTCCCTCTTACCTGAGGGTGGGCCACAGTCTGAGCTCCTCTCTGTCACCTCCTCAAAGACGTCCCCAGCACCAGGAGCAGGGAACTCTTCTGGCACGGCTGTGGCATCATCGTAGCCATCCGGGAGGCCATGCTGGGCAGAGGGCTCTGGGATGGCCACGGGGGGGGAACCTGAGGCCGTGGCAGGTGGCTGTGCCACCCTCCCCCTCCAGCCATGCCACTGGGATGTCCTGGTGGCACTGAGGCTGCAAGCTCTCACCCAGAGATTAATCAGCAGGAGTTAATTAGAAGGGAAGTGCGATCTGCTCGAGAGCTGCCATATGCCCACGGCTCCCCAACCCCAGAATCTTGTCCCTGGAACTCCCTGACAATTTCCTGCTCCCATGTCTCTACCTGAGGCTGCCTCGAGGTCACTCTGCTCCTCCACGATGTCCCCAGTGTAATATGGAAGCTTTGTCCCTGAGCCCTCTGAGAGGGAGCCTAAAGGGGAGGGGCATGATTGGGTGTTGGGGGGTGGATGGAGCTGGCACCCTGGGCAGCACAGCCCCTCGCTGTGGAGCGGGGCTATGGTGGGACCAAGGGACACACCAAAGCCGTGAGGACAAGCCAGAGCCACACCACCAGGAACTGGGCCAGAGTTTGGGGGGATAGCCACAGAGCATGGGTGAGACTGCACTGACCTGAGCAACTGGGCACCTCCTGGTACTCAGGTGTCAGAGTGTAGTCCAGCTCCTCGTAGATGGCATCAGAGACAACATCTTCAGCCCTACCAGGGCCTGAAATGACAAGCAGCACTCAGCTGGGACCATGGGTGGCACCAGGGTCATCTGCTTGCCACCATACGAGCTGACTCACAGCAGGGGACCCCCAGATCGGCTCTGCCCTGGCACCCACCCACCAGGACACACCTCGGAACCGAGCCCGGGCACGGCACATCTGTGTCGCCAGGGCACCCAGGGCCAGGCACAGCAGCGTCCCCAGGACCACACACAGGACTGTGGGCACCGGCACGGTCCCTGCTGGTGCTGCCAGGGTGGTGTTGAGGACATCTGTGAGGACATCACACGGTTCCGTGAGGAGAGGGACCCTATTCAGCCTGGCACAGGGGTGAGGGGGTGCTGCATGCACGGGCAGAGCTACCTGGGGATGGGGTGGACCTCTCACTCATGCCATCACCATCCTGATCACATGTGATATGGGTGTCCCCATCGGTGCCGCAGGCCTGAAGGTGCCAGGGTGCCGAAGGGCATCGCCAGAAGGAGCGAGTCCCCTCCTCGCAGCCCACCCAGGCCAGCCAAGCCAGGGCTGGCTCCCGGCTGGGGGCAGCCGCCAGCCTCCCCGTGTCCCCGCAGCCCAGGTGCCGGCAGACGGCGCTGGCGGTGGCAGGGCTGGTGCCGTCGGCGCACACGCGGCCCCAGGTGTCGTTGTAGAACACCTCCAGGTGCCCCTTGCAGCGCCCACCCGCCAGCCGCAGGGAGAGCTGCTCTACAAAGGGGCAGCGGGAAGGGGGTCACGGAGCGGCCGGGACAGCCACCTTCCCCCCGAGGGGACAGACCCCTTGGTCCCCGATTTGGGGACGCACGGCACTGACCTGAGCAGATTGCTCCTGCCCCACCACCACGCCGGCAGCTGTGCCGCGCCAAAGCCGGGCACTGCCACAGGGACGCCTCGGTCCCGGCACAGCCACCGGCGTCCAGCCAGAGAGGCCCCGTGCCGGGGCCGAAGCGAGGGGAGTTAGGTGCCTCCAACGCCACCCCACAGCCTAGCTGCTGGCACACGACGGCAGCGTCCGGCATGTCCCAGGTGTCCTGGCAGACGGTCCCCCAGCTGCCGTTGACGTAGACCTCCACCCTCCCGACACAGCGACTAGGGCCAGCCGCCAGCCTCACCTGCCGGCTGCCTGCGGGACACCGAGGGCACCGGGATGGAGTAACCGTTCTGATGCCAGCAACCCCCAGCCCTTCCCGGGACACTCACCCGAGCAGACGATGGCCACCTCCTCGGGGCTACCGCTTGCAGTGGTGGCCGTCCCCGAGATGTTGCACTCGGCCAGCTTCTCCTCGGTGCCGGCACACCACGGCCCCTCCAGCCCCAGGGTACCTGAGCTCGGCACGGCATCCACTTTCTCCGGCGCGCCGCAGTCCAGCTGCCGGCACACCACGCTGGCACCGCGGGCGTCCCACAGCGCCGCTGGCACACGGAGCCAAGCCCCAGGGCTGGCAGCAACCTCCAGCCTCCCGTCGCACGGGCTCTGCCCCTCCACCAGTCGCAGGGGTTTGCCATCGTCTGCAAAATCCCTGGTTATGCCACGGAGCAGCAGCACCAGCTGTGAAGGGACCTTGAGGGGATGATGGGACCCCGGCTCACGCCTCCCCTCACCCCAAAACAGCCCTGAATCCTCCACTCCCAATTTTTGGGGTGTTCCAAAAGCCCCTTAAGGATTTTTGTTTGTTTGTTTTTCCCCATACAGACCTGAGCAGTTGACGGCAGCAGCGTGGCCAGGGGGGCAGGTGGCCTCTCCCAGCACCACCACGGGGCACTGGCCCGGGTGCCACTCGCTCCCGCTGCAGCCGAAGGCATCTCTCCAGAGCGGCCCATCCCCACCGCCAAAGGAGCCTCCTGGGGGCACGGCGACGGCCGGGCCACAGCCGAGGTGGCGGCACAGGACGTGGGCATCGGGCAGGTCCCAGCCGGTGGCACAGACGGACCCCCAAGTGTCCCCCACCTCCACCTCTACCCGCCCAGCGCAGCTCGAGGTGTTGTTCGCCAGACGGAAACTGGCGTAAGCTGTGGCAGAAAGACGGTTGGAGGGGGACAGCGATGCGGGGGCCCACCGGGACTCCCCCCCCAACATCCCCAACGCTTACGGGAGCAGGTGATGGTGGCGTAGCTGGTGCAGCCCTGGCTGTGGGGCGGTCGCCGGGCGCAGGCGCTGAGGAGGAGCTCAGTGCCAGAGCACTCGAATCCCCCTTCCCAGAACGGTCCTGTTCCCGTCTCGACCGGAGCAGTGCCGGTGAGGGCCAGCGCCACGCCACAGCCCAGCTCCCGGCACACCACCTGCGCCGCCTTGATGTCCACGTCGTCCTCGCAGGCTGCGGTCCAGGTTCGGCCTCGCCGCAGCTCCAGCCTCCCGGCACAACCACCATCACCGCCGACCAGCCGGGCAAAGCCTACCGGGAGGGGAGGCACCAGTGAGGGATGTGCCCCCCTGCACCAGCGCCGTTCCTGGTTCCCCTCCACCTCCTACCTTGGCAGACGACGGCAGTGTCGAAGTCGTGAATGCCGCTGTAGGGTCCCCAGCCACGGACCTCGCAGTCCCAGAGGTTGGCCTCATTCCCGCGGCAGTTGATCAGAACCAGGCTGACAGGGCCGTTCCCTCGGCCGAAGCGGGAGGCGGCAGCGGCATAGGCACCAGTGGCCGAGCCACAGCCCAGCTGCTGGCACACCACCTCAGCTTCCTCCTTCGTCCAGTCGGGATCTGCCACTGTGCCCCATTGTCCCCGTAGCTTCAC
Source organism: Galbula dea (assembly GCA_013399015.1). Taxonomy (NCBI): domain Eukaryota; kingdom Metazoa; phylum Chordata; class Aves; order Piciformes; family Galbulidae; genus Galbula; species Galbula dea. The sequence continues at coordinate 7,880 of VWZX01009354.1, forward strand.
CTCCACCCTGCCAGCGCAGGGACCAGTGCCAGCTACCAGTCTCATCTCCATAGCCTCTACACCAGGACATCAGCATGGCCTCAGTGCTTCCAGGCCATACGCCGGCACACGGTAAGAGACCCAGGCCAGCCACCCCACCCTATCCCCATCCCCATCTCACCTGCACAGGTCACCCCTACATCCTGTTCGTGGCCGCAGAAGTGTTTTCCCCAGCCAAAGTGGGGACAGTCCTGCAGCCCTGCCTCGAAGCCACGGCAGAAGAAAGGCTGGAGCCAAATCCGACCGGTGCCTCGCCCGAACGGGGTGTACGTCGACCACCTGACCGCCGGCCCGCAGCCCAGCTGCCTGCACACCACGGTGGCCCATCGGGCTTCCCAGTCGAAGTCGTAGACGCAGACGGAGCCCCACTCACCATTGTGCTTCACCTCCACCCTCCCAGCACAGCGTCCACCACCGTCCACCAGCCGCAGCTCCCCGGTGCCTGCAGTAAGGGGGGGGCTGAGCACTGCTCACCCTGCCCTATAGCTGCCCCATGGCTGCCCCACACCCCACCGCTCACCCTCACAGAGCTGCACACACAGGAGCAGCCCCAGCACCCTGATGGGAACCATCCTGTTGTCTCAGACCACCCCCCGGCGTGGGGTGGGTGATATATCGGCAGGGGTGCGGGCAGGAGCCAATGGAGGCAGCAGCACCTTTTGAGCCGTTATCAGGAGGGTTATCTCCCGGCTGATGGGGCCCTGGCTTCCAATAACCTACTCTGTACCCAAATATGAGCCTCATCTCCGCTTCTGGCGTCACACGCCTCGCCACGGTGGGTTGGCACCCGGATGTCCCCAAGGGGAGCCGGCCCTCACCCCAAGGCACCGCGGGGTGTGGGCCCTTCCCACCCCTGTCCCACTGTGGGGCTGACCTTGCTGCCAGAGCCCAGTCCTGATGGCGACCAGCTTCACCCCAAAACCTACCAAACCCTTCACCATAACATCATCAATAAAGCCCAAAGATCTCAGCATGCCAGCACCCATCCTTGGGGTGCTCCCCTCCATGGGGTGNTGGGAGAGGATCTGCCTGGCCAGGTTGGAACCCAGCACCAGCACAAACCACTGGACACAGGAGGTGGAGGGGAAGCAGGAGCTCCCTCGAGGTTTCAGTTGTGTGTGAGGATGAGGATGGGGCTGAGCCACCCACTGCCAACACCAAGTGCTGCTGGTGGCCGCGGCCTGCCCTGGGGCAGTGGGTGAGGAGGACACAGGGCTCACGTGGAACAGCTGCAGGTGTGCAAGCCCTCGGGAAGTTGCCAAAAGTGCAGCGACAGCCCCAAATGCAGGTAGCTGAGGCACCACACGTGGTGGTGGTGGGTGATAGTGGGCATTTGTGGCATCGTGACTGCACCAGGGGGATGGGGGCACAGCTGCAGGCAGTGTGGCATCACTGCCATGTGCCACCAGCTTCTGTATAGGGCTGGAGACCTGCCACCTGCAAACGTCGTCTCAGCCCAAGATGGCTTGTGGGCTTGATCCCAATGTTGGTGTCACCCAGGATGTCCCCAGTGGTGTTGTATGGACCTGCCATACAGGTCCATGGGGCTGCCACGTTGCCCCAAGGGAGCTGTCAGGAATGGCAGAAAGGGGACAACACGGCTCTCGTGTCCCCAGGGTGGGAGGTGACCCTCACCATGGTCCCTAGGGACATCAGGAGCACTCCTAGGATGGGAGGTGACCCCTGCTGTGGGCACCAAGGACCAGTACTGGGAGCTTCCCTGGGATTGGAGGTGACCCTCACCACGAGCACCGGTGACACCAGGAACACTCCCCGCCCCACCCCGCAGCACCTCCAGGGTCATGGCCGAGCCTCACGGTAGTTTTTTATTCCTGAATCCCCTCCCTTGCCTCCTTGGCACCCTAACCCTCCGCCGGTGCCGGTTCCCGGAGCTGGCCCCGCCCACCGCCCGGAGCTACAGACCTCCCAGCCGGTAGCGGGCGCTGGCCGAGCGGACGAATGTCTCCGGAAAATAACGAGAGGCGGCGGAGACAGCCGAAGGGAGCCGAGGCGAGGCGGGACGGCGATGGCGCAGCAGGTCGAGCAGCTGCGGGCGGACGGCGTGTACAAGGAGGTGATCCGGGAGGGCACCGGACCTCTGCCCGACTTCCGCGACGGCACCAAGGTCAGGGCCGCGCCGGGTCAGAGATGGGGGGAATGGGGTAAGGGGGCTAGGAAGGAGTGACACACGGAGATCTTCCGCCGTCGCCATGGTGACGCTGCGGCCTACTTGACACTCCTTCCCTGGGCACCCCCCCGCTTCAGGCCACTTTCCACTACCGGACGCTGCGGTGCGGAGATGAGGAGACGCCGCTGGACGACAGCCGAGCGCGGGGAAAGCCCATGGAGCTGATCGCCGGCAAGAAGTTCAAGCTGCCGGTGTGGGAGGCGGCGCTTAGGACCATGCGGCCCGGGGAGAGGGCGCGCTTCCGCTGTGACGTCAAGGTGTGTGTGGCCCTGCCTGAAAAGGGGCGTGGTCTGCGTTCTCGGGGGGGGCGTGGTTTGCTGGTCCAGGGCGGGGCTTGAAGTTCTGGCGCATCCTATTGGTTCAGGGGCGTGGTTTGCTCCTCGGGGACTCGGCCTATTGGTTTAGAGGCGGGCCTGCGTGGGAAGGGGCGTGGTCTAATGCTGTGGGCGTCTCCCACACCTGCCCACACGTGTCCCTGGTGCTGGGGTTCGAGGTCAGCAGCGTTCCCAGGCCCCCAGCGCTGGTCCCAGCACTGTCTCCCCCCTCACATACTCCCACAGCACGTGGTGCTCTACCCACTGGTGTCCAAGAGCCTGCGGAACATCGCGGCAGGGAAGGACCCACTGGAGGGGCAGCGGCACTGCTGCAGCATCGCCCAGCTGCACGACCACTACTCCCTGGGTTACCCTGACCTCGATGAGCTCCAGAAGAACCCCCAGCCCCTCATCTTCGACATTGAAGTGCTCAAGGTGAAGTATCTGCTCGGAGAGGGGCAGACAAGGCTCTCCCGTACCCTGCCCTGGGTGAGAGGGAGCTCGGGGACAGCCACAAGCACTCACCCTGGGTGGATGGTGCGGGAAGGAGGGTGCTGGGGCTCTGCCCCTACCTGGAGGCAGGTTCTGCCCTTGTGAAAGGCTGAGAGAGTTGGGGTTGTTCAGCCTGGGGAAGAGAAGGCTCCAGGGAGGCCTTCCTGCAGCCTTCCAGTACTTCAAGGGCTTATGAGAAAGATGGGGACAGACTGTTTAACGGGAGCCATTGTCACAGGAGAAGGGGTGATGGTTTTCAACTAAAAGAGGAGAGATTTAGACTGAACAGAAGGAAGAAATGTTTTCTACTGAGGATGGTGAGACCCTGCCCCAGGTTGCCCAGAGAGGTGGCAGATGCCCCATGCCTGGAACCATTCCAGGTCAGGTTGTCTGGGGCTCTGAGCAACCTGATGTAGTTGCAGATGTCCCTGCTGGCTGGAGGGGTTGGACTAGATGACCTTGAAAGGTCCTTTTCAACCTGAACCAGTCTTCTATGATGGTATGCTGGCAGGTGGAGGCACCTGGCTCCTACCGGCAGGACCCATGGGCCATGACGGATGAAGAGAAGCTGGAGGCTGTTCCCCTGATCCACAAGGAAGGCAACGAGCTGTACCGGGAGGGCAAGGTACAGGAGGCAGCTGCCAAATACTATGATGCCATTGCCTGTCTCAAGAACCTGCAGATGAAGGTAGGGCTCTCTGGCCCCTCTCCGGGGTCTTCCCTTATTCTTCTGGAGTGCAGGGCTTGGGAGTTTTCCCCTCACTCCCCCTACTTGGCCCCATCCTGCAGGAACAACCTGGCTCTCCAGACTGGATCGAGCTCGACCAGAAGATCACACCCCTGCTGTTAAATTATTGCCAATGCAAGCTGCAGTGTGAGGAGTACTACGAGGTGCTGGATCACTGCTCCTCCATTCTCAACAAGTATGAGGGTAAGGATCCACAGGCTAGCCCAGCTGGCTACAGTGGGTGCCAAAAGTGGGTGCTGGGGAGACCCTTCCTCCGCACTCCCCGTGCTCAGCACTCCTCTCCCCACAGACAACGTCAAGGCCTATTTCAAACGGGGGAAGGCCCACGCAGCAGTGTGGAACGTGGCAGAGGCCCAGGCTGACTTTGCCAAAGTGCTGGCCCTCGACCCCTCTCTGCGTCCTGTCGTCTCCAAGGAGCTACGGAGCCTGGAAGCTCGCCTGCGTGAGAAGGACGCTGAGGACAAGATCCGCTTCAAGGGCATCTTCTCTCAGTAAAGCCCAAGGCGGAGAGCCGGACGCTTTCTGACCATTAGATATTCCCCATGTGGAATGTTCATGGATGTTTATTAATGTTTAATACAGATTTTACTTAATGGAAGTCGTTTGAAGTGGCCCAGGAGCTGGCCAGGGCCTGGTGACACTTCATTACGCAGCGTATCGCCGTCACCACGCACGGTTCAAGCGCAACGTAAAGGTGAAGCTCTTAGGCTATGCTCATCGTCACGCCGGGAAGGGACATGTGGGGTGACGTGAGCTGGAGCCTGCTGCTCTGCTGAGTTCTTTTATCTGTTGTTTGATGGTTTTATACTTTATGTTGGCCTAAGCCACCATGCCCAGGGCTGGACAAGCTGCTTAGGGCTTTGTGGGGCCAAAGCCTCAGCTCCAGCCCGTTCCCTTTCCTGCCTGTACTCCGTGCCACGTCCTGCATCGTCACTTCTCAAGGCTGCTGCTATCATCCCGAGCCGGCGTTTCCTCTGTGCTGCGTCATCGTGTCAGCGTCGTAACTATTTTATATAGGATAACTGCTTGTTACCACTTATCTATAGGAATCTCTGGTTGTGCTATGCCAAGATAAACAGAAGTAAAATGAGTCACAGGCACCTTATTCCTCAGAGGAATTGCTGTTGGGGTAAATGCGGTAACCAGGAGTGGGTCAGGGGAAGGGAGTCTGGCAAGCCCTGGCGCTGAGGCTTTGCAAACTCGTGGCAAACTGAGCCCTTGCTTGGTGAAATCACAAATGTTAGAGCTGCTCAACAACTGTTCTAAAGGTGTAGAGCCAAGAAAACTCTCCAGCAGGCTCTGTCCTGGGCTCACAGCATAAGAGGCAGCTCTAACACATGCAGGTTTTGTCATTGGGGTGTCCCCCAGGAGCTCAAAGCTCAGCCTGTGCTGCTGCATCACCCCAAATCCTAGCCCAAAGGTATGTGAGGTGGCCAAAGTGCCTCAGCCATGCTCTGCTGGCTCCCCCTGCCCTCAGACCATGGCTATCCTCGAGGGAAAAGGTTTAGGCAGACATACAATGGACAGCTTGATCGTGGCATCAATGGGGATACAGAGACACTTCCAGGCTGTATTTTCCCTGCCAGGATGTGTCCTAAATAGTTCATGACCCAACTCCTGTGCCCCAAGGCCACCTCCCTACGTGACACCATGGCCGTGGGGCTGCCTGGGGTCAGGGCTTTCCTGGCCCAGGAAGCCCTTGGCCCCCGTGCTGGCATTGGTGGCCGGGTGGGTACAGAGCAGAGACGCAGGTCTGTCTGGCACCTCACCTTTAATCGCTTTATTTCACACCAAAACAACGAGAACAGAGGAACTGTTGTTGAACCCTAGCCCTTCCCCTGCCCCATGGCTGGCAACACCAGACAGAACTAAATAGGTGGGGAGCAGGGAAGGTGCTGCTTGCCCTGGGGCATTGCCATGGCTTCCCCCCAACACTGCCCAGGGACCCCGGGAGGGCAACATATCAGCTCCCTGGGAGAAACCCCGCTAGGCACTGCCCAGCAACAACTCTACAGCACCAAAGGACCCAAGGGGATGGGGCAACGGGGTGGAGGCAGAGCTGGGGGGACCTGGAGTGGCTCAGCTCCAAGGGGATCACTCCAGCACTTGGAAGGGATCTCTCTAGCCCTTACAGCGGCTCAGAGTGCTGTCGCCCTCAGGGGACCCAGCACCCTCATTTCCTTCCCCCAGGCTCAGGGCCCATCTATGGCTCCAGCCCTGTGTGCTCCTGGCTGAGAAATGAAGGTGGTGGTGGAGAGGGGGACGGTGGCTGGGCCCTCCCCCTCCAGCTTGAGGCTGATACTGCGAGGCTTGGCCCGGGGCAGCCCAAGGGGTGGGGCAGGGGGCCCCCCCTCCCGTTCTGCCTGGCTCGAGCCCCGTGACCGCAGGAGCTGGCTCTGCTTCCGCAGGAAGTCGACGGGCGCTGGGCAGCCGTAGGTGCCTTTGCCCAGCACCGGCCGCGGGGGTCCCTTGGGTGAGTGGGCGAGGGCTGCTGCCTCCAGCTGAGCCAGGTGAGCTACGTAGCCTTCGGACAGGAACTGCAGGACACACCGACAAGTCTGAGCTGGTAACCCTGGCCATCACAGACTCCTTGCTGGGGTCAGCTATTGTCGTCCCCTGCAGCCCCAGCCTGTGCCCAGCCCCACCACCGTACCTGGCACTGGTTTTGGAGCTTCTTGACCGCCCGACCCACGATGTAGATGTGAGCTGGTGCGAGCCCCAGCGAGCTGTAGACAGAGATGTCCTTGGTGGAGCCGTAGCCAGCGACAATGGTGATCTCTGCCTGCCCACAGACAAGAGCAGGAGCATTAGGGCAGGGACCAAGTCTTCCCTGGGGGACAGCCACCCCCAGGGGACAGCAACACCCTCATGAACCCTCTGTGACACCCCTCTGTGCCCTGAGCAGGGGCCCAGGACAGCATAGTCCAGCTCTGAGCATCTCCAGAATGGAGATGGGCACAAGCTGTGACGCAGCCCACGCTCTGCTTCCACCACCTTTGTCCCCATGTCCCCACCTCAGTAAGCAGGCTCTGCAGGAAAGCAGCTTTCTGGCGCAGGGGGTCGTGGGTGAGCCCATCACAGAAGGAGACAGCACCATGGGGGAAGTTGTGCTGGGAGAGCCAGGCCACCACACGATGCTTCTGCATGTCAGGGCGGCCAGTCACGTAGATGATCATGTAGCCTGAGTCCTGCCAGTGCCTAGAGGGGACACAAGTTGCTGCCAGGAGCCTTCTGCAGGGACAGTCCTGCTGGTGGAAAGCCACCAAGCATCTAGTTCATCTCATCCAGCAATATGCTAGAGCAAGTCCAAAGAAGGGGAAGGAAGGTGGGGAAGGGTCTAGAGCACAAGTGTTGTGAGGAGCAGCTAAGGGAACTGGGGGTGTTTAGCCTGCAGAGAAGGAGGCTCAGGGGAGACCTTCTCACTCTCTCCAACTCCCTGAAAGGAGGCTGGAGCCAGGTGGGGGTTGGGCTCTTCTCCCAAAGCACAAGTGATAGCAAAGAGGAAATGACCTCAAGTTGTGCCAGGGGAGGTTTAGGTTGGACATGAAGAACAGTTTCTACCCTGAAAGGGTTGTCAATGCCTGTCCCAGGCTGCCCAGGGCAGTGGTGGAGTCACCACCCCTGGAGGGGTTTCAAAGCTGTGTAGATGTGGTGCTGAGGGCCATGGTTTAGTGGTGACCTGGCAGTGCTGGGTAACAGTTGGACTTAAAGGTCTCTTCCAACCAAAACGATTCTATAACTCTGTGATCTTCCAACGCATCACACGCAGGTGCTGCCTCCAAAACGTTCTTCCTCCCAGGGATTTTAGCAATGTTAGAAGCACAGCAGAGCTGTGGGGTATCACAACAAGTTTCAGGGCCAAAATCAGGAGCAGGCTGTTCTCCTATGAGGAGTTACCAGTTCAGAGATGCTATGAAAACTCTCTGGGCAGGGGGACAGTGGGAGATCCCGTAGCTCATCCCTGGGAAGGCAGCCTGCTCTGATGCCCTCACTACCCCAACTGGGTTTGCACTGCATCATGAACCTAAGGAAGACTGTCCACAGTATTTGAAGGGCACCTACCGTACAACATCAACAGCCCCTGCCCGCACTTTGGGGTCGCTGCCCATGATGGAGACGCTGGCAGTGAAGGAACCATCGATGCTGAACACGACTGACTCGGTGCCCCGGGCCACCACTGTCAGGTATGCCTCAGCATAGCTGTGGTCCCCCCTGGGATGGGAGAGCAAGGAGGTTTGGCACCAGCTCTGCCACAGAGAGGGCAGGTGGACCTCTACCCAAAGGGCTGGAGGAGGAACCAAGTTGACACCACACACCCGCACCTTACCTGACCACCATACGCACAGGGTAGATGCCGATGGCCAAAGCCTTGTCTGGAGGAATGGTGAAGGTCAGGCGCCCACTGCCACTCGTCACCTCGGTGCCATAGTACAGCCACTTCCCTGACAGCGGCTGTGTCATGATGTAGATGTCCACCTTGGAGAGGGAAACAGGCTGAGCATGGACTGAACCTCCAGAGCCTGCCATGTCCCCAACCTACAAGTCCTTATGACCCCAGAATCCCAGAATAGTGTGGGTTAAAAGGGACCTCTGGAGACCATCCAAGTCCAACTCCCCTGCTCCAGCAGGGGCACCCACAGCAGGCTGCCCAAGATCACTTCCAGTTGCCTCTGTAATCTCTCCAGAGAAGGAGAGATCCCCCATAACCTCTCTGGGCAGCCTAGGCCAGGGCTCTGGCATCCTCATAGCTAAGAATTTTCTCCTCCTGGTCAGGTGGAACCTCCTGGGTTCCAGTTTGTGCCCAGTGCCCCTTGGCCTGGCCCTGGGCACCACTGAGCAGAGTCTGGCCCCAGCCTCTTGCCCCCACCCTTTAGCTCTTGCTCAGCATTGAGCAGCCCCTCTGGGGCTGCTCTTCTCCAGGCTAAGCAGCCCCAGGGCTCTCAGCCTTTTCTCCTGCCAGAGATGTTCCAGTGCCCTCAGCATCTTCCTAGCCTCTGCTGGGAGGGGAATCGTCTCCTCCATCCCACATAGGGTCCTGTTCCACACATGCCACCCCCTGCTGCAGGTGACAGCGGTCCCATGTCCCCTCCTGCACATCCCCACCCCATTTGATGGAGTCCTGGTGGCACCCACAAGCCCAGCAGTACCTTCTCTCCAGTCAGCGTCACCACATCCAAGGGTCCATACATGAAGCGCCCGCTGAGGACCTGTGCTTTGCCCTCGCACACGATCACATCGCTGGCTCGGTGGTTGGCTGTCACGTTCTGGAGGGACATGGAGGGGGTCAGCAGCTCATACTAGGACCATGGGTGGCACCCAGAGGAGCCCCTGAGAGGACACAGGGTCCCTGCTGGGCTGTGGTACCATCCTAGCATCCTCCTGGCAGATGGGAGCAAACCCTCCCAGTCACATCACCTCGTGGCCAGGCTCTACCTGGGGATGACCAGAGCCCAACACTGCCCTGGCCATGGGGCACATACCCGGATCTTCACTTGGGTGCGCTTCCGCTGCCACTTCTCCCGGGGGATAGCAGGGCTGTAGATGGAGCTCTCCTCGCTCTCAGCTGGCTGTGGTCCCTCCTTTTCCATCACCTGCCAAGCAGCACAGACCCAACTCAGCACCCACTGGCCCTGCCATGCTGTGCCCCACCGCACCGTGCCCACACCCTACCTGGCGCAGGATGAAGGCCACCACATCGGAAGATTCCCAGTAGCTGGCATGGAAAAGGTGGGGCAGGGTGATGGTGGGGAAGGCAGTGAGGGCATCGGGGCAGTACAGCGAGTAGTCAATGCGCTTCAGGCCCCACCAGCGCTCCAGGACTGTGGGGAGAGCAGAGATGAATCTGAATCTGGATCCTATCCCGAGTACCAGCACGGGATGAGCAGGAATGGGCACTTACTCTTGACAACTTCACTGGTGCTGGCAGGAGTAGGGGGGTCTCCTGGCTCGCTGCCCCTCCAGAAGCCCCCAAAGCTGCTGGTGGGGGTAGGAGGAGCAGCCACATCCATCTCAGGCAGGAACAGGGCAGAGTGCATCTGCAGAGCCTCCGCTGTGGAGAGAGATATGTGAGGATAGCCAGAGCTCCCTGGGGACGCCAGCCACACCCTGGGACAACCCATCCAGCAGAGCCTAAGAGAGCTGGGGCAGGGCTCCCACACCACTTGCATATCCCTTTCCCCCACCCCAGTTGGGGTTGCGGGTGCTCTGGGCACCCCAGCACGATGCTGGAGCCCAGAACACAGACCAGGGTGCCTGGAACCAGCCTGGCACAGGTGCTGCTCACCCAGCAGGGATGAGGTGCCGTCACCCAGGGGGTACTTCTGGTAGCGGGGCACGCTGAGTGGCGGGATAGCATGGAAAGCCTTGGCCAAGAGAGGCTCCAGACGAGAGGCACAGGGGTCAGCCGCATGGAAGAGGTTGTAGATCTGCTCACAGGCTGGACGAAGCTGGGCCACTGTAGCAGAGAAGGGGCTCAGGGCTGCCCAGCCTGCACAGCGAGGAGCCCAGCAGGCACAGGACACAAGGGCTGGCAGGGATGGGGCAGTACAGCAGGGAGTTCAACAGTCAGAGAGATGAAAGGAGGTTTCAGTAAAGGGAAGGCCTGGAGAGACAAATCCAGGACACCAGGGATAGCCAGGGGCAGGCTGGGGCTGGCACAGAGCTGGGAAGGGGATGCTCAGGGAAGGGCATGTGCCAACACCGGTGACCACACAGCCAGGGCTGGGTGTGTGAGGGGCTCAAACCCAAGCAGGGCTCTCTAGGGAGGTCCTGGCAAGCTCCCTAGGGGGGCTGAGGTTTGTAGTGGGAGCACAACCTGGGGATAAGGGCTTGAGCATGACTCAGGGAGGAGGACTTGAACCCATAGGGAGGGGCAGGGACTGGCACAGGGGCTGGCAGAGGTCCTCACCATCCAGAGCAGGCATGACGGTCTTGCGCAGCGCGAGCACCAGCCCCAGCGGGGAACCAAAGAGGAAGAAGCCAGATACCTTAAAGTCAAGGCGGGTGCTAGTGCCCTCTGCCCCATCGCTGCTCCGCAATGCCTCTGCCTCCTCGTTGGACTGCAGGCTGGGACAGTGGGTCAGTGAGCATGGGGAAGGATGGCACCATCCCACTCCCACCATCCTAAGGGAAAAGCTGTGCCCAGCACAGCCTCATTAGCCAAAGGAGCTGCTGGAAGCAGGAGAGCTCCAGCAAGACACCCCTAAGGCAGGCTGCCCAACACCATGCTCCTTTCCCAGGCTGATGCCAGGTGGGAAATTCACCCTTTCCATAAGGAAAACGAGCTGGGAGATCAGCTGTGCTCCTGTGGGGACAGGCCATAGTGGTGCTGATTGTCGCCTCCTCGCTCTCACCTGCACGAGGAGCTCTGCTGGTGGCTGTCCCCTTGCTCCCGGCAAGGTGGCTGTGTCCCCGGCTCGGGGCTGACCTGGCTGGACCCCACAGCTCCATCCGTCCCATCAGCCAGTGGATCCCTACTGCCACACAGCTCGGGGGAGATGGGCTCTGTGCTCTGCAAGGCAGCAGGCACCAGCTCCAGCTTAGCACCAGCCCTGCACCCAGGGGTGCAAACCCTCTTGCCACCCTCTCCAAGCTGAGCCGGTAGCAGGGTGCTGGCACTCACCAGGCTGCCGCGGCGGCTGCTGCTCCGGCTGCCCCCTGAGCCCACCCGGCTCTGGCAAAGCGCGTCAAAGCCCAGGATGCCACCCACGCAGTCACCCAGCAGCACCACCTGTGAATGGCACACAGACCCATGCCCAGGGCAAAATGATGGATGAAGCCCCTAAGCCCTCCCTCTGTGCAGAATTCCGAAAAGAGAGCTCAGAGAAAAGCTTAATCCCCCAAATTCCCTCTGACCTGTCCACAGAAGCCAGCCCCCTCCCCGGAGTGCAGGAAGTTGCTGTAGGCCTGGTTGGCACGGGCGATGACGACACCCACGGCATGCTGGTAGCTCCTTGAGGAGGTGGCTAAGAGTGGGAGGGCAGCCAGGGGGATGTGGTCCTGGCTGCTGGACAGGCTGTCCCTGTCGTGGCTGTAGGGGCTGAGCCTGAGCAAGACACAGAGTAGGGGGAGGATGAACTAGGTTGTCCTGATGTCCCCCCGCTCACAACAGTTGCTCACCCCAATGCTACACGAGGAGTCATCTTCAACCCATCCCTGAATAGAACCATTTTGGTTGGAAGAGACCCTTAAGGGTCACCGAGTCCAATCATTAACCAGCACTGACAGGTCACCACTGAACCATGGCCCTCAGCACATCTCCATGGCTTTGAAACTCCTCCAAGGGATGGTGACTCCACCACTGCCCTGGGTAGTCTGTGATCCCTCTGTAGAGCCCTGACCCTCCAGCACAGCAACACTTCCACCCAACTTGGTGTCATCTGCAAACTGGCTGAGGGTGCCCTCAATCCCTTCATTAATAAAAATATTGAAGAGAGCTAGCCCCAGTACTGAGCCCTAGGGGACATCACTTGTGACCAGCTACTAACTAGATTTAACTCCACACCAAGAGAAACAAGTCCCCACTTCAAGGCCACCGCCACCTCCCCATGCCCTCCCACAGCTCAGGGGTGGGTTCCCACGGGGACAGAACCCCCCTTCCTCGCCCCACGGCACAGCACACGGGCACTGCCATCCCTACTTGGAGACGAGGGCGTAGGCAGCAGCACAGATGGGTGGGCAGGGCACCAGCCGCAGTGCCACGTGCCCCAGCGCCTCGGGAAAGTGGACACGGGTGACGGCATCGAAGGTGGCTGCCAAGGTCTGCACATCCGCCTGCTTGGAGCCTGGCTCGCCGGCCCCCTGGTCCAGGATGTTGCCGCTGTGAAGGATGAGGAAGAGAGCGTGGATCCGGCACGTCTGCGCCGTGCTCTCTGCCGAGATGCCCTGCGGGAAGGAGAGCCTGGCCGTTGGCATCCATGTCAGGGGGACACAGCTGGAGGGAGGGGACAAGCAGGACACCCACCTCTGGGAAGCCAGACATCCCTAATCCTTCACCATCCACCTTGGCAGCACTGGCTCCATCCCCTGCGAGCACACGGCCCCAGTGAGCCCAGCTAGGGCACCCCGGGAGGGGTCAGCCCCCTCCTAGGATGCCCACACTACGGTTTGGGGGCTGGGACCCCTCCATCACTCACCCAGTGCCTCATCCATCTCCACTGGCCGCTCCAGAGTGTCCAAGAAGTCATTGGAGCTCCACTTTGTCATTTCCTTTGCAAAGACCTCGTCGCTGTCGGAGAGATCCTCTGCAGTGGCAAGGAGGGGACAGTGGTTGGGAGAGCACCCCTATACCTGCACCCTCATCCCAAGAATCCCTTGCTGGGTGCATCCAGCATGCCCTGATGCTGGCTGAGCCATGAGGCTGCTTCATCGTACCATGGGCGTCAAAAAACTCTTCTTCAGAGCTGTTCTCAGAGTCACGTGCGATGTTCTGCATCCTCCACTCAGACAGGCTCTGAGGAGACACCCCTCCTGCCACCAGCATTGAGGTCAGCACCCAAAGCCCACCACCAGCAGCCACACCCTGCTCCTGCCCCACAGGTCCCTTCTGCTCCTGCACTCAGAGATCCCCAAGAGACCCAGGGCCACCCCTACTGTACCCATAGCCCCTCAAGGAGACCAACAGCACCATCAAGAGACTTAAGGCCGCCCCTAGAGCACCCACCCCAGGAGACTCAGCACCACCCCTGGGGTAGCCAGAGCTCCCCCCAGGAGATACAGGAGTACCTCTAGGGCACCCAGAACCCCTCCAAGAGACCCATGGCAAATCCCGGGTCACACAGAGCCCTCCCACCAGACCCAAGCCAGGGAAGAGAGAACCCCCCAATACATTTCCTATGGAGAACAGCAGCAACCAGCGTGAGGGGGTCCCCATCCCACCCATGCAGGACCTGGTCTCTCACCTCCATGCTGGGAAGAGTAGGAGGACCGGGAAGAGGTGGACCACTGCTTGGCAAAAGAATCATCAGGGGAGGCATCAGCCGCCACCTGCGCCTCGGTCCCCTCCTGCCCGCTGGCAGCCCCTGGCTCCGGCCGCCCTTCGGAGCTGGGTCCAGCAGTGGGAGGTTCCTCAGTGTCTCCACACTTGGCCATCTTCTGGGCCAGCATCCGTGCTGTCTCCTCCTCCAGCTGCCGGATGTCCTCCATGGTCAGGTCTGTCCACTCATCCTGCCAGCACCAAGCCTGGCGATGGGCTCGCAGCATCACCTTCCGCAAACCTGCGATGGGGAGAAGGGAAAACGAGCTCAGTGTGGCCCCAGTGCTTCCCAAACCTGCTCCTCCTCAGCAGTGCCAAGGTGCTGGTGGCTCAAGGGCTCATCAACACTCACCCACATCGTGGATGAACTGCTCAATCTTGGACTGCATCCCCCAGTAGCGGAATTCCACCTTGCAGAGCTTGTAGGCACACATCAGGGGCCCGCTGGTAGCTGTCTCCAGCCAGTCATCCCCCAAAGGACCTCGCCCCGTCTTGGCTGAGTGGTAGAGCTTGGGGTCCTCCTCGGGCTTGTATTCCCCTGGGGAGATGGGGTCACGAACGATGTCGATGGTGTCTGCAAAGGGGGAACAGCACTGATCACCCTGCAGCGCTCAGCAACGGGATGCTGAGGGTCAGAGGCTCTGCAGAGGGATCTGGCCAGGCTAGATCGAGGGTCCCCCAAAAACAGGGCCCAGAAGGAGCCCCTGTTGAACTTAGAGGTGTGGATGGCAACATCCTCCTGTCCACAAAACAGGGCTGGCCATGGTAAAACTGGATGCAGGGCTCACAGGTGGCACCCAGGAGAACATGATCCAGCAGACTTTAGGGGGGCTTTTCAGGTCCAGCCCTGCGCAAAACCTCCAACAGTTTGGCTGCTCTAAGCCCACCCCCAGGCCAGCCCTCTCCAGCCTGGTCTGAGGGGTCCTGAGAAGGGTGCCAGGGTACCCTGCTGTCCCCCAGGTCCTTCCCTCAGAGGTTCTCCCTAGCCAATCCCCCCAGTTTGCCCCCAGGCTCTGACAGACTGCATTTATTTGCACCTGAGGTGCAAATTAATCTCCTTCTCCAGCCAGAAAATGAGAGAAAAGGACTTTTAAGACACAGAAAGTGAGAAAAAATGAGGAATAATTGCAGAGAAGGTGCTCTGAAGCTTAGCTTTTCCCATGGTGGGTGAAAAATGCAAAGCACCACAACCTTTCCAAGCCTCTCCAGCCCTCAAAACACACCCCAGGGTGGGAAAGCAGTACCCATGGTACCCAAATTCTGTGGCAAGAGGGGCTGAGAGGACACCCTGGAGCTGGCATCTGCTGCCTGTGCTAGTGTCACCCCCAGTTATGCCTCTACCAACAGTATAGAGATGCCCTGAGCCCACCAAATCACTACTGCCTAGCCCTAGCTGATGCATGGCATGTGACAAACAAGCTGGCTGCACTGATGAGGTGAACATGAGTCCCTAAACTGGTGCCTGATCGGCTGGCCAGGCCTGGATGGCAGCAAAAGGAGCTGGGACAGGACCTGCTGTCCCAGAGCGGCTCCCAGCAGTGTCACTCCCACCATGACCAGCAGGACCACTAGCTTTTACCCCTGCCAGAAAATTGGCAAGGAGATAGTTATCCCTGTGGCTCACCTCCATAGTTACTCCACTGCCCTTTGAAACATTAGATGAGGTTTAAATCTGCCAGTGTTACAGGACACCAGGGTGAGAGCCAGAGCTGCCCAGCAGGGTCAGCGCTGGGGACAGTCCCACCCCATCCTCATCCCCATGGGAGGCAGCAGCCACCTAAAACGCTGCAAGCCCTACAGAAAGCCCATGAGATGGGCATGGAGGTGGGGGTGGAAAACCAGGCAGCGGGCACAGGGCTGTGCCCTGCCTGTTCTCTACTTGGCCCTGGTGGTGGCAGGGGCGGAATTCATCCCCCCCGGCCCAAGCCACTGGCATCCTGGCTGGACATCCCTGGTGCCGCAAGAGCCAGTGAGAGAAATAGGTCAGATGAATCATTTCCTCCAAGTGCCTATTTTAGGCCTCCATTTTAAGAAGCAGCGCATCACACTCTGCACTCCAGCGCCTAAAGCAACCAGATCTGCACCACCGGGAAAGGGAAGCTGCAGCAGCCAGGGCCAAAGCCACCAGTGAGGGAGGAATCCCAACCCTGGGCTCCAGCTCGGCAGGAGAGGGACATGGAGCTGGAGAGCGATCTGGAGCAGAGCCCTGGGGAGCAAGGGAAGCAGGGCAGGGAGTGGGAGAATGGGGACGTGTTTTTCCAGGTCCCTCCCCCTGATCTGAAATATCCTGCCAGAGCCCAGTGTGGGTTCATGCACGCTTAGAGAGGGGGTGGGAAGGCAAAGCCGTGCCAGGTCGCATGGCACAGGGGCCAAGAGATGAAGTGAGAGGGAAGCAACCTGGCACCAAGCAAGGGAAGGGCTACAAACAAGCGTACAGGCAAGGGAAAAAGGCAAAGGATGAAACTGCCCCCCCCCCCCAAAATGTCTTTAAAGCAGACTCCAGCTTGGCAGGACTGCCAAGAGGCAGGGGGGATGGGACACAGAGGGATCAACCTCTTAGGAAGCACAGGTACCTTCCCCTGCCAGGGTCCTCCTGTAGCCATCCCCAAAACGCACCAGAGATCAAAGCCAAGTGCGTCACAGACACCAAGCCCCTCAGGCACCATGGCACACCCACGCATCCAGCCCAGCGAGCACCGTGTGGGAACCCCAGCAGGCACTGGGTGCTGCCTGGCGACCTGAGCCAACCTCGCAGCAGTTGTACCCACCCAGAATCCTCTGCCTCTTCTCAGCTGCACTCAAGTTGAAGACGTTGGTTTGCTGGCCCGCGTCCGGCCGGTAGTACGTCTCGATCTCAATGGAGAACTTCTCCACAAAGGGGCAAGTGTACCTGGGGATAGGGATGGGGTTGAGCCCAGCAGCATGGGCAGCCCCATGGCCCACCCTGTGGCTCCAACAGGTCGTACCTTGTGCGGGTGTAGGGATAAGCGTTCCAGGATTCCTCCTCCACCTGCAGCGCAGCTTTGGGAAGCAGTGCCCGAAACCAGCTGGGGATGTGGGAGCCCACATGGTAGATCTTGTGGGTGTACTGGCCGCTGCCGCCGGGGCCATCACTGTAGGGCCGATTGGCCAAGATCTCCACCCCACTGCCCTCACCACTCGACTCCTCCCGGCTCTTTTTCTGTTGGGAGAGCTACTGGCTGAGCACAGACCATCCCCCTGCCCCCAAGCCCCTAAGGACTGTCACCTCACAATTTTCAGGGTCCCTGCACCCCCCAATCCCTATGTCTTTACATCTCCCAACCCACACCTACTCCCAGGACCCCCCGGCTTAGCTTGGTAGCCCCAAACCCACCTGAAGCTCACTAACAGTCTTACACCCTGCCAATCCCGTGTGCTCAGCCCCACAGCCCCTGCACCCCCCAGGCTCCATGTTCAGACTCATGTCCCCTGCAGCCCTCAGGCTCTGTGCTCAGCCCCCAGACCCCTACACCCCTCAGCCTCAGTATGCTCAGCCCCACAGCCCCCTGCATCCCCCAGCTCCCTGCACTGCTCTGGCTCAGCCCCACAGCCCCCAGCCCTGCCAGTGCTTACCCCCAGCCCCACCTGGATCATGTATAGCTGAGCCACCTGGTACTCCTCCAGGCTCATGGGCAGCAGGATGTGGTACTCCTTGATGAGCATGGCGGCAGGGGGAGCACCTGCAGGGGGGCCGCCAGCCCTCCTCGGTTCAGCCCCGTCTGGCTGTGCTTGGTCCGGTTCTGGTCGGCCCAGTTCGGTTGTGCCTGGTCTGGTTCTGCCCAGCCTAGTTTAGCCCAGCCCAGGCCGGCCCAGTTCGGTTGCGCCTGGTCCGGTTCTGCCCAGCCGGGTTTGACCCAGTCCAGCACAGCCCGGTTTAGCCCAGCCCGGGCCGTTCGGTTCGGCTCGGCTCAACCCAGCCCAGCCCGTCCGGGTCGGCTGGGCTCAGCCCAGTCCAGTCCGGTCCGGTTCGGTTCAGCCCGGCCGGGCCCGGTTCGGCTCAGCTAGGCCCGGCCCGACCCGCTCAGCTCCCGCTCCCATGGCAACGCGCCCCCTGCCCGCTCGGCCCCTCCCGCCGCGCCTTCGGCTCCCTTCGGTTCCTTTCGGCTCCCTTCGGCTCCGCTCGCCCTCGGCGCTGCCCCCTCCCGCCGCGCCCCGGCACCACCGAACCTGCGCTGCTCCGAACCGGCTGCTCGCCCCGTGACATCACAGCCCCTTCCCACCGAGACAGCCGTGACGTAGGGGAAGGGGGAGGGCGTGACGTCAGAGAGGGGAAGGCGGCAACCACCGCTCCACAGGCACTCGGCGTGTGCCGGCACCTGTGTGCCCCCCTCCCCCTGTTCTCCCTCCCCGAAAGCGACGGGCAGGGGCCCTACCACCCCGCGGGCTCGGAAAAAATAGGAGTTTTATTTTAAAAAGCATTTAGGGTTTTTTAAGTGTTAAAAGAGATTTTTCCTCATTCCTGCAGCTCTCAGCCCGGGCACAACTCTGGGACACCCTCACCCAGCACAGCTCCCAAGCTCTTCCCCATCCCACCCTCTCCCCAGGGCACTGA
Organism: Galbula dea; assembly: GCA_013399015.1. NCBI lineage: Eukaryota > Metazoa > Chordata > Aves > Piciformes > Galbulidae > Galbula > Galbula dea. Next base: position 26,207 of record VWZX01009354.1, read on the forward strand.
CCCCCACCCCAGCAGCACTCGCCCGGCAACCTCCCCATCACCACCGGGACCCCCCCATCCACTCAGCACCCACCACCCTCCCCCTCATCCCCAGCTAGAGGGACAAGGCAGGGTCCCAACCATGTCCTTTATTTATAAAAACACGCATTTATAAAGAGCAGAGAGTGCGGGCAGCACGGCGGGGCCCNCAGCTGTTACGTGCGGGCGTTTCGCTCTGTCTCTGCCAGGCACTCCCTGACCAGCGCCCGGGCATGGATGATGCCTGTGGGGAGAAGCAAAGGGACACCCCAACGTCAGCTCCCCACCACCCCAGTAGCCTCCGCGGAGCAGAGGACCACCCCCCCCGGGCACGGAGGACCGGGGACCGGCCGGTGTTCTGTCTCCCGCCCACTGTCCCTACCCCGTTTCAGCCGCTCCATGGCACTCTTGCTGCCGGCATAGGTGGGCCGGATCTCCTTCCCCATCTCCTCGATGACGGAGAGCAAGTCGGTGTAGGTGCTCTGCGAGCCCTGAGCCCCGGGGGGCTTCATCGCCTGCGGGAGGGAGGGACGGGGATACGGAGGGGCTGAGAGCTGCCCTCGGCCCCACCACCGCCTCCAGTCCCGCCGCACTCGGCTCCGCTCCTCACCTGCACGTAGCCCATGGACGGCGGCCCGAAGTCATTGAAGAGCGGCCGGAAAGGGGCTGCGGCGCCGGGGACGGAGCCGGAAGGCGACGGGACACTCGTGGCTACAAGAAACGGAGCGTTACTGGCTGTACTTCCTCCTCCACCCCTCCCTTCCCCGGTACCCCTACGGTTACCGGCAGGGGGAATGGGGAGAGTAGAGGGGCTGTGCGCGCTCACCGGTGGGGGGAATAGGGGGTGTAGAGGGAGTGTGCGCGCTCACCGGCGGATGGTGCCCCGGGTCCCGGCGGGGCGGGGCTGGCGCTGGCGGCTCCGGGAGTAACGGGAGCGGGAGCGATAGGCTTGTAGGACATCCCCGACAGCCGTCCGCCGCTTACACCGGCTCCTTGGAGCGCGGCGGGGGTCGGTGAGCGGCCCCCGCGCTCGCCCCGCCGCTTGTACCGACGCTTCCCGCCGCTCTTCAGCTCAGCTCAGCCCCGCGGAACCCACCCCAACCCCACGGCGGTGTTGGTGTTGGCTCCGGCCCGGTTCCGCTGCACAGGGCCCGCCACGGCCTTTCCTGACCCGGCTCCCCCCGCACCGCCGCGGCCACTACCGCCGCTCGCTCTGATGACGCCTCCACGCGACGGCGTCCGACGTCATCACGCCATCACGCACCTCCCCGACTCCGGTCACCGTGGAGACACGCGGCGCCGATCACGCCCCTTTCCGTCCAGCCCCGCCCCTTCCCTTAGGCCACGCCCCTCTCCGATCCCACCGTCGTCTGCCCCCCAGACCCCCGTGGGTTGCGGCGGGAAGGAGCAGGGCAGGGGGACACGATCCGTCGTTGCCACCACACACACACACACACCCCAATTATCGGCCCAGCCGGTCCCACCGGACCTTGTGCCATCCCGCTGTCACTGCTCTGGGGCTGTGGAGGTGAGAGGGGGTCCGGGCGTCCCGGGTTCATATGAGGAGGGTGAGCAGGCCCTGGTGGAGTGAGTGGGCTTCTCAAGGCCCTGGCTGTGGGCAGTCATGAAGGGTAAAGGTGTGTGGGGGCACAGGTGGTTACTGTAGCTGATGGGGGGTACCGGCAGGAGGAACATGAACACACAGCTGTGGTTGTGCCTGAGAGGGGTACAGAGCTGGGGGGAACAAAGTGGTTATTGTACCTTGTAGGAGTAGTGGGTTTGGGGGGGAGCAGGTCACCGCAGTTGTTGTACCCCATGGGGATACTGGGGAGAGACATGGACACATGGTAGCTGCTGTACCCAATGGGGAGGACACACAGTGGTGGTTGGACCTGATGGGGGTAGACGGTTGGGGGGAGCACAGTGGTTGTTGTACCTGGAGGAAGAGTCACGGTGATTGTTGTAGCCAGTGGGGTTGGTGGGGGAGGACATGAACACATGATGGTTTGTATCCTGTTGGTGGGTGTCACAGCAGTTTTTGTACCCAGAGGGGTTACTGGCTGGGGTGGGGGAACAACCGAGAAGGATTAAATTCTCTTGGAATTCAACATAAAGAAACACAAGGATCTGTACAGAGTTTTTAATTTCAAAAGGGCAAGGACTAAAAAATAATGATAACTTGGTCTGACCTCCCCCCTTCTCCCCCCCAGTTCCCACCTGGTTTCTCTCGCCAGGGGTGTCCTGGTCAGGATGCTGAAGCCCTGAGGAGTCTGCCCTGTGCTGGGGAGCATCCCTGAGGGCCATCACTAGCCCTGAAAGCTGAGGAATGATACTTCACCCAAACTGGGCAGGACCAAGAGGGGTTTGGGGTAGGTCAACCGGCAGTAACAGGGTCAGGCAGTGGGTTACACCGGAGAGTCAGCCCTAAATCCCGATATGGGGGGAGCGGGGTCAAGGTGAGGGGCTCAGCATGGGGTACAGGGGTGGGAATGAGGGTAGAGGGATGAGCTGGGGTGCAGCCAGAGGGCAGAGGAGCAGCACGTCTGGGATTTGGGGTGAGATCAGGGGGAGAAGGGGAGGCAGCGGGAGCAGAGAGGAGGATGACAGTAGCCAAAGCTCGGCCAAATCTATGCCAAAAAGGGGCCTGGTGTCACCCCACACTGTGGTTGGACCTCGGTGTGGGGCTGAGGGTGAGTGTGAGCACCTGTGGTGCTGAAGAAGCGAGGGCCTCACCCCAGGCTCGGGCACCGAGCTGCTCTGGCACAGCCCCAGACAGAGACAGGTATCATCTCCATAGCCTGCTCCTCTTCGTAAGGCACGGCAGGGGCTCGGCTCCCGTCTGGGCACGGCCACCCTCAGCGCGACATCATCCGCACAAACTCTGCCGGCAGGAAAACACATGCAGAACATCCCAACGAATTCTTGGGGATCTTCCCACTCCCCTCCCTGCTCCCTACCTTCAAAGTCCACCAGGCCGTCGCCGTTGAGATCCACGTCCTTGAGGATCTCATCCACCTCACGGTAGTTGAGCTGCTGCCCCAGCAGCTTGCGCATGGCCTCCCGCAGCTCCGCCATGCTGATCTGCCCGTCTCCGTTGGTATCAAACTGCGGAGCCAGTGCCTGTCAGTGACGGCCACCCCAGCTCTGTGCCTGGGCTGTCCCTGGGCTGTCCCTGTCCCCTCACCTCACGGAAGGCGTCACGCAGCTCCTTGATGCCAATCATGTCTGCCGTCTCCGCCAGCATCTTGGGGCCCATCAGCTCCACGAAATCGTCAAAGTCCACTTTTCCACCAGCTGCGGCAGAAAGGGGAGTCACCAGGATGGAAAGGGAGGGGGCAGATCTGGCTGATAGAGGGGTGCAGGCAGGACTCCCATGCCCCACCACGTACTGATCTGCTGGGACAGCTCAATGAGCTCCATCTCGGTGGGCATGTAGCCCATGGTCCGCATGCACTCGCCCAGGTCCTTGTAGCTGATGTACCCATCACGGTCCTTGTCGAACTCCCGGAAGGCCTGTTTCAGCTCTGGGGGAGAGCAAGTGTGGTGTCACTGTCAGCACCTTAGCACCACCACCCACGCCAGGGCAGCTCCCAAATGGGGTGAAAACCCTCCTGTACCCATCCCCAAAGGGCACAGCACCTCACCTTCGATCTCTTCGGGCCGCAGCTCTCGGTCCTGGGAAAGAAAAAAGCAGGAAGAGTCGAAGGAGGAGACATTCTCCTACAGATTCCCACAGGGATCCTGCCCTAAATCCCCAGCAGGACGGTGTTCGGTGCAGGGGGCACATGGGGAGGGGATGGGACAGGCACGTACCAGCTGGGTGATAGCGATGCTCTGCCGCAGGAAGATGCAGGCTGGCCCCACCAGCCCTTGCAGCACATTGTAGTTCTGCGGAGGGGGAGACTGTGCTGCCTCTGCCCCCTCCTCAGAGTCCCCGGCACCGGGGGCTGAGGGTCCGGAGCGTGGCTTTCCATCCTGTGGGCACAGGGAGCATCAGCAGGCAGGAGTAGGGGGGTCCAAGCCAACACCTCCCCGGTCACCTTCCTCCAACCCTCTCCCACCCCCCCAGGGCCAGAGTTACCTTGGGGAGCCTCCGCTCAGGGGTCTTGGTGCAGTTGCCCATGGCTAGGGCTTGCCCCCGTGCCGCAGGGCATGCCTGGCCCCGGGGGGGAGGGCCGCCTGGCGCAGTGCCCCCGCCGGGGCGAGCCGGGGCAGGGGCTGGGGCAGGGGGGGTGGCGATCACAGCCGTGGCTGCGTGGGGATTTGAGTTTTTTATGGAATATCTGGGGATATGCAGGGCAGGCGGCGGGGGGGGGCACCGTGCCCGCACACACGCCTAATCCTCCGGATTATTTCCTGCTCGGCCGCACTGCTCCAGATGTGGGGAGCTGCCCAGCTGTTCCCCAGTGCCAGCCCCCCCTCAGTCTCCCTGCAGGGCGTACTTGAGCGCTCACCGGCCCTCTTGTGTCCCAGCCCTCTCCCCTACCCCCCGTTACCTGCCCAGAAGTGGGGGGCAGCTGGAGCCCTGGCTCCTTGGCACCCCAACGACGCTCTGTCGGGGACACGCTGCTGTGGCTTGCCCGCCCTCGGCTCTTTGGGGTGCCAGCGGTGCTGGGGCTCCCCTTCTCCCCGAGCCGTGGGGTCGGGCGAAGGCAGCGGCCACCCCGTTTAGTGGGGCTGCGTGGACGGGAGGTACCCCAACAAGTGGTGGGCATGGAGCTGCCGGCTCCCCGCCGCTGCGGCCCGCGGAAGAAGAAGAACATGCCGCCCGACACCCTGTCCCGCTGCAAACTGCCGAGTCCCAGGGATGGGGAGAGGGAGCAAGGGCCAGACAGCGTCGAAACCAGATCCCCCGGGCCCGGTGTTGCCTCGCCGGGACGAGGCCAGCGCCGGCATGGGAGAGGAACATGACTCTAAACGGGGGGAGAGCAGGACAGGGAGAAGGATCTAAGGCGCTGCAGGCACCCCCCCGGGCGCTGCTGGGGGTCGGAGCGGGGCACCCTGGGGGGCACCGAGGGGAGGCACCGGGAGCCTCCGGTTACAGCTCCCGAAACTCTACCCGGGCGCAGGCACGCGACAGCGCGGGAGCGCGCCAAGCTTGGCCACGCCTCCTCCGTGAGGCCACTCCCCCGAAAGGCTGATTGTTCCTCGTCCCGTGGCCACGCCCCGAAGCCTGATACGCTCTAGCCCCGTGGCCACACCCCGCAACCTGATACCTTGCGTGACCAGACCCCCTAACATGATAGGTGTTTGTCTTCTGGCCACGCCCGTACAGTGTGCTAGGTCCCCGCCTTATGGCCGCGCCCCCTTCTGACGCGTCACGACTGCGCCGCGTTACCGGCGCTCATCGCTTACGCCACCAGTAGCGCGACGCTGTAGGGGCAGCTGAAGGTGACGGTGGTCCCGGTCCCGGTGGTCCTGGTGCCGGTGTCTGCCCCGCCATGGCCAGTCGGCAGCTGCTGGCGCTGCGGCGCCTGCCTGCCGCCTCCTTCTCGGTAAACGCGGGTGGGGCGGAGGGAATCGGTGGGGAGAGCTGGGACGGGTCCTGGTGTTGCCAGTGTTGACTCCGTGTGTCCACCACAGACAGCGCCCAAGAAGACGCAGTTTGGGTCGCTGCGGGATGAGGATCGGATCTTCACCAATCTCTATGGGAGGCACGAGTGGAGGTGAGTAGCAGGACTTGGTGAGGGGGGGCCTGGTCGGCCTGTCCCGGCCCAGTGCAACCTGTCGCATTCCGGTACCACTGGCTGTGCCCTACTTGCAGGCTGCAGGGTGCCCTTCGCCGCGGCGACTGGTACAAGACAAAGGAGATCCTGCTTAAGGGGGTGGATTGGATCCTCGGTGAGATCAAGGCCTCGGGGCTGCGGGGCCGGGGCGGAGCTGGTTTCCCTACTGGCCTCAAGTGGAGCTTCATGAACAAACCCCCAGACGGCAGGTGAGATTGAGATAGGTACCGGCAGCACTACGGCCTCCTCCCAACAGGCAGCCAGGCCCTGACTGCTTTCACCACCACCCCTCCAGGCCCAAGTACCTGGTGGTGAACGCAGACGAGGGTGAACCGGGGACGTGTAAGGACCGGGAGATCATGCGCCATGACCCCCACAAGCTGGTGGAGGGCTGCCTGGTGGCAGGACGTGCCATGGGCGCCTGTGCTGCCTATATCTACATCCGTGGAGAGTTCTATAATGAGGCCTCCAACCTCCAGGTGAGCAGCAGGGGAGGGGATCAGGGTGGGAGACATCCCTCTGGTGGAGAGCCTCCAGACTCACTCACTCCCATCCCCCACCATAGGTGGCCATCCGGGAGGCTTACGAAGCTGGGCTGCTGGGGCGCGATGCCTGTGGCTCAGGCTACGCCTTCGATGTCTTCGTGGTGAGAGGAGCTGGGGCTTACATCTGCGGGGAGGAGACGGCGCTGATCGAGTCCATCGAGGGCAAGCAGGGCAAACCACGCTTGAAGCCACCCTTCCCTGCTGACGTGGGTATGGCCCCAGCTCTCCCCATGCTGGCACAAGCCTGTATTTCTAGCTGTTGCTCAAGAGCAGGACAGAATGGTTGCAATTGGAGAAAATCATGGAATCACAGACTGGTTTGCGTTGGAAGGGACCTTTCATGGTCATCTAGCACAACCCCATTGCAGTCAGCAGGGACACCTGCTACTAGTGCAGGTTGCTTAGAGCCCTAACCAACCTGACCTGGAGTGGTTCCATGGATGGGACATCTCCCACCTCTCTGGGCAACCTGGGCCAGTGTTTCACCACCCTCAGCATAGACAATTTCTTCCTTCTCTCTAGCCTAAATCTTCCTCTTTCAGTTTTAAACCATCCTCTCTTGTCCTGTCACAACAGGTCCTGCTAAAAAGGTCTGTCCCCATCTTTCTTTAAGTACTGAAAGGCCACAATAAGGTCTCCCTAAATGCCAGTGACCAGACACAGACAGTTGTCCCCAAACTGCTCTCCTGCTGCAGGGCCAAGGCAGCAATTGAGAGCTCCTCCTGCTTCCAGGTGTCTTTGGCTGCCCCACCACAGTGGCCAACGTGGAGACAGTGGCTGTGGCCCCCACCATCTGCCGGCGGGGTGGTGCCTGGTTTGCCAGTTTCGGGCGGGAGCGCAACTCGGGGACAAAACTCTTCAACATCTCGGGGCACGTCAACAACCCCTGCACTGTGGAGGAGGAGATGTCGGTGCCGCTGAAGGAGCTCATCGAGAAACATGCCGGTAAGCATCGTGAGCAGCCCCACCGAGGCGGTGCTGGGTCCGGCTCAGCCCATCCTGTCCCCCCCTATCTCTGGCAGGAGGTGTCCGTGGGGGCTGGGACAACCTGCTGGCTGTCATCCCGGGGGGCTCCTCCACACCGCTGCTCCCCAAATCGGTGTGTGAGACCGTGCTGATGGACTTCGATTCCCTGGTGCAGGCGCAGAGCGGGCTCGGCACGGCTGCTGTCATCGTCATGGACAAATCAGTAAGGGGGGGAAGCCCCCTCCCCAACCCCACCGTCTCACGGAGGGTCCCTCATCTTCCTCACCCTCCTCTCTTTCTCCCCAGACCGACATCATTAAAGCCATTGCTCGCCTCATTGAGTTTTACAAGCATGAGAGCTGTGGGCAGTGCACTCCATGCCGGGAAGGTGAGTGCTGGCGGGGGAGGAAGGGCAGGCCGGGGGCTGTGGGATGGGATGGGGGGGGGTAGGGGTTGGGGTCACACTCCAGGCCCCTCACAGCTTTTCCATCCCCACAGGCGTCGACTGGATGAACAAGGTGATGGCTCGGTTTGTGCAGGGCAACGCGCAGGTGGCTGAGATCGACGCGCTGTGGGAGATCAGCAAGCAGATCGAGGGCCACACCATCTGTGCCCTGGGTGATGGCGCAGCCTGGCCTGTGCAGGTGCCATGGGGGGAGGGGGGGGCATTTAGGGTCTAGGGTGGGTGGTCCAGCAGCCTTTCCATCATTAACCCATCCCATCTGGTTTGCTCTGTGCAGGGCCTCATCCGCCACTTCCGACCTGAGCTGGAGGAGAGGATGCGGCGCTACGGTGAGGCCAAAGCCAGAGCGGCATCGGCCTAAGAAGCCAGGGGTGGAGCCAGGGCTGCTGCTGGTGGTGGTGGTGGCTCTGGGTGGGGCTCCTTGGGGGGCTGAAGGGGCTTCTGGCAGCAGCTTGTGAGGGCCTTAATAAATACTGCTGTGCCCATGGGCTCCTCTCCCTGGTGGAGGCAGAGAGTGTTGGGAAGGGACTGCTGAGGGTGGGTCTGGGTCCTGTCTCCCCAGGGATTGGGATGGGGGCATCCTAAGGATCCAGAGGATCACAAACCCACCATCTGGATACCCACCCTGAAGTGAGATCCTGGTTTTCCCTGAGGCCCCATGTCCTTTGTCTGGGATGGGGGGGTGGTTTTGGGGCAGCACCAAGCAGCTGAGGTGTTACACAGCTATGTGTCCTTCCTTGGAGATACCATGATCCCTGCCACTGCTGTAGTGGCCTGGGACTAGTGGCAGGAGAGGATAGCTGTCGTGCATGTCCCCAGCAACCACCACGTGCTGGCACTGAGGACCAGCCACGCTGCAGAACTTGAAGACTGTGGCATATAAGCAGTTCCAAACATGACTTTTTAATAAGTCACAACATGAGACATCACCCACAGGTGTGTGTGGGGCCCAGTGGGGGCTCCCCAGCCTACAGATGAACAAAAGAAGCCCTACACAACCGTGGCAGGAGACCTCCACATATACACCCCCAAACCCATCCATCCAGAGTCACCTTGTCCCCTCTGCCTCAGGCTGAGCTCCCCTGGCTTGGGCACGTGCTGGGACGCGAGTCTTCCTGCGGTAGTGGTCGGGGACCAGCAGCTCCAGGGTCAGCTCGGTGATGATGGCTGTCAACCCCCACACCTTGTGGGGGCCGTTGAGGAAGACAGGCAGGGTGTAGCTGTAGCGGCCGGCGGTGCGGAAATGGGTGTAGCCTTGGTTCTCCTCACGCAGGAGGTGAGCCAGGGGCAGGGTGAACACCTCCTCTACCTGTTGGCACAGGTGGTGGTGGTGGGAGGAGGTGACCAGGGCTGTCTGCCACCTGTGTCACCAGGGAAAGGGGTGTTGGCCCCGGGCTGACATAGGGTTACCTACCTCGTCAGGGTTGGGGGTCAGTGTCAAGTCCTCCAGAGGCCCCAGGTTGGCCACAACAGGAGCCACCGTCAGTCCATGCTGAAAGGTGTGTCAGCAAGGGACAGAGGGTGACAAGCCCCTCCCCAAATTGCCATCCGCTCACCTTGACCCCCCCCCTTCACCGAACCCCAGGTACCCTGTGCCCCAACTCTGACACTGATTGATCACGTCACCCAACCTCCCCTTGCCTGCAGCCAGTGCCCATGTCTGACACCCAAAAGCCCTGCTACCTGTGCCCCTGTAGCCCTAAATTCACATCACCTGTATCCTTGTCATCCCAAACCCATTACCTGTGTCCTTGTCACCCTGAACCACTGCCACCCACATCCCTATCACCCTGAAGCCCTTCCACCCACTCCCTGTTGCCCTGAACCTGTGTCCCCATTGCCCCAAACCCATCACCAGTGTCCTTGTCACCCTAAACCATGTCCTTGTTGCCTTGAACCCTTACCCATGAACCTGTCACCCCAAACCTTTGTTACAGTATCCCTGTCACCCCAACCACCTATCACCACCTTTGTCCCTGCTGTCCGTGTCCACACAGAACCTATGTTCTTATCACCCCAAACCCCTTATTGCCCATGTCCCTGCCACCTCAAACACCCTGTCGCCCATGTCCCTGCCACCTCAAACACCCTGTCGCCCATGTCCATGTCACCCCCAAACCCCTTGTCACTCACATCCCTGTCACCCTACCCCTGTATCCTTGTCCCTGCCCGGTGACCTTGGTGTCTCACACCCCGCGCTGTCCTTCACTCATCCACCCCGCCGGTGCCCCGTGCCGGTACCCTGTCGGGCAGTGTCCGTAGCTGTCCCCAGACGCTCTCTGTCCCCAGCACCAGCCCCAGCTCCTCCCGTGTCTCCCGCAGCGCCGTGGCTACCGGATCACGGTCCGACGGGTCCCGCCGCCCCCCGGGGAAGCTGCCGGAGGGAAAGGAAGCGTGGGGGTGGGGGGAAGCGCTCGCAACCAGAACCCCCCTTTATCTCTCCGGTTACCCCTCCCTGACGCCATTCCTTTATGATGTCACTCATCCTATGACGTCACTACCTGACGTCACCGCTGTGGGCCCCCCCCAGGCGGCGGGAGCGCAGCGTGAAGAGCAGCGCGGGGAGACCCCGCACCGAGCACAGCGGAACCAGCACTGCCGCCGCTGCCGCCGCCGCTCCCCGTGCTCCTCCTCCTCCTCCCGCCGCCAACCGGGACCGGCACCGCCGCTCGCTCCCTCCGCCCAGCAGCTCCCCCCAGCCCCGTTCTGCCTCCGCCATGGCGCCCGCACCGGAGTGACGGACAGAGGGAGAGACCGCCCCCCCGGTACCGCCTTCTCTGGTACCGCCCCCCGGTGATACCAACCTTCGCCGGCGGCTGGGCGATAGGCTCACCGGGAGGGAAAACAGCCTTACCGGAGGGAAATAGCATCACCGGGGGGGTGCGACAACCTTACCGGGAGGGAAAAGGGAAGGTGGGAAGAATCTCATTGGTGCAGGGGGGAATAGCATCACCGGGAAAGGAATAGCAACACCCGGGGGAAACGGCCTCACCGAGGGGTGAGCAGCCCTACCGGGGTGGGGCACAGCCTTAGCCGTGGGTGAACAGCCTCAGTAGGGTGTGCGACCACCCCACTGCCTGCTGCGCAACACCTGTTGGAGCTGTGCAATCCTCCCACTGCAGGCGCAACAGCCCCTGCCAGGTGTACACCAACCCCCCCACCCGGGTGTGCAAGCCCTGCTCCAGCTGTGCAGCACTCCCACCAGGTGTGCGACTCTCCATCCAGCTGTGCCACCCCCTCTCCAGCTGCACGACTCTCCCCCAAGTTGGCTGATCCTCCTCCTGCCACCAACCCTCTCCTCTCGTGCCCAGGGGGGGTGTGACACCCCCACAAGTCCCAGGGGACACTGACGGTGGGATCGATCCGACCTCTGCCCCCCACTGCTACAGCCCCGAGAGGAGAAGGGGAAACTGAGGCACACAATGTCCCACAATTAGCTCCAGCCATTAACAAGGGGCCTCTGACCCCACGGGCTGTGGGCAGTGCTGAGGGCGACTGAGGCTGTTGCTGGTGACACTGGTACAACCGGTTCTGTGGGAGGGGGTGACAGGTCTGGGTGCAGTTATTTCATAGGGAAATTTCCTCTATCCCAACAGGGTCCAAAACACGGGATGAGCCTCGTGGGAAACAGGAGAGGGATTTCTTCCACTAGATTTAGCATTAGCCTCAGCAACACCACTGCTGGTGGGGGGAAGACAGGTGCTGGCCACCGTGGGGACAGCACTATGGTGGTCAGATTGCAGAAGGAAGGCTGGAGATTGACCAGACCCACCCCAGGAGGACCCCAGCCCCTCAAGAGACACTGTCACACATCCACCTTCAACTTATAGCATTAAAGAATTTTTAAAAAACCGAGTATAGAAATCACTATGCTTCCATGATCACTGAGCCTCCAGAGATTCACATCAGCTTTGCCACTCCCCTGGACTCCAGCTTCAGCGAAACCTCCTCTCCTCCCACACATACTGCTTCCCTGTGGGCACCTTGCGGAAGAACAGGCTGTTCCCTCGGCTCATGTTGCCCTAGAAGGGGGAGATGACCATCACCCTGTGAGTCAGGGCTGCCCCAAGCCCTGATGTGGCCCCTCCAGACCCCTCCCACCCCCCACAGGGCTCCCTCCCGCCCACCTTCCTTCTTTATCCCACAGCTTCCCAAGTGCTTCCCAGCTTCAGCCACTCACCGTCCTGTGCAGGTGGCTCCAGCAGTCCAGCCAGGAGGTGTAGATGGGGGCATAGGGGAGTTGGCCACCAGCCAGCCTGCAGAAGGGAGAGGACACCCAGGGGGAATTATTTCATAGAATCACAGAACTGGTTGGTCGGGTTGGAAAAGACCTCTAGGATTATAGAGTCCAACCACTAACATAACACTGCCAGGTCACCACTAAACCATGGCCCTCAGGTCTCCCCTGAGCCTCCTTTTCTCCAGGCTAACCAACTCCAGTTCCCTCAGCTGCTCCTCACAACACTTACAGCGCTCTAGACCCTCCATCAGCTTCCTTGCCCTTCTCTGGACACACTCCAGCACCTCCATGTCCTTCTTGGAGTGAGGAGCCCAAAACTGACCCCAGGATTGGGGGTGTGGTCTCCAGTCCAGGAGGACAATCACTACCCTAGCCCTGCTGGCCATTTCCACCCAGGGCCCATGCCATCAGGGTGAGCCTGTCCCCTCTGCAGCTCCACTGAACCCCAAATTGTCCCTTTTGAGACTCTCCACATCCTCCCAACAAGGAATCAACCTCACACCAAATCTGAAACCCCTGTGCCACGCAGGACCTAGGGGAAGGCAGTGTGGAGAGATGACCTAGCATGGAAGGGACACAGCTGTCACCCTCAGCAGCCTCCCCAGGGCAGGCAGGTGTCAGTGGCAGACTCACCCACAGCTGTTGACAGCCATCAGACTGGAGACCAGCACAAAGGGGTAGGTCAGCATGCTGGTGAAGAACTGTGAAGGAGAGCAGAGTGGGTCAGCAGTGGCCAGTGTGTGAGGAGAACAAGCTCCAAAAGACTCCTATGAACTACCCCAAGGAAGAACATCCCTACACTGAGCTAAGGTCAAAGGTGTGAGCCCGAGGGTATGCAGGGTCACACACCTCCTCCATGGAGTGTTCCATTCCTGTTGGCTGATCCCACCTGGGGATGAGCCCTGGGCAGCAACTGACTCTGCTCCCCAGCCCTGCAGCCACAGGACAGGTGGGATTGCAGGAACACTGAGTTCCTGGGAAAAGAGGAGTCAATTCCCTTCACCCTCCTCTGCAGGGAGACAGCATCACGCACACAGGTGCACTGCCCCCCCCGAGCTGTACCCACATACACAGGGCTGTACCCCCCCCATTCAGGTGTATCCCTCTGCACACAGGTGTACCCCACAAGGAGCTGTACCCACACACACAGGTGTACCCATACACACAGGGCTGTACACCCCCCAATCAGGTGTATCCCTCTGCACACAGGTACACCCCTACACAGAGGTGTACCCACACACACAGGTGTACCCCACACACACAGGTACACCCCTACACAGAAGTGCACCCACACGTTGCACCCTTACACACACACAGGTGTATGCCTCCACAGAGCTGTACCCCCACACAGAGGTGCACCCCACACACAGAGGTGTACTCACCCCAGTGACTGCCTGCGAATAACTCTTTACCTCAGCCATGGTCGAGACCTGCAGGAGGAGAAAAGGCACCTTCAACCCCAACTCTGCCACCCTAAGGCAGGGCCCTGCCCACCCTGTACTGTCCCTGAGCCTGCCCTTGTCAGCTGAGGGTCACTCCCAGCCCCTGAGCTGGACTCACCCCGTTCTCCAGTGCGTACTTGTTGATGAGGTGAGCCAGGATGTTGCAGAGCCAGAGGGCAATGATGTCCCCGAGGAGCCGGGGGACAAGGCCGCTGGAGGGGAAGAGGCAGTGGGAATGTGAGCCGAGGGCAGACCCTGCTCCAGCCACAGGGAGAGACAGGGAACGGCCCTTGGGAACGAGAGGGAGTGGCCATTCCCCCACCTGCCAGGGGACAGGGGAACTCCCCAGGGAACAGGGACTGGGAACAGGGATGCTCAGACTAAGGGTTCAGGGAGGATGTGGGCACAGGGGGAAGAAGGCACTGGAGAGACCCAAACCACCTCCCAGCCAGCGCTCCCTGAGAAGGGTCACCACATCTTCACTCTCTTTGAACACCCCCAGCACTTGATGTCAGCCACACAACCGAGGGCTGGTAGCTAGAAGATGAAGGCTTGCTAGGTCTGTCCCAGGAAGGACCCCAGGGAGCGCACAATGGGGAATCCATGAAGCCCAGCAGTGGCTGAAGGCAGGGCAGAGCAGTTCCCAAGCCAGGTGAGATGGGAGGGCAGAGCTGTGACCCAAGCGAGGAGCAACACCCACAGATTTTGGGGAGAGACCTCGCAGTGCCCTTCCCTGAGGCCATCAGCACTCACGCAAAGAATCCCAGGATGCCTTCTTCTCGGTAAATCGTGGAGAAGGAGCTTAGTATCCCACTAGGCAGGGGAGGAAGAGGAGAGCATCATAGTTAGAGGGCTCCTGGTGGGTGATAGCACCACCCAAGCAGCCCCATGCACCATTCCAGCAGCACTAAGCAACCCCCCCCCAGCAGCCCCAAGCACCACCCCAGCAGCCCCAAGCACCACCCCAGCAGCATGCCAAGCCCCCCCCCACCCTCTACCTGTACTTGGTCTCCCTGCCGATGAACTGCACCATGCTGCGCAGGGTGATCACTGTGGGCAGTGACAAGCAGCAAGGGGGTCAGGGGATCTATAAGGACACCTCAGGGATGACACAGAAGTGACAGGTGACCATCACTCAGGTCACCAAGCCCATGTACCGGCTACTGGGGGGCACCTACCATGAAAGGGATGGGTGATGATTGTGGCAGCACAGCGAGCGACCATCTCTCGGGAGGTCTAGGGGAGGAACAGGCTGTCAGGGGAAGGGGAGCAACAGGGATGCAGCTGGCTCCGAGCCCAGCAGGGCTGGCATCATACAGAGCCCTGCTTGCACCCCAGCACCCTCCTCCTCACCTCCTTGATGACCTGCTGCAGTGAGGACAGAGGTTCCTCCTTCTGGCTAGCTTCTGGCTGGAGAAGGCAAGAGGCATCAAGTGGGAAACAGGTCCCTAAAGGACACTGCACTCTCCCTACCACCCTGAAACGATCTGTTCCCTCCAGGACAAGCAGAGCAGCCCCCCAGTCCCACCAGGGCTCTCTGTGACTCGGGGCTCTCCCTCAGGGCAGCACTCAGTGCCAGGCTGCCACTGCCCAAAGCTGCAATGGGCAGAAGGAAGGAGATGGAGAAAGAGAGGAAGGAAAGGAAGGAGACAGAAAGAGAGTGAAGCAGACAGAAGAGAGGGAAGAAGTGAGAGAAAAAGGAGAGTTCCCTGGGAAGCAACCTCACACCTACCTCGGCCTGCTCAGCCTCCTGGTATCGCTGGGGAGGGAAGAGCAGGGTTAGTGCATCCACACAGGACAGGGGAGACCCTGCCAACACTGAAGCGGTGAGACACAAGGTATCCAACTCTTCAGCTCCCGTCAGCAGAGCCCCATCGGGTCTAGTGGTGGTAGGTGTCATCCCACCCCCCAAAGCACCTGCAGCACTTTGTCATGCACGATGGTCCCGATAGCGCCGGAGCACAGACGAGGGGTGAGGCCCCTGAAGAGTCCTGCTCTTCCATCGATTTTCACAATATACCTAGCTGTGGACGGCAGAGACTCGTCACAGCGGGCAGGGACCCCCCTCGAACGGGGAGATACCTCCCCACGGGAGACACCCCTGTCACGGCGAAGGGCAAACCGACCCACCGTAAGCAAAGAGTCCAGGTAGCTGGTAGACCTGGCGCCCGAAGATATTCCTCCCCGGAGTGGGTGGCATTGGCTCGTAGCCCATCTGCAGCGGAGATAAGCAGGCTGCAGCTGGTACCGGCCCCGGTTCTTTTCCCTCCCCACCCCAACCCCGCCTCAGCTCCCGGTTACCGAACCCTGCTTACCTGCACCAGCACCTTGACGTACATGAGGGGCTGCGAGAGCACAGTCAGCCCCGAGCCCAGCAGCACCTGTGAAGCCATGTCGGCCATGGTGCGGCTCCGCTGTCGCGACCCAGAAGGACACAAACCCTTCTGCTTCCGCTTCCGCTCAACGGCCGAAAATTGTTTGGAGATCAAGGACCAATCTGGCTAAGGAACGTAGGTCGTGATTCTACCCCCCCGGAGAGGTCACCACGGCAACGGGGAGGGTGCGTTGGGCACCGCCTTAGCAGCGGGGCCTGAGGCGGTTACCGAGGTGACGGCAGAAGCTTGACATGGAGCCGAGGGCCGCGAGGAGGCTTCAGCTCTTACCGCGGCCTTACAGGCTTGAGGCTCTCCATAGGGCTTGGAGGCCCTACTGTGGCCTGCGGGCCTGAGGTGGCACCGCGGCGAGGTCCGAGGTGATAGCAGTGCCGGAGGCCTCGGTGGGGCCTGCATAGCAGCACTTTTTTGCCGGCAGGGTCTGCGGCCCCATTATGGTGGCAGGGCGCAGGGCTGGGCACTAGCAGGCTCTGGGCTGGTTAGTGGGGCTGTGGGCCAAGGCGGGGAGCACGACGGAAACGGGCTTCACCCACTTAGAGCCGTGGTTGTGGCACCGCCTTTAATTGTGAGCACAGGCGCAGCAGCGTCGGGTGGTGGACGGTGAGGGCCTGGTAGGGGCAGTGAAGGGGGCACGTGCCCTGCGCTGCTGGGCAGCACCCACCTGACCAGCCCGCTGCTGGGATAGCCCAGCTTCAGCTCCCGGGGCTGTATCCCGTGAGGAATCACCGGTGATGGTGGGGTGGTGAGTGCTCAGGTGTGGCCGACAGTGTGAAACAATGCTTGTGCTACCACCTGATCCCAGCGTGACAGCATGGTGGCTGTTCGACGCTCCAGCTTTGGTGCGAAGGGTCACACTGGAGCCGGCTCCAGGCTTGTCTCCTGCTACGCTGCCTCCCCTCAGGGTGCTGGCCAGAGCTGGCTGCCTGTGGAGTCTCGGGATCCCTGGCCTGACCTGGGGGTCACAGCAGAGGGGTTAGATCCATTTGGATCCCTGCTGGCACCAGGCTGGGACTGTCCCCTCAGATGGCCTATGCAATGGGACCAGGCTCACCGGGATGCTGGCATGCCTCTGCTGTACAGCGTTTGTCCGGTGCAGCACATTCCTCGCTCTCCGGCTTCGCAGTCGCTTCCTCCTCCGCTGCTCCAGCTGTGCCAATTGGCAAAGCAGTACTGGGGCTTCTGCACCCCACAACACTTCCCCAGTGCTTTGTCCTTCCCACCCTAAAAGCAGTGGCACCCAGAGACTCACCGGCTGTGCTGGGCTGTGATGATGAGCCAGATGCCTGTCGGACACAGAGCTGTCAGAGCCACTGGTGCTGTGTGGGGGAGACAACCACCTGCAGTCCCTGTCAGAAGCGTGGGGCTTGGCGGGATGGCATGGCCAGCACCTACCTGGACTCAAGCTCCGAGGGGGAGATGTCACTCAAGCCACCAGCAGATCCTGGCTCTCGGCCCAGCCGCTGCCGCAGCAGCGTGTCCACCTCTGACAGGCACTGCTCAAACTGGGGATGGAGCCAGCATCACTGTGGACCCCCTACAGTGCCACATCCAGCCTAGATGCTGCAGTTGAAGCGGCAGCTGTCAGCCCACCTTGGTGGGATTAGGGTCACAGAAGTCAAGCAAGGTGTCACAGAGGTGGTAGCCCATCAACTTGAGGTCCTCCACGGTGAAATGTGAGCTTCTACTGCCTAGAGGAGACAAGGGGCAACAAAACAAGGGGTGACTTCCTACCCTGGGCACCACCTGCCCACCAACACACCTATCAGAATCACCCCTGGCCCACAGCAGCTGCTCACCCATTGTGGAGCCACCAAAAGCCATCTCCATAGTGTAGCTGTTGGAGACACCTAGGCGCCACATGACCACTCTGCCCGTGCCTGCTTTGCTCTTCTGCACCTTGAACTTGCAGCTGGGGAAGGAGAACTGAGGCAGCCCCAGGGTCAGCATAGCGAGGGGATTGTCCTCCTCCCCATGTCCCCAACCCTGTGGGGACACTGTGGCAGTGCCTTTGGGAAGTGGCATGGCAGCCACATTCCCTGTGTTACTCTCCAGTGTCACTGGGAAGCTCGGCGAGTCCCACCTTGTCAGGGGCGTTTTTGCTCAGCATCAGGGGGAAGATGCGTTGGCACAGCCGCATCCTGGTGCTGCCACCACTGTCGCAGCCATACATGAAGACATTGTTCTTCCGGCTGTGCCCATGGAAGTCACAGTACAGCACCACCTCCCGCTCCACTAGCAATCTGTATCCATCAGGATTCGGCCACCAGCACCACAGTTGGAGCAATACCATCCCACCTGCTCCCCATGGCCCTCCCCTCACCTCTCAACCAGGGCCCGCAGGTGCCACACGCCGGGGAAGGAGCCACAGAGCTCCATCCCATAAGCCCTGTTGGGATCACGGCCAGCCAAGGAGCAGCGAGAGTTGCCCACCACCACCCCGTCGGGGTTGAGCATCGGCAGCACCTTGAAGATGAAGAGCCGCCGCAGAAGCTGGGCGTCAGGGTCGTCACCGAGGAGGAAATCAAGGAAACCCTTCATGGCCCAGGAGCCACCACTCTCACCAGGGTGCGTGCGGGCGCTCAGCACCACAGCTCTCTTGGCTGCCACCTTGCCAGCAGGGCTAGCAATGGTCAGCAGGTAGACAGCATTGCCAGCAAGGCTGCGGCACAGGACCTGCACCGTGCAGTACTGTGAGCGCGTCGGGTCACCTGCCAGCGCCTGCAGGTACCGCTGGAGGTCAGAGTAGGTGTAGGGGTAGGAGTGGGCAAAGAAACACGTGTCACCGACATGGGGGAAGCGAAACGACCAGGAGAGGCAGAAGGCAGCCGGTTCCTTGCCATCACAATAGTAGCTGATGTCATCCCCAACACGTCGCCAGCCGATGCCACGGCTCTGGGCGTCGTGCTGGGAGTAGAGCAGTGGCCGCATACCCTCACCATAGAGGCTCTTAGACTTGGCCAGGTTGGCGATGGTGAAGCGGTACAGAGGGCCTGGCAGCATGTTTTGGACGCGGAAGTAGAACCACTGGGTGTGTTTGGCCGTATAGAGGTCTGGCCGCAGAGTCAGCACATACTCGTAGGGACCCCTGCACAGCAGGAGGGGCTATGCTCTGGCTCCTGGCCCTACCACCAACCCTCCCTTGCCCCCTGCCCAGGCCCCTCCCTTACACCTTGACAGCTTTCTGCAGGTTCCCGCTCTCGAAGCGGGATTCGAAGAGCAGTGTTGTGTCCTGGGGACCCTCCAAAGGGGCTGCAGGTGAGGAGAGGGGGCCTGGGGACCCGCCAACGCGAGCACGGGTGAAGCAGGAGCCTGGGGGTGCTGTGGGAAGTGCAGAGGGATGGTGATGGGGGTGTGGGGAGGCTGAGAGGCCACCCTTGGGCACTGCCCAGTCCCTGCTACCTGGGCTGAGGTGGTAGACGACAGTGCCCTGCTCCTCACTGAGGGTTCCTGGGACCAGCTCAGGTCCCGTATGTTGGCAGAAGGGCTCCGGTTCAGGGGGGACCCACTCTGGGGGGCACAGATGGGTGCTAGGGGTGTCCAGTGCAGGGGTGAGGGAGGAGGACACAGCTGGATTGCTCCCTCACCGATGTGCTCGATGGTCTCCTTGATGACTTCACACTCGATGGGCCAGCGGGGAGCAGGCAGTGGTCTCCGTGCAGAAGGGAGGACAAAGCCAGCCTGTGGCTCCGCCAGGGACCCATGGTACTGCACTGAGGAAACTGGAGGGCCCAGTCTGGGGGCTACAAGATAAAGGGGAGAGGCTGGGGGCACTCTTATTGGACAGCCCAGGCTGGAAGCGTTGGAGTGGGGAATACCCTTAAAACAAGCCTCCACCCCAGTGCTGAGGAACTGGGGAGGAAGGGGGGGGGGAAGGGGAGGGTCACTTACAGCTTGGCTCCTGCCCAGGACTCTGCAGGCAGCCAGGGGGGGCACTGCCTGTACTGGGGGCCTCGGGGG
>VWZX01009354.1:48816-79413 GCA_013399015.1 Galbula dea
TGGAACATCTTCCTTCTGAGGAAGGGCTGAGGGAGCTGGGTCTCTTTAGCTTGGAGAAGAGGAGACTAAGGGCTGACCTCATTAATGTTTATAAATATGTGAAGGGTGAGTGTCAGGCTCTTCTCAGTGAAGCCCAGTGACAGGATAAGGGGCAATGGCTGTAAGCTGAAGCATAGGAGGTTCCACGTGAATACAAGACAAAATGTTTTCCCAGTTCAGGTGCCAGAGCACTGGCACAGACTGCCCAGAGAGGCTGGGGAGTCTCCTTCTCTGGAGAGATTCCAAACCTATCTGGACATGCTTCTGTATGACCTGGTATAGGGAATCCTGCTGTGGCAGGGGGGTTGGACTATATGATCTTTTGAGGTCCCTTCCAGCTCCTAACATTCTGTGATTCTGTGAAAGGGCCTATCAAAAAAATTGAGATAGACTTTATCAGGGCCTGTTGTGACAGAAGAAGGGGTGATGGCTTTAAACTAAAAGAGGGAGATTTAGACTAGATAAAAGGAAGACATTTTTGATACTGAATGTGGTGAGAGCCTGTCCCAGGCTGCCCAGAGAGGTGGGAGATGTCCCATCCCTGGAACCACTCCAGGTCAGATTGGTTTGGGGCTGTGAGCAACCTGCTGTAGTTGCAGACGTCCCTGCTGACTGCAGTTTTTGGACTACACGACCTTGAAAGTTCCCTTCCCACCCAAACCAGTCTGTGATTCTAGGGTAACTTGCCCCAGAGAAGAGCTTAGCCAAGCAGTGGCATCATGTGGAAGTGTTGCCAGTGTCCCCTTCCAGTACCTCATCAGCTGCTGCTGCTTCCACTCCTCGATGCGCCGCTGGGCCGTGGTCTCTCGGTCCTCCTCACTGGAGCTGGAGTTCTCCTCCTCATCCAGCTCCCGCTGGATGCTCTGCCACTTCTTCACCAGTGACGGCATCTTCGTCTTCCCCTTCTTGCCCTGCACCAGAAAGGGAAAGGTCTCAGTGAGGATGACTAGAAGGGGAGGAGGAGGCAGCCAGCACACAAAGCACCTGCCTCACCTTGTCTTTCCGCCCCTTCCTTGGCTTCTCCTTCTCCGGTGGCGGTGGGGCCTTGGGCGTGGGCGGCGGGGGGGTCTGGGGTGGCGGTGGAGGTGGCGGGGGCTCGGTGGGACCGGCAGCAGGCAGGGCTCCTCGCCCCGGAGCCTGTGGCACGGTGGCAGTTGCTGCAGCGAGGCTGACAGGCACGGGGCACTCGGAGTAGCTCATGACGGAGGGGGCAGTGGGTGCCGTCACACCCATGTAACCAGACTGCATGCCCAGCGCTGCACCAGCGTGGCCCGGGGCCAGGCGGAGGTTGGGGCGACCTTGGATCTCGGCCTGCAGCCGCTGGCGTGGCCTCAGGGAGCCGAGGGGCATGGCTGATGGCTGGTACTTGTTGGTGGCCATCAGGGGCTGGTTGTAGATGACAGGGCAGCTGCCGATGGTGGCTGTTCGCTGCATCAATCCCGGGCTCATCTCCACAGCTTTCCGCTTCTGCGGCTTGGCTGAGAGTAGTGGGGTCGGGCTCGGCTCCACCTAGAAGAGAGCATTGAGGTCAGCACCAAGCCAGGCAGGAGATGTCTCAAAGACTGGCTGAACGAGCCCCTGGCATGGGGCAGTGGGACTGGCTGAGCCCCAGCTCCATCACTCACCTGGGTGCTGCTGGCAGCTGGGCGCAGGAGAGGCTTCAGAGGAGCATCTTCTTCTGTTCCCGGGGCAGGGGGCTCCTCACCTCCCTCATCTTCCATCTCCACTTCCTGGATCTCGCCGTCCTCTCCGGGAGGAGGTGGTGGTGGGGGCGGCGGTGGGGGCGAGTCCGGAGGCGGTGGAGGCGGCGGAGGCATTTCCAAAGGCAAAGGAGGCTGGAGGACCGGGACGGAGGACTGAAGCAGAGTCCAAAATGGAGTGAGCGGCATGAGAGACGTAGCAGGGACTTGGCCTGAGAAGGATTCTTTACAAAGGGAGCCTGAAGAATACATATTGACACAGGCTTGAAAACCCAGGCTATGGAGCATGCTGCCTGCTCCTGCCTGCTGCTGGGAGTGCACAGGCAGAGCTCAGGCCATGGGCTCAACCTTGTCACCTTCCCCACCACCACTGGGATGCCTAAAACTGATGGGGACAGCCTTGGACACAGGGAGGGAGGGAGGGAGGCCAGTGCTGCCATGTGAGGCTCTAGCGCTCGGTGGGACCCCAATTTGTGGCCAGGACCACGCTCCCTCCAAAACCTCAGCCCCCCCACCCCTCCTGGGGCTGTACCTGTGGAGGAGGAGCGCTCGGCAGGGTCCTCGGTGCACTCTCCTTTGTCTTGGGGAGGTGGTTTAGGAGGACCGTCGGATTTTCTGTCGGCGCTTCGCTGTCCTTCCTCTTCGTCCTCCCCGTCGGGGAACTCCCATTGGGACTCTCCTGAGCGCTCGTTAACATAGAAATAGCGTCTATGCTCCCTAAATCACAAACAAGAGAAGGGAGGGGCTTTAGCTTCTCTTCCCCGCCCCCGACACTCCGAGGCGGGCCTGCCCACGACAGCGCTGCGGCTCTCGCAGGGAAGACCCTTCTGCAGCAGGGCTGCCGCTCCTCCCTAATGCAACCAAAAACCAACGTTTTGAGGACAAGAGAGGCAAAAGGAGAGGCCCCGAGCTGGCTCACTCAAAGCTCTTTTTTTTGTTTTTTTGTTTTTTTTTCTTGTTCTTTTGTTTTGGCTTTGTTTTTGGCATTGCTGGCTGCCTGAAGGTCGCCCTGAGCCCCCCCCCCAAAGCTCCGAGGGGAGGGCTGAGAAAAGCAGGCCAGCATGCGTCTGTCTCGCTAGCCATCAGGACTTTCAGCCGTTGCCCTTGGCTGACAAGTCTCCCTCCGAGAAGAGGCACCAGGGGGGAACAGCCCAATGGAGAGAAGCGGCTGCTCCCCTACCCCATGGTGCGCAGAGGGAAGGAGGTCGCTTTTATGAGAACTCTTGGTGTCAAACACACAGTGAATGCTAGAGAGAGGGAGCGGATCTGGGAGCTGAAAAACAAAAGAGCAAAGATTTCAAACACAGGAAAACTTCATCAAGAAAAGCCAAATAGACAAAGAAATGTTTGGGTCTGACCTGCTGGCAGGTGACAGAACTCTTGCTCTTCGTTCCGTCGGTGAGTTGGAGTTTGTCCTTTGTCAGAGCTGTTGGTCAGAAGAGGTGATCCAGAGATCCTGCAAAGTTCACAGAGCTCTCGCATGCGCGACCCCCCAGGCCCGCCCTCCACAGCGCTTGACACTCGCGAGAGCGACAACCAGCTCTGTCCGATCGGGATTATCAGCTCCTTCTCAAAAGCACTGAGCAACTCCGTTGGGCTCCTTCAGTTTGGTGGCTGGCCCCAAACTCTGCGAGCGCAGGACGCTTCTCTGCCTGCCCAGCACTGCTAACAGAAGCTGCTCTTGGATCTCCCAGAGAGACGGCGCCAACGTCGTCGGGGTGGTGATGGTCACAAATCATGTCTGAGATGTCAGAGATGAAAGGTGAGAAAGGTAGGAGAGCGCGTACCTGTCCCAGTGGCAGGACCAGCCTTTAGGGGTGGCGTTTATTTCGTATTGTTTTAGCTGTTCAGCTGCGTCTTGGAGTTTGCGTTTGAGGTAGTTTCCATTGAGAGCACCTTCTCGCCAGTCTGCAATGCGGGTCTAGAGGGGCAAGAACCGGGGAGGGGAAGCCATTGAGGGATGCTGCGAGCGGCCCCTTGGCCACAGGATGTGAGGTCCAGGAGGTTCCCTTACGGCACACATGGGATGCGGGACCTGGGGCAGGTTGGGGCCGGGAGGAAGACATCACCTCCGCGCAAAGCCATGCTCTCCCCCCCCAAGGCGAGGAGGGACCCTGCAGGAAGGGCTCACGCGGTGCCGGCCCCCAGCGGTGGCAGATAGTATCTGATCCCCGTCGGAGCGAGGGACGAAGGCTTGGTTACCTCTGTCTGCAACAGCAACATGTGGAAGTTGGAGATAGATTGTCTGTTGATGCCCAGGAACTCCAATTTACTAGTCAGAGTATTTGCCAGCTCTCCAATCTGAAACTGCCAGGAGAAAGGGAACAGTCAAGAGCCAACCTTCGGCAGTGGCACAGGGACCGCTGCAGCCCCTCAGCAAACCAGAGTCGGGACCGTCCGCAGCCCCTCAGCCTAGCAGGACTGGGATCTGTCACTGCCTCCTTGAAACTCTCCTGCACCCCCGGGACGGGGTCAGGGTGGGGTGGCAGGATGAAACACCGTCAGCAGCAGCAGCAGGTGCTGGTGAACCCCAACTCCTCGGCTTTACACAGTCACTGCTCTGCACCAGCGCAGCAGGGTAGGGGCTGGGTCTGCCACAGCAGAGCCACTGCCGGGGCAGGAAGTGTTAATTCTAATATTTCAGCCACTTCCCAAAAGGAACGGGCCAGGATGGAGTTTCAGGCTTAATTTGCTGCTTTCTACAGGAACTGGGTGGAAAACGCAGGAGAGGGATAACACAGCTCCAGATTTACTCTGGAGCAGAGATAAAACCTAGGTTAAGATCCAGACCAGCCCGCAGCAAGATCCAGTACTCAACCAAATTGGAGTGAAACCTCCAACTTGGGCTCTGCAGGGGGGTGTGGGGACTCCCTGTGTCGATGGCCCTGACTGAGGGGACAGCAGCAACAAGCCCAAAAGCCACCAAGAGCAGAAATAGGGCTGACACCTGCAAGCAGCATCACAGCTGCTTTAAGGAAGGCTCTAAAAATGTCTTTCCCCCTCCCCCCCCTTTTTCCCTTCACTCTTCAGAAGAGGCTTTGGAAGGTCCCCAAAGCCGACAAGGTGTTGTCTGTCGCCAGAGAGGGATGGGCCAGACAGACAAACAGCGCAGGGAAATGAATCCCTGCGTTAACGTGGCTCCGGAGGAGAAGCCAGGGAAGATCCCACTTCGCAGCGGAGGAGCCGTCGGATCTCCTGTAAACCAGAGAGCCGGCAGATGAGAGATTACCCCGAGGTGACGAAGCGCACGGTGCCGCTGAGCCGAGGAGCCGGCATTCCTCCGACAGCTCTAAGGGGATCCTGCATGGAAAGCACCACGCTACAGCACACAGTCCAGTCACACAGCCAGGACCGGGAGGAAAGGGGACAGCAGACAGGGTATGAGGCTTTTGTGGCCATCTGGGACGTGGCAGTGCTCCTGCCATGCTGTTTTATTGTGTTATTCAAGATAAATTCAGGTAAAGAATCAGCTGTAGACTCTGAAGGAGGTTTAGTGGCTTTGGGCACATCACACTTCAGAACTCCATTAGGGTTCTTTTACAGGAGGTGTTAGATCTCTTAAGGTGATGATAATGAAGCCCTTTCATGCTGGGAAAATGATGAAGTGGTGGGAGACAAGGGCAGGGCTGGAGGTTAGCAGTTGCCACACGTTTCCACTAGGATTCTATCAGGAGCTGGTGATTCCCCAATCCATAAATTGTCTGGCACAGGGGGGTGACAACGTTTGCTAATGGAATGAAATTACTCTAGAGCCAAATTCAATGCTGCAGGAGATCTCAAGGTATCAAGTGACCAGGGAATGCAGAGGACAAATAGAAGAGATCTCCCCTAACAATGTCACTGCTACAGCTCAGAGAATTGTCCAGCTGTAGCCAAAGAGAGCAAATCAAGGCTCAGAAGGGAAAGAAATCAGCATGATGCTGCAGAAATTGCAGAACCCCAGCATGGCAGGGGTGGGAAGGGATCTCTGGGGATCATCTAGTACAACCCCCCTGCTCCAGCAGGGTCACTCACAGCAGGGTGCCCAGGATCACATACAGGTGCCTTGGGAATCTCTCCCCAGAAGGAGACTCCACAACCTCTCTGGGCAGCCTGGGCCAGGGCTCCAACACCCTCACAGCTAACAAGTTTTTCCTTATTTGCAAATCCCCAATTTGCACCTAACAACTTCAAAAAGGTCACAGAGCAACAGGTACCAGCAGCCTCTGGACACAGAGAGATTACAGATGAGGAGTCTTTATCCTGGAAACAGGACAAGTGACCAAGCACGTACCCAAGGACTGTGCTACTGTTCTTGGTGAAAACAAAGTCGTGAGAAAAGGGTTTTGTCTCTCTCACAACCAGACCTAGAGCTCTGTCTTTAAACACCACCCATCTCCCTTTTTACTTTTAATATTTTTAAAGCACTTTCAAGCCCTTCCTGCTGGCAGCAGGACATCAGGCTGCAGAGATGCTGGCCCGATCCTGCATGGGCCAGGACAAGCCATGCTGGGGTCTGAGGCTTAGACCTTCACCAGGGGCACAGTGTGGCCCACTGGCAAGTGTGGGAAGGGGATAAGATCTGTCCAGCTGGGCCAAACCTCACAGCTCAGCACTTAGGTGGCACCTCCCAGGAGCCAGCAGGTCCCTCCGCACTGCTGACATCACGGCAAACCCCCAGCCATGGATGGCTGTCACTGACACATGCCTCTGCATCTCTGTACCTTTAGGTCCTGCTCTTCCTCTTCTATTTTTGGTGCCCCTTGGGTTTTTGCTTTCTCCTGGGGCTCCTCAGACTCTGCCTCTTTGTCTGAACTCACATCAGCTGCTTCTGTGCTCGCTGCTGCTAGAGAAGAAACAACAGATCAGCCCTTGTCCTACCACAGCCACAGCAGGAGAGAGGGCAGGGAAGGAGCCCTGGCCTTGTCCCAACAGGAGCTGGCAAGAGGAGCCTGGAATTCCAAAGGAGAGAGGGTGACTGCCTCTGTGTTTTGATGGCAGGGATCATTCCAGACACGGGAAGCCGAGTTAGAGCTGCTACAGTGCCAGGGCAGGAAGGAGGCACAGCCTGAGGCACAGGGGTTTAAGAAGCAGGAAGAGAGCCAACCTCAGGCAGGCAGTGGTTAAACTGCAACGGCTTAGGAACTGATCCAGAAAAGGTATTGAGGATTAAACATGAAACATTTGTCAAGGACTGAAAAGCTCCCAAAAAACTGTCAAGACTGTAAGGCTTCACGTCCACCACATCACAGGACAGAGGTAACAAGTTCACTGTCCAGTGACAAATTTCCAGAGAGAGTTTTTCTGAAGGACTCCTAAAGCCCTCAAGGTAAAAATCCCCATATTTCTGTGTCCCCTGGTGCTTGTAGGCAGTTCCTCAGTCACCTCCCAGCAGCAGGTGCTCAACTTCCCACCAGTTATTTTGGAGCATCTTAAGAAAGAAAAAAAACCAATGCTGCTGGGAAGAGCTGGCTCCAGGGATATCGTGCTCAAGAGCCTGCAAGGCACAAGGGAGCACTCTCCAGCAAATCCACCCTTCAGAGCCACCCTGGACATACACAGCCACACCTGCTGGTCCAGATCATGCCTCTGCCTAGGGCTGACACACATCAGGGCCACATCAACCCTGCTCTGGGACAAGCACCATCTCCTGCATCAGAGGACACACACTCCAGGCACTTTGGGACTGTTTTTTCCTGGAAGCTAGTTTTCTGCATTCCAAGGGATGCCTCCCACTCTGCCACAAGGCAGGCAAAGGGTTGCTGCTGCTCTAGTGATACATCCTGGTACTAACCAGGTTTTCCTCATAGCAAGATCCTTGCCTTGGGTTTCCTACATGTGTACGGAGCCAGAGCAGCTCCCAGGGAACACCTTGGCCACTGGGAATCACAGAATGTTAGGTGTTGGAAGGGACCTCTGGAGATCATCTAGTTCAACGCCCCCTGTCAGAGCAGCGTCACCTACAGCAGGTTGCACAGAAAGGTATCCAGGTGGGTTTGGAATGTCTCCAGAGGTGAAGGCTCCACCACCTCCCTCGGCAGCCTGGATGTGGTGACTGTTACTGGACAGCTTAGAAATGGAACATGGAAAGAGGAAGGTGATGATTCATTGTGTGCCATGGTTGGCTACGTAATGTTGGCAGGCAAGCAGAGGCAGTGCAGCTGTTATCACACTGGTGTGGGGCTGCTGGAAGCACTGACTGTAAACACTTCCACAATTTGTTTTCCTGATAGTGTTGAATGTAGACACTCTCCTGTTTCTTTTTTTAATGATAAGATAAAGCAGAGGATTTGGCCAAGGATCAGCTTCCTGAGCCCATGAGACAGCTTAGCTACAGGTGACAGCCACCCCTTGGGGCTCATCCTCCGCCCAGCACACACCCCTGACCTCCCAGCCCCTCCAAACTCCTGCTGCTCCTCCCTCCCGAGGGAACCATTCCCCATTACCTGTTTCTCCTGCTTCTGGGCTCTCCCTGCCCGTTTTACTGGCACCTCGAGTGGCAGATTCGGGGCTGGCAGCTCCAACAAACAGTTTCCATTTGCCTCGTTTCGAGGCCAGCCTGCGGGTGGCGTCCTGCGAGGCCGACTGGCTCCCGTCAGAGAGGGGGCTGGAGCCCGACACGCTGCCGTCACCTTCCTCCAAGGCACGGAGCTCTGCCTGCCAAGAGACACGATGGCAAGTGGCACTCAGAGACCAGAGACACCCCGAAGAGCAGCCATGGTGAGGAGGTGCCCGTGGAAGAAAAGCAAATGGATGCTCTAAGCAGGACACCACACTAACAGCAGTTTGCCAATAGCCACTGGCTTGTCAGCAGTGTCCACGTGAAGGGTTGGGGTCAACCTGCTGGAAATCAGCTCCACAGAGAAGGACCTGGGAGTGTTGGTGGACAACAAGTTGATTACGAGCCAGCAATGTGCTCTCATGGCCAAGAAGGCCAAGGGTCTCCTGAGGTACACGAAGGGGAGTGTGACTAGCAGGTCCAGACGAGGTTCTGCTCCCACTCTACCTACCTCTACCACTCTCGCCCTAGTCAGGCCACATCTGGAGCCCTGGGTCTAGTTCTGGGCTCCCCAGCTCCAGAGAGACAAGGAACTGCTGCAGAGAGCCCAGCAGAGCCCAGGAAGATGCTGAGGGCACTGGAGCAGCTCTGGCAGGAGGAAAGGCTTGAGAGCCCTGAGGCTGTTTAGCCTGGAGAAGAGCAGCCCCAGAGGGGAGCTCCTCAATGCTGAGCAAGAGCTGAAGGCTGGGGGCAAGAGGCTGGGGCCAGACTCTGCTCAGTGGTGCCCAGGGCCAGGCCAAGGGGCACTGGGCACAAACTAGAACACAGCAAGTTCCCCTTGACCAGGAAGAGAAGCTTGTTTGGTGCGAGGGTGTTGGAGCCCTGGCCCAGGCTGCCCAGAGAGGTTGTGGACTCTCCTTGTGTGGAGAGATTGCCAAGGCAGCTGGAGGTGATCCTGGGCACCTGCTGTGGGTGCCCCTGCTGGAGCAGGGGTGTTGGACTGGATGATCCCCAGAAGTCCCTTCCAGGCCCCACAAGCCAATGAAGCTGATTAGTGCCCTGATCTACAGGGACTTTGTACAGCACCAGCACTGGAAATGCTGGGTCACACTCCTGAAGGAGGCAAGACTGAGGCTCAAACATCTGCTGTCCTTGGTTTTATTCCTTGGCTGCACCTGCAGTTTCATTCAACTGACAAAAGTATTCTCCCTTACCTTCTTCCTCTCCAGCACCATCTCCAGCTCGAGGGTGTCCTGCTCCTCCTCTTCCTCAGCACTCTCCCCTGACTGCACCACACTGCAGAGCTCTTCCTGTAGTGTGTCTTCCAGGGGATCCCTGCTGGGCTCTGGCTCTTCTGGGGCAGCTATCACTGCCTCTTCTGCTTTCACCTCCTCTTCTGGAGGCATCTCAACCTCTTCTTTACAGATCACCTTCCTCCTCCAGCGCTCCTCTTCCTCCTTCACCACATCTGGCAAGAGAGGTGCCAGGAGGGCTGCAGCCACCCCCTTCTTCTCCTCCTCACTGTTGGAGAGGGCCTGCACACCTTCATTCACCTCCTGCAATTTAAGCCACGCGTCAGCTTTCCAAAACCAGCCACAAGGGCTTCCTGGCAGCAACCACAGATCCCTGCCCCTCATCCCAGCCCCACGGAGCGGAGTCTACAAGCCCACAGAGAAAGGAAGGAGGATACGGCCCCTTTTTGGGTTACAAATGGTGTGGAGTGGCCCATATGATTCCCAGGAAGCCCAAAAAGGTGCCTACAATCCCTGTGGCAACCAGGAACCCTGGTGCTCAGTGTGTCTGACTGACCTTCTTCACCTCCCGCTTGGCCAGGCTGGCCCCACGGCTGCCACTGCCCGGGGCGATGGTCTTCTCCTGCGGGTACAGCTCCGTGGCAGCTGTGACAAAGCTGCCATTAGCACTGGTGCTGCTGAGGAGAGGAGAGCAATTGAAGGGCAAGCTAGGTAATGAAGGCCCAGGACATCCCCTTGCAGGGCTGGGGGTGGGGGGGTGTCTCTCCCACCTGTGCTGGTAATGCTGCAGACCCTGGACCTGCGTCGCCAGGTACTGCGGCAGCTCCCACGTCACCTCGTTGCTTTGGGTGTTCCAGTAGTAGTAGCAGCCAGTGTTCTCATCCCACACCTCCTGCCAGTCACCCATCTCCAGCTCACCCACTGCCAAGGGGACAAGGACAAGATCTCACCCATGGGACATGCACAACCATCATCCCACCACCAAATGGAGCAGCTCCCCAGGCTGGTGCTGTTACCCTTTCCCCAGTACCAACCATTTGTCCACTGTCACCTCTGTTTCACAGTGTCAGCCACTTCCCTGGTACCACCTCCCCTTCCCCAGTGACCACCTCTTGTCTGGTACCACCTCCCTTTCCCCTTATCACGCTCCACAGCACCTTTTAGTGAGCAAGGCAGGTGCCAGCAGCCCCTGAGCTGGTCTCGTCACTCACCTCCTGCCAGTGAGCACTGGGTGTCATACTGCCACTCCTGGGCAGGTGCTGAGCCTGCGCCGTTAGCATTACTGCTGCCACCCGAGGGCTGGCCTGAGCCTGACTCCTTTGGTTCTGGGCGGGGAGGGGTGGGGGGCAGCACGGAGGAGGAGGAGGAAGCAGCAGATGGCTCAGCAGGCTGTGGAGGAGCTGTGATAGCATCGATTTCCTGCCAAAAACAACATCCCAATATGATCACCTCAGCTCCGTAGAGAAGGAACTGGGGGTGCTGGGCAACAGCAAGTTGACTTTGAGACAGCAATGTGCCCTTGTGGCCAAGAAGACCAAATGGGCTCCTGAGGTGCATGAAGAAGGGCAAAGGAGGTTCTCCCACTCTCCTCTGCCCTACTCAGGCCAGAACTGGAGTTCTGGGTCCAGTTCCAGACAGAAAAGGAAGTACTGGAGAGAGCCCAGCAGAGCCCAGGAAGATGCTGAGAGCACTGGAGCAGCTCTGGCAGAAGGAAAGGCTGAGAGCCCTGGGGCTGCTTAGCCTGGAGAAGAGCAGCCCCAGAGGAGAGCTCCTCAATGCTGAGCAAGAGCTGAAGGCCAGGGGCAAGAGGCTGAGGCCAGGCTCTGCTCAGTGGTGCCCAGGGCCAAGCCAAGTGGCACTAGGCACAAACTGGAACACAGCAGGTTCCACTTGACCAGGAAGAGAAACTTGTTCGGTGTGAGGGTGTTGGAACCCTGGCCCAGGCTGCTCAGAGAGGTTGTGGAGTCTCCTTCTGGGGAGAGATTCCAAAGGCAGCTGGAGGCAATGCTGAGCAACCTGCTGTGGGTGCCCCTGCTGGAGCAGGGGGGTTGGGCTGGATGATCCCCAGAGGTCCCTTCCAACCCCCACCATGCTGGGATTCTGTGAAACCACCATCTTTCCACCCACCCCCATCCCCCTCTGCTCGCCACAGCCACACGCACCGCCAGGAAGTTTGCCAGCGTGCTGTCGATGTCTGCGGAGTTACTGCCATTGGCATCCCCTGAGCGAGTTGACTTCTCTGGGGCTTCACCCTCCTCATCGTCACTGTCTGCGTAAGCACCGAGCAGACACAAACCTCCTGTGGTGAGGGGGGAGAGGCAGACTCTCAGTGAAGGGGGTACCCCCAGCTGGGTGGCCCCACTGTTATCGCACTCATAGGCCATCACCTCCCTCCCATGAGTGTTCAAGGAAACAAACATCCCCTTTCCTCTTCAAGACATCCATAGGGACATCTCCTGACCCCCAAAATCAGGAGGGAATGAGCCCCCCAAGCACAACTGGAGTGGGAAACGCCCTCCCTGGGAACAAGGAAACACAAGAGGTGAAAGAAAAAGCAATTCCCACACCAGAAAAAATCCCAAAGGTTAGAGGAAGCACATCATAACCTGCCTGCAAAGCAGAGAGGAGTCAGTTCTCCCAACAATTCCTGTTTTAATAATTAAATTGATATTAAATTTAATTCAGCTAATAATAAAAAAAAATCCCTTCTTCCTCTCCTTAGAAAAAACCAACACACTAGGTGAAAAAATATCTCCTGATTCAAATTTTCAAGGCAAGAAACCACCTCCCCTACCCAAATCATTCGAAGGGGAGGGTTCACATCATGCCACCACCCCAAAAACAGCAAAGGGGGGGATAAGAGTCCTGCTCCCCCAAAAAAGCTGGGGGCTAACGCAAGATAATAAGCACTTAAGTGGGGTAATTACGCTTGTCCAGCAATAAATACATGTGCTTAAATGGGGTAATCATCCTACCCCAATAATAATTAAAGAGAGCACTTAAGCAAGAGCAATCACCCACCTGAAAAGCAAAAACAAAACAAAAATCATCCCCCAGAATCACACCCAGTTAAAAACTGAAAGCAACCCCCCCCACCAGCTAAAACCCCACCCTAAAAAGAAATCCTTTTGGAAAGGGGTTAATCATCCCTCCAAAAAATAAAGCATCTAAGGGAAACAACCAGTCTCCTCTTATGCAAAATAAGACTCAAGGAGAGAGGAGAAAACAACCTTAACCACCTCCAAAAAAACTACATTTAAGCGAAAAAAAAAGAATAAGCAGAGAACACTCCTCCTCTAAAAACCTGTGGAAACACCTCCCGATTTGTTTCAAGGGGAGAGTTTCTCTCCTCTCGCGTACCTGTAGGCTTGACAGCGGCGGGCGCAGGGGGCGGCGGGTTGGGAGCGCTGCGGGGAGGCTCGGCTACCGCTTCGGGTTCGTCTGGGAGGGAAAAGGCGTTAGAAACGAAGATGGGGCTGGGAAGGGGATGCTGAGGCCCAGACGGGACGCTAGGGCCTAGGGAGACGGGGGGGGTGTGTGCGTGTGTGGTGCGGGGCGACCCTCTCCGCCTTCCCCGTCCCCGATAAACGCGACTAGGCCGCGGCGCTTTACGACTAGGCCGCACCGAGGCCTTACGACTAGGCCGCGCCCCGCCAACAAAGCGCGGCCCTTCCTCAACTCCCATCCCGTCCTTACCAGCTTCAGAACCCGAGTCAGCTCCTTCGGTTTGAGCTGCCGCCGCCTCATCTCGGCGGGGACCGGGTGGGGAGAGCTGGAGGATGGGCCGGCGGCCCGGCGCCGTGCGGGATTTCTTGCCCATGGCGGTGGTGCGGCAGCGGCGGGAGCGGCGCCTCCGAGGGATAAGGCCGCGCCTGCCCGCTGAGGGATGGGGCGGTGTCTGTGTGTGTGCGTCATGGCGTGAACGGGGTGGGCCATGGAGGGAGCCCCGCCACCCAGGGCTAGGTCTACAGCACGTCCTAGAGCCTCCCTCGTTCTGCCCGATGGACCTGGCCTACCTTCTAGCCCCCCTCGTTCTGCTCTATAGTCCCAGTTTATCCTATACGCCACTGCATCCTGCCCAATAGATTCGGCTTACCTTACATCCTCTCATCCTGCCCTATAGCCCTGGCTTACCTTATAGCCCACCTGCTCCTGCCCTATAGGCCCAGCTTACCCTATATCTCCATGTCTTGCCCTGTAGTCCCATCATTACACTACAGCCCTCCCCAGCCTGCCCTCTAGACTTGTCATTACACTACAGCCCCCTAAACCTGTCCTATAGCCTTACTACCCTATAAGCCCCCCATCCTGCCTTACAGTCCCATCGTTACTATAGCCCCACTGTTACATTACAGCCTCCCTGTTCTGCCTGACAGCCCCATCCTACCCTATAGCACGGTACTGCCATTTGAACCTATAGCCTCAACTTACCACCATACAGCCAAATGCTGCCCTATAGCACAGTGCTGCACTCCTCAAGCCTATGACCCCCATCCTGCCCTTCAGGGCTGTACCTCCAACCTCTCCTATAGAACAATGCTACTTTCAGGGACTATAGCCCCTTCTTGCCCTGTAGGTCCCTGCTCCTCAGGTTTCTAGCTCCACCCTCCCCTACAGCATGGTGCTGCCCTTGGGGATCTAGCTCCATCCTGCCCCGAGTGATGGTTTGGACTTGGCTCCCTGCCAAATGCCCAAACTCACAGTGAAAGCCTTCCTCCCCCCTTTCCCTCTCAGAGTTTTAGAGAAACTACAAGAGAAACTAAAGAGCCTGAAACAACCCGAATTATATCAAAAGTATATCTATATGTAAATATATAGTATTTTAATTGCA
The DNA here is from genome assembly GCA_013399015.1 of Galbula dea. NCBI lineage: Eukaryota > Metazoa > Chordata > Aves > Piciformes > Galbulidae > Galbula > Galbula dea. The sequence continues at coordinate 63,118 of VWZX01009354.1, forward strand.
TATAACTGCTATGTACACAGTGGGGGGAACCCCCCAAGGGAAAAGGGAAGGGAAAAGGGAAACTAAACCAGGTATGTACACTTGAAACCCAGGTTAGAACTAATAAAAAGAGAATCTTACAACTCTCCTTAAGATAGCAGAGTCGCACTGACCGATGCCAGCAACTGCTGCCTCACAAGGCCTGCAAGGCTTGACTCCTCCGCATGGGTGAGACCGATAGCAGAGAACCTGTGTCCTTGGAGCCACCGGAAGGGAAGAGAGAGTGAAGGCCTCTCCCCCTCCTTATTTATACCCCCGGTTACGTAAAATCGTATGGAATACTGGGAACATGACCACTTCCCTGGTTACAGGCTGGTTACCAGGAAAAAGGCCTGGGCCAAACCCTTACACCCTGGGCCCTCAAGCAAGCTGTCACCCTTCAGCCCTGGTTCTGTTGTGCTGTATGGCACAACGCTGCCCCCGGGCCCTAGAGCTCCATGCTGCACATGGTAAAAGGATCCCTATGTCCCCATCCCCCCCCAGTTCCCACCATGCTCCGAGGGGATCAGCATTCATCCTGACACAGACCTGTAATAACACTTCCATTTTATTAAAGTTCATCCAAAAGCACAATAAATAAAACTCCTAACCTGTCACACCCAGGACAGGCTGAAAGCGCAGGGGGAGGGCTGGAGCCACAGCCCAGAGCTCTGCTCCCCCACTCCTCACCCCCCAGAGGGGATTGGGACAGCAAGAGGACATGCTGAAGGTGTGTCCACCTCCCCAAACCGGACCCTTATGGAGAAAATAAAAGTCAAAACCAGCCCAAGGGGCTATGCCACCGTGGGGTGGGATGGTGTCAGCTCCCAGGATGGCACCTGGAGCAAGTGTGGTGGCCAAGGTTGGCTGGGGGTGACCCAGGTGCCATTAGCTGCAGCGGTACAGGTTATCGTGGGTGGCCACGCTGACCTTCTGCTGGTAGACCTCCATCTTGTCAAGCAGCTTCTGATAGAGCTAGGCAAAGAGCAGAGCAGGCATCAGACACGAGCCCATCCCAGATCCCATCCCCAATTTCCTCCTGAGCGCTCCCTGCCACCCTGGGTGTCCTCAGCAGGGTGTTTCCTGGGGCACTTATACCCACCACGACGCAGTAGTGGTTGGTCGTGCTCTCCCGCAGAGCCTGGAGCAGTTGGTCGATGGCAGTGTAGGGCAGCCACACCATGGGGGCTGTGGCAGACAACGGGAGCTGCAGGGGACAGGAACACTTGTGTCCTTAGGCTGGTGGCAGAAATGCTACCAACCACAGTGACAGCGAGGAAAAGCTCCTAACCGCTGTGACCCAACACCTGCTGGTCCCACTACAGAGTCCTCTTGCCTCCAGGGTGGAGTAGGACAGAGGAGAACCACATGGAATTCAACAAGGGCAAGTGTAGAGTCCTGGACCAGGGGAGGAATAACCTCGTGGAGCAGGACAGGCTAGGGGTTGAGCTGCTGGAAAGAAGTTCCACAGAGAAGGACCTGGGAGTGTTGGTGGACAAAAAGAAGGCCAGTGGGCTCCTGAGGTGCATGAAGAGTGTGAGCAGCAGGTTGAAGGAGGTTCTCCTCTGCCCTAGTCAGGCCACCTCTGGAATATTGTGTCCATTTCTGGGCACAATTTCCCAGTTCAAGAGAGACAAGGAAGTACTGGAGGGAGTCCAGCTACTGGAGAGAGTCCAGCAGAGGCTAGGAAGATGCTGAGGGCACTGGAGCAGCTCTGGCAGGAGGAAAGGCTGAGAGCCCTGGGGCTGCTTAGCCTGCAGAAGAGCAGCCCCAGAGGAGAGCTGCTCAAGGCTGAGCAAGAGCTGAAGGCTGCGGGCAAGAGGCGGGGGCCAGAGTCTGCTCAGTGGTGCCCAGGGACAGCCCAAGGGGCACTGGAACCCAGGAGCTTCCACTTGAGCAGGAGAAACTTGTTTGGTGTGAGGGTGTTGGAGCCCTGGCCCAGGCTGCCCAGAGAGGTTGTGGAGTCTCCTTGTGTGGAGAGATTCCAGAGGCACCTGGAGGTGATCCTGGGCACCTGCTGTGGGTGCCCCTGCTGGAGCAGGGGGGGTGGACTGGATGCTCCCCAGAGGTCCCTTCCAACCCCAACCATGCTGGGATTTTGAGATCTGTCCCAGGGAACAGTCTCCACCACATCCCACTCTGCAGGTGAGCTCACCTCCATTCCAAAGTACCAGTGCCCTTTGCCTAGCACAGCATCCACATACTCCAGTACCAAATCCACTGCTTCCTCCAGCAGATCATAATTCAAGTAGAGACGCAGCAGCTCAGCAGCATCCACCTTCTGCAGGCATAGGGGGAAACATCAGCCACTCAGTCTGCCCATGACATCAAGAGGAACCTGCTCCAGTCACAGGCAGAACACAACTGGCACTGGTTCCCAGAGCTGGGAACGAAGCTCACAAGGAAAAGATGCCTGTCGAGGTGACGGTGATCCAGCAGCTCTGGAGACAGAGACAGCACACACCTAGCCATGACTCCCTCTATATTCTCACCTTGTAGCTGTTAATGAGCCAGTTGGGCAGAGGGATGCCATGTGCCAAGAGCTTGTTGATGACACAGCGATGGTACAGACTGTTCTGGGAGGGGTAACGCTCCAAATAGGCTGACAGCAGCCTCCAGGCTTCATCTGTGGCACTGCAAGGCAAGATTTCCCCTTGGAGCCTGAGCCAGCAGCACCTGGCACTGGCTGTGAGGCCACAGGGTGCTCTAGAGGACCTGGCCCAGGCTCAACATGTGTGCTTGAGGCCCAGCATTTGTTTTGTATTAGCACTAGTGTGGCAGCAGGATTAGGGCTGGGATTGTCCTCCTGGGCTGGGCAGGCCACATCTCCAGTCCTGGCATCAGCTTTGGGCTCCTCACTCCAAGCAGGACAGGGAGGTGCTGGAGTGTGGCCAGAGAAGGGCAAGGAAGGTGGGGAAGGGTCTAGAGCACTGTAAGTGTTGTGAGGAGCAGCTGAGGGAACTGGGCTTGGTTAGCCTGGAGAAGAGGAGGCTCAGGGGAGACCTTCTCACTCTCTGCAACTCCCTGAAAGGAGGCTGGAGCCAGGTGGGGCTTGGGCTCTTCTCCCAAGGAACAAGCGACAGGACAAGAGGAAACAGCCTCCAGTTGTGCCAGGGGAGGTTCAGGTTGGCCATGAGGAACAATTTCTTCCTGGAAAAGGTTGTCCAGGCCTGTCCCAGGCTGCCCAGGGCAGTGGTGGAGTCCCCATCCCTGGAGAGGTTTCCAAGCCCTGGAGCTGTGGTGCTGAGGGCCATGGGTCAGTGGTGCCCTGGCAGTGCTGGTTAACAGTTGGACTCTATGCTCTTTGAGGTCTCTTCCAACCCAACTGATTGTACAATTCAAAGCTAGTCACACTGCTCACAGCAGGCTGAGCAGAGCACGGTGGCAGCAGGGCTCTCCTGCTGTCCCAGCCCCACAGGTCTACTCTAAGTGGGTTTTAGGAAGCTTATGATCCTCTGGATTCCAGGAAGGCAATGATCCACTCTCCCAAAGATCATCTCTCTGCCCCAGACAAGGACCCACCTGCACTCCTTGGTGGTAACCAGTGCCGAGAGCTGGTTTGCTGCCAGCCAGTCCCAGGCCTCAGCCTGTGCTGCTTCCCCTCCCAGCTGGAGCTGGACACACCTGCAAGACAGAGCCAGGCAAAGGTGGGCATCTTCAGAGCCTGGTCCTCTCCTCCTGCCCTGCCAGAGCTCCCAGCATCCAGCCCACCCCTGACAGGGCCATCCCCAAGCAACAGTTAGGAATTAACTGGCTTGGCAGGAAGAGGAGGTAATTGGAGTGGTTTCTAACCTCTTCTAAGAGTCAGAGAGGAATTAATGATGCTTAGCAAGCTTCAGGGACCGAGTTTGGGTAAGAGATGGGCTCTGTGTGACAGGAACAGGTCACAGCAGAACTCCTGAACAACTCTGCATTTTCTGGGAGAGTGAAGAGGCAGAGCAGAGGAATACTGGGATAGGAAATGAGGTGTGAGAGCACATGTCTGGCACCGAGATCAGACAGAAGAGGGAGTACTCTGCCAACTACTCTTTGAGAGCTGCTCAACAGCTTGGACAAATCTTTGGTAAGCAGCTCACTGGGCAACAGCAGGATTGTGCCAGGAGCCAGCTCACCAGAAAGAGCTTCAGATGACAGCCATACCTGAGTCAGGGTCACCAGTGTGCCCAGGTGGCCAAGAAGGCCAACAGCATCCTGCCTTGGATCAGCATGTAAGGGTTGGAAGTGATGATCTTAAAAGCCTCTTCCAACCAAAATGATTTTGCCATTCTGTAACTGTCAAATCCAGCTTTCTCCCCTCAGACCAGGGTGAAACCTCTCCTCCACCTCTAGCTGCTCAGCAACACTCCTTTAGTTTTTCCTTTCCATGTGTGAAGAGCAAAGTGCACCCCAAAACCCCCGAGTCAGCAGCTGCCGAGGCTGTGTGCGGCGTGAGCGGCCATGGCAAGCAGACAGGTCAGGACAAGGCTGGCTTCTGACCCTGAGGAGCTGCCAGCTGCACCCTGCTGAGGGGCATCACACAGAGCGCACCCCTCCAGCCACACCTCTGCTGAGGCCAGGAGGAGAAGCTCACCACGTACTTGAACGTGAGTCCCTCGAAGATGGGGGTCAAGGACAGCTTGAACGTTTGGCACAGAGTGATGGCAGTGTCAAAGAGGCCAGCCCTGATCAGGAGAGCAACCGTTTCCTTGGGGGTAGAGTTGCCTGCAGGGAAGGAGAAGCAGGTGAGTGCCTCCCCCAGACACAGCCCAGTGCTTACTGGGGTCTAACCCCACACAGTTAGAAGCAGAAGAGTTGCCTGGGCTAACAGCCTGGTCTAAAACACCCTGCAACAGCACTTTTCATCCCATGGTATGAGGCTTTCTTGGCCTCCAGAGCATCTCCAGGAACAGTCCCTGGATGGACTGCACAGAGCAGTAGGATGTGTCCTCGAGCAGGCACCAGCTGGAGAGGAACACAGGCAGCAATGTCTGGCCCAACACTGCCACTGTGGGAGTGAGCAGGGAGGGGACAGCCTTGTCCCTGGTGCAGCAGACCTGTAGTCTGTATCCCCAGGAGCATGCCAGCACAGGCATGAGGCGAGATCAAACTATGGCCCTCAGCTCCCTGTGCCTCCAGCTTGCCCTCAAAGCAGCTGTTCAACCCTTTACTTACTGGGAAGCCATCTCCTCCTGATACTTGAAGGGGAAAAACAGAGAACAGGTTGCAGAACTCGCATTAGAGAGCAGCAGAACACACCTTAAGGGTCAGGGTGGGGGAGTTGCAGCTCTGCTCCCCAACAAGGAACAACTTTGACAAGCTAATGCTGCTGTGAAGCAAGACTGTCCAGGACCAGAATTTAAGTGTTATCATGCTTGGGAGGTGAACTCGCTTCTGCCAGCTCCTGGGTTTGTCTCCAGGTCAGAATAAAACCCTGAGCTACAAATGGAAGTGCTGTAAGGAGCAGAAAGGTCAAGGGAAGGGGAGAGGAGGCTGCACTGTATCCTCCCTACCTGCCACAGCCGCTGTGGACAGGTCATGCTGCACCAGGGTCAGCCGGATCCGAGCCAACACACACTCCCGTTCCAGATCCTCCAGCTCCAGGATCTCGATTTGGTGACTTGCTGTAAGAGATGGACACAAAGAGCTCTCAAGGGCTTCAAAAGGGCTCCTTGGGTGTTCACAGAATCATAGAATATCCTGAGTTGGAAGGGACCCACGCACAGGATAACCCCAGAAGTCTCATCGTGTGTCGGCATTGTCCAGATGCCGCTGGAATTCTGTCAGCCTTGCTGCTGTGACTTCTTCCCTGGGGAGCCTGTTCCAGTTCTTCACCACCCTCTGGGTGAAGAATCTTTTCCTAGTATCTATCTTAACCCTCCCCTGGCACAGCTTCCTGCCATTCCTTCAGGTCCTGTCACTGATCACATCTACATTCCTCTGCCACCCTATGAGGAGTCACACCACAGACAGCACCACAAGAGGGCTCGGGGTCTGCTGCTCCTTCCTTGGTACCTCAAACTGTGCTGATCTTCCTCAACACAAACCTCCTCTTCCTCCCCTACCAGGGGCGTTATCTCATGTTTGACTGATTGTTTTTCAAATACCTGACCTTAAACTTTGCTCCCATAACACTAAGGGTTATGACTCCAAGCAGCTTTCACCACCCTGGGTAGACACAGGCAAAGTGAAAGCTTTCCCAGCAGAGACTCACTGCACCAGCAGCATGTCCAAGACCACAGACAAAGTTAATGATTTTAAATCTCCCAAGTCACTGATCTGACAGAGGTGGGAGCTGCCTGGGGCCATCTCTCAGCTCAGAAGGGACAGAGGAAAGCCTGCTCTGGCAAGAAATGGGCACTCACTTGGAACAGCAGTGCACTCCCCATCGTGGCTTCTCTTCGGGGAAGCTCCAGGGCGTTCGTACTTGCAGGAAAAAGGAGAAAGAGGGTTTATGGCCACCTGGTTTCCCCAAGGACACCTTGCCTCCACACCACACAGCCCCACCTCTTTGTTTCAAACCCTGTTTTGCATCAGAAAACCCATGCAACCAGTCAGCAGTTCAGGTTACCCTTATCTCTGGCTATCAGAAACACAAAGCAAAGCAGTAGCTGATCAGGCTCTGGGTCACCACCTCCCTGCAAACTGATCTGAAACATAAACCAGGTTCCAGAAATCCTCTTTTCAGCTGGTGTTCATTCCAGCTGTTCAGATTCCCCTAAATTTCCTCTGTCTTTTGACAAAAGGCAATATATCCCCACATATATTCACCAGCCCCCTCCCAAAACTGTCCTGCTACCATCCTGCTCCAAAAAGGGTGAAAGACATCAGGGTGACAGATAGAACTGACCCCATTTAATGTGGCCCAGAAGATAAGAGCAGCAGATTAATGCAGCCATTGCCTTAGTTCATCATCATCGTAGAATGGTTTGGGTTGGAAGTGACCTTAAAGATCATCTAGCTCCAACCCCCCTGCCACAGGCAGGGACGCCACCCACCAGACCAGGTTGCCCAGGGTCACATCCAACCTGGCCTTGAACACAGCCAGGGATGGGGCAGCCACAACCTCTCTGGGCAACCTGTGCCAGTGTCTCACCACCCTCTGAGGAAAGAATCATTTCCTAACATCCAATCTAAAAGCTCATCCCATGGGAAAGGGTTTTAGAAACTCCTTCCCAAACACAGAGCTCCAAGTGTCCCCACAGGCAATAGGTAAGGTCAGAGGCTTGCCAGGAAGCTGAGTGTTCCCTACCACAGCTCCAGAAGCTGGCTGCACTATCCAGGCATACTCTGGGCGGATCAGCCGTAAGCAGTTCAGAGCAGCCAGGAAGCAGTTCCCCTGCTTCTGGAGCCCCTGGAGCGTCCGCACCTCCCTGCCCAAGCGCATGCCGTACTCGAACATCACCGTCCCGGCTGTGGAGAGAAGGGCCATGTGTTAGCCAAGGACAGGCCACCCTGCAGGGGATGTGGTGTCAGAGAAACACAGACTGGTTTGGGATGGAAGGGACCTCCCTCAAGGTCATCTAGTCCAACCTCCCTGCAGTCAGCAGCACATTTGCAACTAGAGCAGGTTGCTCAGAGACCCAACCAACCTGATGTGGAGTATGACACCTCCCACCTCTCTGGGCAACCTGGGCCAGGGTCTCACCACCCTCAGTGGAAAGCATTTCTTCCTTCTCTCTAGTCTAAATCTCCCTCTTTTAGTTGAAAACCACCACCCCTTGTCCTGTCCCAACAGGTCCTGCTCAACCTGCTGTCCCCATCTTAGTTCTAGATGCATTTAAGTACTGAAAGGCTGCAGGAAAGTCTCCCTGAAGCCCTCTGTTCTCCAGGCTGAACAACCCCAACTCTCTCAGCCTGTCCTCACAGCAGAAGAGTTCCAGCCCTCTGATAATTTCTATGCCCTCCTCTGGCCCTACTCCACCAGGTCCATGTCTCTCCTGTTCTGAGGACTCCAGAGCTGGCCCCAGCACCATAGGTGAGGTCTCCCCAGAGCAGAGGCAGAATCCCCTCCCTGCCCTGCTGGCCATGCTGCTGAGGATGAGCCCAGGCCACAGCTGTCTCAGTGTCCTAGGTGAGCTGTCACAAGATGCCCACCCCGAGCCTCACCCTTGCGGTAGTTGTGGCGGTAGATGTGGAAGGCATACAGCAGCTCGTAGTAACTGTGGTTCATTAGGTCCACGGCTCTGGCATGTGACTCGATGATTCCCACCACCTGCAATACACAGAGGCTCCCATAGGTCCACAGGCCCTTTCCTGTGAGCAGCTGTGTCCTGCTTCCCCCCAGGGCAGGCTCATTACCTCATTGTGGAGGTTGATGTAGGGGAACTCCACCAGGTCCTGGAGCTGGGAGCGCTCGCAGAGAACCACCACGAGCTGGCGGAGACAGTCCAGCTGCCTGCAGAGAGAGAAGCACAACCCTTCTGGAGGAGCAGGAGGGAACAAGCCCATCAAGGTGCTGCTTTGTGACCAGCTCTGGGGTGGATTTTCTTCCAAGAAGTCCTTTCAGGCTTCTCCTAGGCTGGAATGAAAGATCTTGGAGAACAGAGCCTCTGCAGAGGTCTCTCAGGAGGCCAGGCTCCCTCTCCTCATTTCTATTGGCTAAGATTTTCCTCAGCCTCATTCAAATGCATTCCTACTTCTCTTCCAAATGTCTGTTCCAGTCTTTCCTGCTCATCACATCCTCCTCTGCTGGGGCAAAGCTTCCTCTACACCCAGTTCCCTTCCCAGCTGAAATCCAACCCCAAATCTTTTCTTTATTAAACTGATTGGACTCCCAAAGCTTTCCAACATCCAATGCCATGTGCACACCTTTAGGCATGCTTCTGACTTTCCCCTGAGCCAAAAGGGACTCAGCTCTTTTTTTCCCTTCACAGAATCAGAATGTTAGGGGTTGGAAAGGACCTCTGGAGATCATCTAGTCCCTCCTCTGAGACAGTCCCAATCCCAGCTGTCCATACAAAAGGGTTTTTTTCACTCTTTAAACACACTTCTACACAAGGTGAACAAGAACCTCTACCACAGCAGTCATGTCCTGACCTAAAGCATCAGCTTCCTTTCACTCTGATGGAAAAATTGGTACCTGGACTTCTGAGACAAGTGAGCAGGAAGGCAGAAAACTGTCACCTACCTGCTTGGATCTGGATTTTGAGTTAAGGCTACATATGCTTCACTGTTGTGTCCTAAATCCAAGTGATGTTTGAAGATGCAAGTCCTCAATGTAGCCTGAAAACACCAAAGAGCACAAACCAGCAGGTTTGGAGTTATACAGATGAAAAGAAGCTCTCCCTGAAGAAATATCTTGATGCAAAAAGCAGTGACCTCTACCTGGCTTCTCCAGTCCTCTGCTGCTTCCATGATGGCCATGGTGGCCAGCTGGATGACCAGCTCTGGCAAACCCACCATGTCCAGCAGGCGCAGAACCTGCACAAGACAAGAAGTTGGGAGAAGGGCAAGGGTTTTGGTTGGTTGGTTGAAGAGCTACTCCTGCCCTTGCTAGCACTGAGAGCTGTCAAAAGCTTTTGCCCATGTTTCTAAGTGATTAGACTGAAAAAGGAAAGTTTTTGAGAGGTCAGAGGTCTGAACCAAATCCCAGCACAACAGGCCCAGGCTATGGCTCTTCTGGAAGGTTCATCTCCACACATGGGAGTTTCTGAAACATTGTAGGACTGACAGTTCCAGTGAAGCCTTGTGACAGAGGCAGAGGATTCTGTATCCCTGCACCCACAGCTGTATCAGAGAGAGAAGTTCCCTCCCCAGGGGCACCTGACAATCCTTGTATCTTCTGGAGTTTAAAAGCAGGGAATGGCTTACATGGAGCCCAGGCCCAGGCTCACAGCCTGTCTGAACCGTGGTATTATGCAGGAAGAAAGATCCTATCTCAGTTTAAAGACATTAATCTTAATTTGCCTCAAAGCTTAACAACCTTCCCCTTCAGCAGCACCCTCTATCCAGCCTGGACATGTCTGGCTTCTGCCTCCAGCAGCTGAATCTCACCCTGCCTTTGTCTGCTGGATAACAAAGTCCTCTGCTATTTGAGGTGGAAAGCACCTGGCTTTCAAACTCACATCATCATCACCTGCCAGAGAAAGTAAAGAGAGGTTTCACTCTCAAACAAGTATGTTTTGAGTCTCAAAAGTCACTTCCCAAACAGCAGGGAACTGAGCAGGAATTCCCTCTCCAAGCAGGGTCTGTGTGGAAGGACTCAGTGCCAGCTGACTCCCTCAGGACCACGTGTGTGGGGCCAGCCCAGCTGTACCTTGTTGTAGTACTGCAGCCTTGGTGTGGAGACCATCTCACCCTCCTCAGCTTGGATCAGCCTGTCCAAGAACTCTTCTCTGCCCACCTCTGATGCAGCTTGGCAGAAACAGTCCAAAGCCTGGAAGCAGAGCAGAAACAACTTGTGTGTGCCCTAAGGGGACTGGCCCAGCCTGCCATCCTGGTGAGAGGAGAGTACTGCCTGTTCCAGCTCCTGTGGACTGAGACCTGCTGGCCCCAGGCTAATGAAAACTTCAACAGCAGATCCCACTGCCCCACTCCAGCCTCATTCTTTGCCCAAAGGAGGCAGAGCTTGAGGTTAATGTTTCCTGACTTGCACAGAAGGAATGAAAAGACTCTGGGGAGACCTCCTTGTGGCCTTTCAGTACTTCAAGAGGCCTAGAAGAAAGATGGGGACAGACTTTTGAGCAAGGCCTGTTGGGACAGGACACAGGGTGATGGTTTGTAAATAAAAGAGGGAGATTGAGACCACACACAAGGGAGAAATTTTTTACACTAATAGTGGTGAGACCCTGTCCCTGGTTGCCCAGAGATGTGGTGCATGTCCTGGAACCATTCCAGGTCAGGTTGTTTGGGGCTGTGAGCAACCTGCTCTAGTTGCAGATGTCCCTGTTTGACTGCAGGGGTTGGACTAGATGACCTCTACAGGTCCCTTCAGCCCAGATCAGTCTGTGATTCTACAAAACAAGGCTGGCCCTACCTGTTACTTCCTCCCTCCCAAGGGAAAAGGTCCCAGAGCCCAGAGGGAAGCAGTGCCTGAAGGAGCCAAGGACCTTACCTTGTGCCCCTCACCCGTGACGAGGTAGCAGCGGCCCATCATGAAGCAGCAGGAGCCCATGTTCACGTGGCACCAGGGCTGCAGCAGGCGAATGTATTCCTGGCAGGAGAGGAGGAACAGGAGTGCTGAGGCAGGTCAGGCCCTGCTCCTCACCTGCAGGCACTCAGGGTTAGCTCTCTAACACCAAAGCACCATTTTGGTGGCCTCTTTAGCTGCTGTACTGCCAAAAGTTCCATTCCTCCAGCTTCAGAGGCAGCTTTCCCAGCCCCCAAACTCCTTCTAGTGCCCAGATCCCTGACATGCTCCTGGGAAACGAGCATCTCAGGATGGGGTCTGTACAAAGTGCCTCAGAAACAGCACAACATCCCCAAAACTCAGCCACCAGGCTCTCTACAACTGCTGAGCTGCAAAGGAAACATGGCAATGGCGTGCACAGAGCCTAAAGGGGAGCACAGATGTATGAAGGCAGCAGGAGAACAGGCAAAGCAGGTGTTAGAAGAGCAGTGTCTGCACAGGAGAGGGAGAGCAGCCAAGGAAGACCATGGATTAGAGCAATAAATTGATGGGTGTGGGGTGGAGGGCTGAGAGCACTGAGGACACCCCATAAATAAAGTCACAACATGGATGCTGGCCAAGAACTACAGGTTGATATCACTCAGCCTGGCCCTGTGCCTACTCTGTCAGGATAATAGAAGGGCTGCAAAGTGTCATCACCTATGGAAAAGCAGCCAGGAGGCACGATGAAAACTCCAAAGCTGGCATCCCTCGTGCCTGGGAGAGCAGCATGTGCTCCTTGTACATGGAGAAGCAGAGATGTCCTGCTAGCAGGGCTCTGGGACTCAGCAGGAAAGGAGGAGGAGAAGCCAGGAGCTGGTGGCAAAGCCAAGGTCTCCCTGGCCAACCTGCACCTTTGCACGTGCATGAAAATCAGCAGCACAGACCCCTCAGCTATGCTGGCCACCAGGCCACTCACAGCCACGTGGCAAGGCTTCCTGACCCTGGATTCACCTCTCAGCTTAACCACTTACAAGAGAGAAATCCCACCCCAGGCTTGCTCAACAGCTTGTCACACAGAATAAGCAAGGAGGAAAGCTTTGGCCCTTGGCCCAGAGACCAGCACTTTGGGCACTAGACCTTCTCTGTGCCCGTTACTTGCAGGGTGCTTCCTGCATCTCCACCTCTATTTGGGTCACAGCAAATCTGGTGTTAGCTCCCCGAGGTTAATCCAAGTTTAGGTGACTGACTGGGATCAGTGAGCCTAGCAGAAGGTAACAAGGAGGAGGAAGAGCTGCTCCTGCCAGATAAAAGCCTCTCTTGTCTCCTCGAGGCAGGATGCAAGTGAGGTGAAAGCAATGGAAGGAAATTCAAAGCACACTGACGCCACAAGAGCACACAGGCATATGGCAGGAGGTAGAAGGATGCTGCCCAAAGTGTCCTGGCACTGCAGGTTTGAGGTTATTCTCAGCACTGACACGAACACAAAAGAAAGCAAAGAAGCCCCTAAGTGAAAGGGACTGAGAATAAAAGGTTCTGCTAAGCACAGGACAAAGATCTCATCACTAACAGCCTGTGCCTCAAGCACTGCCATCGGCTGGGGGCTGGGATGTGTCACATGGTGCTGCAGAGGAGGGAACGTGAGGCTCGGAACTGGAGCAGGAGCTACCAAGCCCCTGAGAGCACAGGAAGAGGCAGTGGAGGAACAGTGGTCTGAAACAGGGTGCTGAGCAGGACTCAGGCTGGGATTGTCCTCCTGGGCTGGGCACTGGGGAGGCCACAGCTCCAATCCTGGGCTCAGCTTTGGGCTCCTCACTCCAAGCAGGACAGGGAGGTGCTGGAGTGTGGCCACAGAAGGGCAAGGGAGGTGGGGAAGGGTTTAGAGCACAAGGGTTGTGAGGAGCAGCTGAGGGACCTGGGCTTGGTTAGCCTGGAGAAGAGGAGGCTCAGGGGAGACCTTCTCACTCTCTGCAGCTCCCTGAGAGGAGGCTGGAGCCAGGTGGGGCTTGGGCTCTTCTCAGAGGAACAAGCAATAGGAGAAGAGGAAACAGCCTCAGGTTGCACAGGGGAGGTTCAGGTTGGCCATGAGGAACAATTTCCTCCTGGCAAGGGTTGTCCAGGCCTGGCCCAGGCTGCCCAGGGCAGTGGTGGAGTCCCCACCCCTGGAGGGGTTTCAGAGCCCTGGAGCTGTGGTGCTGAGGCCATGGGTTAGTGGTGCCCTGGCAGTGCTGGGGAACAATTGGACTCCATGGTTTTCAAGGTCTCTTCCAACCCAAAGAACTCCATGATTCCCTGGACTCACCTGCAGCTGGGTGTACTGGCAGCTGCTCATCAGGCACTCAGGGAAGAGGAAACCAGGGTTGCTGGGCCACCTGAGCAGAGGTTAAGGAATGGTTCTGAGAGCTTGGAGGAGTATCCTGGAAGTCAGTGTGCCTCTTGTACTCAGTTTGTGGGGGGAAAGGAGAGAGAATTAAGCTGCTCTTTATCCAAGTCACTCTGTAATAAGATTTATCCATATTACAACAAAACCATTAGCACATCTAATCCACAGCTTCCCAAATCCTGATACCCTTCCAAATCTCCCAGCATCACACCTTGCCAAGGCAAGCTGCTAGAACTCAGGGGGTTTAAAGTCAAACAACTCAAAGCCTTTAGTGTGCACCAAAACAGGATGGATTCTGTGAAACCTCCAAATACCACAAATCCCATTAACACCAGCAAGAGTCCCTTGTTCAGGAGACTTGTCTTGGAAATTTGGGTGTGGATTTTGGAGGGTCAGAGGCAGACATGGCCAATGTACAGCCCCAAGCACTCCTGGCTCCCCTCTGTCAGCCCCAACTCTCTTCCCACAGCCTCACCAATGCTCCCAGCCTCATGATGAGGACATGATAAGTGTAATTTCATGCAGGGGCTCCAGCAATGCCATGAACTCCCCCTGGTCACAGCCCAGGCAAAATGAGCACCTTTACAGCCAAGGATACAGGAGGGGCAAGAAGTCAGCCACAACTGCAGTGATGAGATGGGGCCAGTTCAAACTTGTCTCAGCCAAAGAAGCATTTGCTTGCAGGAAGAGTCTGGAGATGATGTGCTTTCTGGCCACCTCCTGGAAGAACAGCTCCACAATTGTCTGAGGACCAGATACTGCAAAGACAAGTTAGAGGAATTCTGAGCAGAAGACCTGCAGCAGCCATCTCAGCCTTTCCCAGCACCCTGTGCTCATCAGCCCAAACATCACAGACGAAATCAGAGCAACACAAGCACGTTCAGAACTCCAGCTTGTTGGTTTTGGGTGTCTCTTGCTGTCTGGTTAAGTCAGAGGGAGCAGCAGGAGATCAAAGAGCCAACACACTCTGGTTGCACTATTCCCAACCCAGCAGCAGCTTTCCAGCAGGAGTGAGTGTTCCACAGGGCAGGGCTGAGGGAGCAGGGAGTGCTGATTTGGCTATCTGGCTCTGCTCAAATGCCTCCCCCTCCTCATTCCAGCACCCCAAGCTCTCCCCTGCTCTCTGTTCTCAACGCCTCTCCCCAGGCTGCCACCTCCTTGCCATCTTCCCCACATTTCACATATTTTTTCCTGAAGCACAGGAGTTTCCTCATGAGGAGGCCAAGAAAGAACCCACGACAGCAGAGCACACAAAGGACGTTTTCAGCTTCACTTTCACACCCTGACATTTCCATGGAGGCCTCCTGAACTGGCTCTCTCTCACTGGGGGAGAGTACAGGCTCTGGAGATCAGAGCTTGCTTCCAAAGAGCACATCAGCAAGTGGAGGACATTCTCCCCCAGGTCACAGCCCTTCCCTTGCTGCCTTTTTGTCACTGATTTTCTCAGCTCCCTCTGAAGTATCTCAGCCTCAAACTGCAGACTAGTCACAGCAAGCTCTTACCTGTACATTTTCCTCTCTCTCCTGCTCACCCCCTCCCCTCTGCAACCACTTCAAAGCACACATCCTCCTCATTAACTTCCCTTATTATCTCCCCAATAGGATTGCTCCCCCAAGACCAACGTGCAGGAAGACTGAAAACGTGAAGGAATGATCACCTGCAAATCCTGGTTGTGAGCAGCACTCCTGTCTGCACTGCCAAGTGTTGGAAGCACAAGTAAACTATGGGGAAGGATTTCTACATCCCCTTACTTCCCTGAGCTGCTGCTCCTGCTGCCTGTGGGATAAAGGCAAGAGAGCAGGCCAGGCTGGGTCTGGCCCACTACAGCCACCATAAGGTATGGGAGTTGGAGGTGGATGCTGCCAGGGCCAGAGTTAACAGTATTTGGCTGAGCAAGGCCTTCCCTGCACAAAAACAACATAGAGGTGCTGGAGTGTGGCCAGAGAAAGGCAAGGAAGGTGGGGAAGGGTCTAGAGCACTGTAAGTGTTGTGAGGAGCAGCTGAGGGAACTGGGCTTGGTTAGCCTGGAGAAGAGGAGGCTCAGGGGAGACCTCCTCACTCTCTGCAACTCCCTGAAAGGAGGCTGGAGCCAGGTGGAGGTTGGGCTCTTCTCCCAAGGAACATGCAACAGGATGAGAAGAAACAGCCTCAAGTTGCACCCAGGATGGTTTAGGTTGGCCATGAGGAACAATTTCTTCCTGGCAAGGGCTGTCCAGGCCTGGCCCAGGCTGCCCAGGGCAGTGGTGGAGTCCCCATCCCTGGAGAGGTTTCCAAGCCCTGGAGCT
Organism: Galbula dea; assembly: GCA_013399015.1. Taxonomy (NCBI): domain Eukaryota; kingdom Metazoa; phylum Chordata; class Aves; order Piciformes; family Galbulidae; genus Galbula; species Galbula dea. The sequence goes on from VWZX01009354.1 coordinate 78,830, forward strand.
GTGGTGCTGAGGGCCTGGGTTAGTGGTGCCCTAGCAGTGCTGATTAACAGTTGGACTTCATGACCTTAGAAGTCTCTTCCAACCTAAACCATTCTATGATTCCCATCCTACTGAGGATAAGGACAGGATTCACATCTCTGCTCTGAGCCCTTTGTTGTTGTGGTTGATTTTTGGTGGACAGCCTGACAAAGATCTCCTCATGAAGTGGGGTCATCCACCCACACAGCCACTGCAGGAGGTATTTCCCTTGGATGGTAGAGACAGGCTGCAAGAGGTACATATAACAGAACCCAAGAGCTGATGAGCTGGGGAACATCTTACCTAGCTTATGGGGTGTAACAGCAGTGGTGTCTGCTAACTCCAACACAGAGAGATGCTGCAGATTGGACTCCCTAGAGAAGAAAAAGCCATCAGTGAAGAGCCAACAAAACACCTCCTGCTTTAATTGTGCTCATTGTTCAACTCAAATGCCTCCTATGGCTAAAAAAGGCAACAGTGCCCAGAACCTTGCACAGCAGAATTAGCACAAGGCAAACAATCAGCCCAAAACATGGAAGGGGGGGGGGGGGGGGGGGGGCAACCCC
>VWZX01009354.1:79419-98646 GCA_013399015.1 Galbula dea
GGGGGGGGAAACCCCCAGCCAATCCCCCACACCCCCCAGCACAACCTGACTCCTGGAGTGATCCTGCCACAGCAACCACCAGCTTTTCACACTAGAAAGGGCATTCCAGGTGGATTGAGCAGGAACCTTCAGTCACTCAAAGACAGAATGGGGATGGTGGAGACTTACAGCGTGTCGACAGGGACGTCGGAGGCCAGGCACTGGCTCGCCCAGCGGATCAGGTAGTAGGAGAGCAGGAGAGGAGAGGTGCGGTGCAGCAGGTCCTGCTGAGACTGGAACAGCTGTCCCCCTCCCAAAACCATCTGCAAGCAAAGTTGGCCCAGTGACTAGCCAAACCCAGAGCAATGGCAGGATTGTGGGCAGTCAGTGAGGTTTGGGTTAGGCTCAGCTCATCCTCCTTTCAACACTGAGGTGGTCAATAGCCCAGCAGTTAACTCAGTCCCTCCAGGAGACCAGCAGGGCTCTAGCAGGCACCAGAATAAAGCAGGGAGAAGTTACAGTGTCAGTTTAGAGCAGTTAGTTAACAAGAGTTAACTATTCTGGTAGCCCAGACCCTCTAGGAAAGCTATCTCAGAACAACAGACTGCTTTGGGTGGGAAGGCACCTTTCAGGGTCATTTAGTCCCAACCCCCCTGCAGTCAGCAGGGACATCTGCAACTACAGCAGGCTGCTCACAGCCCCAACCAACCTGACCTGCAATGGTTCCAGGCATGGGACATCTCCACCTCTCTGGGCAACCTGGCACAGGCTCTCACCACCCTCGGTGAAAAACAAAATTTTTCCTTCTCTCTAGCCTCAATCTCCCTCTTTTAGTTTCACACCATCACCCTTTGTCCTGTCCCAACAGGCCCTGCTTAAAAGTCTGTCCCCAACTTTCTTCTAGATGCATTCAAGTACTGTAAGGCTCCAGGAAGGTCTCCCTAGAGCCTAGTCCTCATAGCAGAGGTGTTCCAGCTCTCAGATCACTTCTGTGGCCTCCTCTGGCCCTGTTCCACCAGCTCCATGTCTCTTCCGTGCTGAGGACTCCAGATCTGGCCCCAGCACTGCAGGTGAGGTCTCCCCAGAGCAGAGCAGAGGGACAGAATCCCCTCCCTGATCTGCTGGCCCCAAAGTTGAACACACAAGCCCCTGTGCAAACCAAGTGCTGCAAACACCAGCACCTGCTGACACCAAGGCCACACCAGTAAAAAGGTCCTTTGGGCTGCTGCACCAGTATCACCTAGGCAGAAGTCATGGCTTTGCTGCAGAGACCACGTTCAGGGCCCAGACACTGCATCCCTTTATGCTCCAGCCAAGAGCAGGACAGCCAGAGAACACAGGAGGACAAGCAATCCATGTTTGTGAAGGACACCAGCATGTCAAGGTGGCAAAGCAGCAGCTTCTCATCAAGGCAGCAGCCTGTCACGTGCCTCAAGAGAGGCTGGCTCCTGAAGGGCACCTTGCAACAGGCTTTAAAGGCTGCCAGGGTAACTTATCCAGGAAGAAGAGGATTTCTTTTCAACCAAGAAACTCCAGCAGTAAACAATACTGGCTTAAACAACACTCTGCTCAGGTGGGGACTTGTTCCACATGCCTGCATCCACTCAAACCACCAGGTGATAAAAGGTGATAGCCACTGAGACTTCTGCCTCTGCAACTCCCTGAAAAGATGTTGGAGCCAGGTGGGGTTGGGCTCTTCTCCCAAGGAACCAGCAATAGGACAAGAGGAAACAGCCTCCAGTTGTGCCAGGGGAGGTTCAGGTTGGCCATGAGGAACAATTTCCTCCCCAAAAAAAGGGTTGTCCAGCCCTGGCCCAGGCTGCCCAGGGCAGTGGTGGAGTCCCCATCCCTGGAGGGGTTTCCAAGCCCTGGAGCTGTGGTGCTGAGGGCCATGGGTTAGTTGTGACCTGGCAGTGCTGGGGAACAGTTGGACTCCATGATCTTAGAGGTCATTTCCAATCTAAATGACTCTATACACAATGGTGCATACACTGGGCTGCACAGCAGGATGATGGGGAGCAAATGGAAGAGCTCTATGTGCTCAGGCAGTGCTGTTTCAGGCAGGAGGCTGGAAACATCCCCTCCTCCTGCAGAGACAGCTCTGCTTCCTGAGAGCTCAGCACAGAGGGAGCTGGGGTGTGAGCTCACCACTGCTTTGCTTCGATGACAAAAGAGAAGAGACTCGCCCAAGCCCGGGGCTAGCTCCAACAGCCTCCAGGTGATTTGTGGGAAGAGACAGAGCTCAGTCTGGCACCAGCAGAAACCCAGAGCCTAAAGTGTGCAGCAGTAGCTTTGAGGGCCGTACTCACAGGGTCTCTGAGGCGCAGCAGGAGCTGCTGGAGGATCAGCAGGTCCCGGCAGAGCAGGAAGCGGATGGAGGCAATCTTGCAGACCCCCCAGCACACCACGCTGCCAGCGGTCCCGCTGCCGTACAGCTGGCTCAGGTTCAGGTGCATGCTCAGATGAGGAGCTGAAAGATAAAGACCAAGAGATAAGGGATGGCACTAGATGGAGGAGGACACTTGCTAAGCCACCAAGGCCCTGCTGGGAGCTTTCACCTCTCTCCATGTCAGCATCTGTCTCGTAGTCCATCTCTCGGATGAGCACCCCGATGGCGTGGATGGGGTTCCTGATCTCCTGCAGCTTGCTGTGGATATCTTCCATCACATTCTCCCTGCAGAGCAGAAACCATTGTGACAATGTCAGTAACAGCAATAGTGATCATGACAACACTAACACTAGTCATAGTACTAATACCACCAGCAAAATGAGGTTTAAACTGAAGAGGGCTCCCTTTCCTCCTGGACTGATCCCTCCCTGATCAGCTTGGACGTTCCTGATGGGAATCCTCTTCTGGCTTAAGAGTTTTATTACAGTGCCTGCAGGCACTAGGCTATTTATTCCACACCCTTAGGCAAGCAGGAAATAGCAGTTGGATGGCTGGCATTCCACAGGGAGTGATTTCAGGAGGTGAGCACAGCAACCACATGCCTTCACCAAAGCTCTGACCTCTACCTAAGGCCTGCAGACTTGCTTTCCATACTACAACGATGACCTAACAGGAATGTGTTCCTCTTCTGCTCTCTATCTCACCTGAGAATCCCCAAAAGGCCTTTTCTGCAGGGCAGCAGGCAACAGCAAAGGGGTTCTGGGTGGAAAACATCACCAATACCAATCCACCCCACCTCTGGCAAACTCTGCTGGAGCACAGGGGAGAGCCTGCACATCCCAAAAGCACTTTAATGCTAATGAAGGAGAGCCCCAAGGCAATCCCTTGTCAGCCATCTCTGCAGAACAGTCTCTTACGTGTCATTAGCTATCAAGTCCTCCAGGATCTGCTCTGCAGCCTTTTCTGGAGGCTGGAGGCGGGAGCAAGTCATTTCCATGGTGAATGCCATCTCCATGGAGATTGATTCTCCGATCAGGTGAAGGCACTGGACAAGACAGACAACATCACGAGACATCTCCACATCTGTAATGAAAGAACCTAACTGTATATTTACAGGAGATTTCCAAAGGGAGGTGAGAGGGCCATGCACAACCAGTTAGTTCAGCTGCAGGCTCAGTAGATTGGTCTCAGCCCTGCATGCCAAACTGAGCCTTCCCTGAGAGCTGTGAGGATAAGGGAAAATTTAGGAATCCCAGGAACTCAGCATGGTTAGGGCTGGAAGGGACCTCTGGGGAGCATCCAGTCCAAACCCCCTGCTCCAGCAGGGGCACCCACAGCAGGTGCCCAGGATCACCTCCAGCTGCCTCTGGAATCTCTCCCAAGAAGGAGACTCCACAACCTCTCTGGGCAGCCTGGGACAGGCCTCCAACACCCTCACACCAAATAAGTTTCCCCTCCTGCTCAGCTGGAAGCTCCTGGCTTCCAGTTGGTGCCCAGTGCCCCTTTGGCCTGGCCCTGGGCAGAGTCTGGCCCCAGCCTCTTGTCCCCAGCCTTCAGCTCTTGCTCAGCATTGAGCAGCTCCCCTCTGGGGCTGCTCTTCTCCAGGCTCAGCAGCCCCAGGGCTCTCAGCCTTTCCTCCTGCCAGAGCTGCTCCAGTGCCCTCAGCATTTTCCAAGCCTCTGCTGGACTCTCTCCAGCAGTTCCTTGTCTCTCTGAACTGGGAAATTGTGCCCAGAAATGGACATAATATTCCAGCTGTTTCCTGAGTAGGGCAGAGGAGAGGGGGAGGAGAAGCTCCCTTGACCTGCTGCTTACACTTTTCTTCGAGCACCCCAGGAGACCATTGGCCTTCTTGGCCACATTGCTGGATCATGGCTAGCAGGAGTTGACAAAGATTTGGGCTTTATTGTTTGGAAAGTAAAAAACACTGATGCAATACTAAAAGGACAAAATTCCCTCCAATGGATCTTCTCCAGCCACAGGGTTGAAAGGAAGGAATGAATGTAGCACCTCAGAGTAAACTGCTCAGGTAGCTTAGCTCTGCCAGACCAGCAGCAGCTCTCAGAGCCCAGAGAGAATTTTCACATCCTTAGAACTGATCTGGAAGTGCAGGACTGAGAGTTGCAGTCACTGCTTTGCAATGCAAGCCTTTATGTATGTTGCTTTTAAATTAACTCCCATTATTTTGGAGATGTATGAAACAACAAGAGCAGGAACTGCTAGCCTCCCAAACCCAGCCCAGGCCTCCAGCTTCCCTTCCCTCAGAGCCAGAAATAACCAAATGATGATTCTCCTTTAGAAAAACAGAAAAACCACTCCAGCATGAAAGTGGAGCTTAGGTAACATTTTCCATTGCTTTTTTGTTTGTTTTATTTTTCTTTTGCTCCTTGTGAAACGTCATTCCAGGGCCAGCACAGCCTAGAGGGCACTGTGGGGACAGTGTGAAGGACACTTAGAGGGGGATTTACTTCCTGGAGACAAGAACCTGCACAGTCTCTCTGCACAGCTCACACAAAAACATCACACTACAAACTCAGTCTGCAGAACTGGGCAGTTGAGTCCAAAGTGCCCAGAGGGGCACAAGTGTCCTCTTCTGTAATCTCAGAATTTACTCCATCAGCAAGATGCAGATTAGGGAATTCTATGGAAGATAAGTGCTTGCTCTAAGGACTTGTGGCTCTCTGTGGGTCCTACAAATGCCAAAATAAGAAAACTATCTCCACGTAGACACCTGGGCAAGAGGAAACAGCCTCAAGTTGTGCCAGGGGAGGTTTAGGTTGGCCATGGGGAGCAATTTCTTCCCCAAAAGGGTTGTCAAGGCCTGGCCCAGGCTGCCCAGGGCAGTGGTGGAGTCCCCATCCCTGAAGGGGTTTCCAAGCCCTGGAGCTGTGGTGCTGAGGGCCATGGGTTAGTGGTGACCTTAACAGTTGGACCATGATCCTTAAGGTCTCTTCCAACCAAAACAATTCTGTGATTCTAACTACAGAGTCAGAAGCACTTCAGGAGGCCTCTATGGATATTCCTGTGTCCCTCTGCCCAAGGCTTCCCTGACAGGCAGCATTTCAGCCTCCAACAGTGAAAGAGCTCCACATCTCCTCACTTACCATCAAAGATGGCAGCATCATCCTCAGTCAGGAAGTGCTCACTGGAGAGGAGATAGAGGTGGTCCACCCAGGGACAGGGCACCAGAAAAGACAGAGAGCCCTAGAAAGGGGAGGAGAAAAACCTTCTTTCAGCTGCCCAAAGCCACACCTCTGTCAGGAGAACTTCTTTCTGGAGATCAGCACTTCAGCTGCCCAAAAAGCCACCAGCACTCAGTCTCACCTTCTTCAGCAGGCACACCATGCTGGTGTAGGGGTTCAGGTGCAGGGCCAGCGGCCGCGAGAGAGCTTCTTGGTACTGAAGGCAGCAGGCATAGAACTTGGACCAGAACTCCACCTGCAGCTGCCAGAACTCCTCCAGGGAGCACTCATACTCTGTCACACTGCTCTGGAACTAGGGAGCAAAACAAGGTGTCAGGTGAGCACAGTGAACCAGAGAACACAAGTGTTGTGAGGAGCAGCTGAGGGAACTGGGGGTGTTCAGCCTGGAGAAGAGGAGGCTCAGGGGAGACCTTCTCACTCTCTGCAGCTCCCTGAGAGGAGGCTGGACCCAGGTGGGGCTTGGGCTCTTCTCCCAAGAAACAATAGGACAAGAGGAAACAGCCTCAAGTTGCACCAGGGGAGACTCAGGGTGGCCATGAGGAACAACTTCTTCCTGGCAAGGGTTGTCCAGGCCTGGCCCAGGCTGCCCAGGGCAGTGGTGGAGTCCCCACCCCTGGAGAGGTTTCCAAGCCCTGGAGCTGTGGTGCTGAGGCCATGGGTTAGTGGTGCCCTGGCAGTGCTGGGGAACAGTTGGACTCCAGGATCTTAAAGGTCTTTCCTAACCTAAACCATTCTATGAAGAACTGCAGTGCTCAGACTGTTGTCTGGTCTCTCACAACCAGTGTCACACCTTTACACAGTTAAGGTTTATAAACACCAGTCTCAGTTCTCTTCCTCACCACCTTCCTGTCCAACTGGAGGTCTTTTTCCAACAGCAAACAGCAAAGGCCACAAGAACTGTTTCTATACAGCCTCAGACAAAGAAGCACCAGTGATCTCAAGAACAGAGAGATTAGCACTGCAGATCTCTTTAAAAATCACCACACATGATTGCTACAGAGTCCCAAAACCTCCTCTTTTGGTGAACTTTTGAACAGCCTCAAGGATGAGCCACAGGTGGAAGGACTATTGGCTTAGGGAACCAGTCAAATCTGGAGGAGGAGGATAAAACAGGGGAAATTCAGGCCCAAAAGGACAGCCACTTGATCTCTCAGACAGGTCTCCTAAGCAGATTATCTTCTGGTGTCCAAAACTATGACGAACAGCTCTGGGTGGTGGTGGGCAGCACTCCTCTGTAGGGAGCTGAAAACGTGCAGCATGAGATGTGTGACCAAAAGGCACCCAGAGACAGCAGAACCCCAGGAAAGGAATCCAGACAAAGAAAGGGAATGGAAAACCCTAGCAGGAAGGATGAATATTTGTACTTCAGGAAGAGAAATCACTCCTTTGGAGAGACAAAGGAGAAAATGAGGTCTGGGGTCATTCTGTACTCACTTAACTTCACAACACACAAAAGACATAAAATGAATGTAAGAACAAAGCATGGGAGGGGGAAAAAAATCTCACCTCATTTTCCACAGCTAAGGTAACTTCTTTTTTTAACTCATCCCAGGTCAGATCCATGTGTCTCTCACTTCCTTGAGAAAAGATCTGAAAAGGAGCACAATCAACTTTTACTTTAAAGCAGGAGAGCTGTGTCCATGAGGTTCAAGCAGCACTGAGTGACATAAAGCAAAAACAACAGCACCATAAGGGAGAAAAGGTATTAAACCCCCATGTCTGGGTGTTAAATGTGGGGTACAAGGACATCTCTGAGGAGATGGAGGAAGGCTCCTGGCAGGCAGAGCATAGAATGACAGAAGTGTTTTGCTTCAAAAAGGCCTTTAGGAAAATGATCTTAAAATCCAACTGTTCCCCAGCACTGCCAGGGCACCACTAACCCATGGCCTCAGCACCACAGCTCCAGGCCCTGGAAACCCCTCCAGGGATGGGGACTCCACCACTGCCCTGGGCAGCCTGGGCCAGGCCTGGACAACCCTTTTGGGGAGGAAATTGTTCCTCATGGCCAACCTGAACCTCCCCTGGCACCACCTGAGGCTGTTTCCTCTTGTCCTATCACTTGTTTCTTGGCAGAAGAGCCCAACCCCCACCTGGCTCCAAGCTCCTTTCAGGGAATTGCAGAGTGAGAAGGTCTCCCCTGAGCCTCCTCTTCTCCAGGCTAACCAATCCCAGTTTCCTCAGCTGCTCCTCACAAGACTTGTGCTCTAGCACTAGGGTGTGAGGACAGAAGAGCTGCATACCTCCATAGCATCTCCCTCTTGCTAGCAGGCTCCATTAGGTCACAGCAAAGAATCAACACAGAAGTTTGGCTTTTGCATTCTTCCTGAAAAGATGCTGCATGTTGCTCTGTCCTTAACAGCCCTTGAAGAGCCAGAACCAAAGGGATATATTCTTAGACACAGCACTACAGCAGGCTGAGAGGCTCCCTTCACCTGGCTAAAGTAGCAGGCAGTGAAAAGCAAGCTCAGCAACCTCCTGTCCTAAGGGAAAACACCTCCTGGAAACCATTGGCACACACCAGCAGAAGTGGCACAACCACTGCTAACCTGCTTCAGTGACTCCTGGCAGGTCTACAACTCTTCAGTGCAATCTGACACCTGCTCTAGGGAATCCTGCTGCCTCCCATCTGAAGGGCCAGGAAGGAGGAGCTGAGCAGAGCACACACCAGACACCTGTGACTAACCTGCAGAGCCTTCTGGATGGCTGCATTTGTGAAGCGACCAGGTGTGAAGAGATACTCCAGGTAGGTCTCCTGACAAGAGATCACAGTTTAAGGAAACACATGTCAGGAGGAGAGCATTTAAGATGTTGCTTCTGGTCCTTCCTCCCACCTTCAAACTCATCCTCTGGATCCTTATCCCTTTCCAGCTTCAGTTCCACCCACAGCATGCTCCAGCCTCTCCCCTCCTATCACTCAGCAGCTCCTATGATCGAATGCTGCTCTCTGCTCCCTCCAGATCCTGTCTGGTCATGTTTTGTCTCCAAGTTCTCTCCTGACTGACTTGAAATTCTCCTCATCCCTCAACTTCTGCTTTCATAACCAAGCTTAGTGCTTTAATCCTGTGGTGATAGCAGCTGAGGCTTGTTCTCTTTAATTTGGAGTCACTTCAGGACTGTATCAATAGAACTTGTACACTTAAACTTCCTTCATGTTCTGCTGGGCAGAGAAGCTTCATGACTTCTTGTTGCTGTTCTAGAGTCAGCTCACCCTGGGGTCCTGATCCTGTCGAACTGTCACCTCCTCTTCAGGCAGTGGCTGCACAAAGACTTGGTTCCACTGGCCTGCAACGTTTCTGGAAGAAAACCAAGCCCAGAATCAGGTTTAGATTGCAGTGTTCCCACACAGCACACCCAGGAGAGGCCACCTGAACCAATCCTGTCACCTCCACCAGCACTTTACAGCCACCACAGCCCTGGGGGTCTGCTAACAGAAGCTTTGACTTGGTGCTGAGCAATGGATTTAGCCAGGAGAGCTGAGCAGTGGCCCTAAGCTAAGAGAATGGGTTGGATTCCTTCATTTGTATCAACCTTCTCCCCATGCACACCAAGTAACTCCCCCTCAGACTGATCAGTACATTCTTCTGCCTCAACTTGCATACTCACAGCATTTTTTCACCCACTGTTTAACCCCCTGCTCTAGTGAGGCACCAGTCCTGTCCTCTCAGCTCTACAAAGACAAGGGATGATGTTTTCCCATTACTAGTCATTTCAAATCATGACCTTTCTTCACAGAATCCCAGTATGGTTGGGGTTGAAAAGGACCTTTGGGGAGCATCCAGTCCAACCCCCTGCTCCAGCAGGGACACCCACAGCAGGGTGCTCAGGATCATCTCCAGCTGCCTTGGGAATCTCTCCACACAAGGAGACTCCACAACCTCTCTGAGCAGCCTGGGACAGGCCTCCAACACCCTCACACCAAGCAAGTTCCTCTTCCTGCTCAGGTGCAAACTCCTGGGTTTCAGTTGGTGCCCAGTGCCCCTTGGCCTGGCCCTGGGCACCACTGAGCAGAGTCTGGCCCCGGCCTCTTGCCCCCAGCCTTCAGCTCTTGCTCAGCATTGAGCAGCTCCCCTCTGGGGCTGCTCTTCTCCAGGCTAAGCAGCCCCAGGGCTCTCAGCCTTTCCTCTTGACACAGATGCTCCAGTGCCCTCAGCATCTTCCTAGCCTCTGCTGGGCTCTCTGCAGCAGTTCCTTGTCTCTCTGGAGCTGGGGAGCCCAGAACTGGACCAAACACTCCAGATTCTTGGAACAGAGTTATGTTTTGAAGGAGCTGTTGGTGAGGTAGAGGCCTCTCTCCAACACACTCACAGCAGACTCCACTTGCAGCAAGCCAGCCACTGGCTCTTTACATTTTTCACATTCCTCCAGCTGAGCTGTAGCTTTGTTATAAAGCAGAACCAAAAAAGTAGTAAATCCATCTAATGTGCAGTGCAGGAAGGCACAGGTGTGCAGGTGACCACAGCAGGAACAATGAGATACTGCTGCATGTCCAGCAAACAGGCCAGGGGAATAGAGTGGCTCAATCAGAGCAGGTTCTGGTGCTGCTCTGGCAGTTTCCTCACCAAGTTCTCAACTCTAGAAACTCACTGCTCAAAGTTGATGTATTTCACAACAGTTTGGTTCTCTTCATTGTGCCACAGAGCCCAGATCTCAGCCGAGGTTAAGGCAAAGTCAACCAGCGTCTCCTAGGAGAGAGAGCACAGATTGACTCCTATCAGCTCCAGTGCACCCAACAGCAGCACAACGTTCCCTCCTGTCACTTCAGCAGGCTTTGGGAAGTTTATTCCACTCCCAATTCCCCAGCCCAGGGCTCTGATCTCTCAGAGCAACATCTGAGTGCCTGTAGGGAAGCCAGGGCCCTGCACTCACCTGTGAGGAGAAGAGGGAGGAGATGTGGTCGAGGCTGTAGCGGCTGCTCTCGGTGCTCACCAGCTGAAAGACACAGAACTACAAACACACACCTCCTGAGGGGGTTGCTCAAGGATAGCTCAGCATGTCTCTGCCTGGAGCTGAAAGATTTCTAGTTGCTTTTGAAAAACTAAATGAAATAAAAAGTGGTAAAAATAACCCTGCTAGGCAGTGCTAGTGACTACACCATGACGTGGGTGAGTAAGGTGGAAAAGTCCTGAGTGCTCAGGCCACCTGCCACAGACCAAGCTCTGTGTCTTCCCACCAGAGCAAGTAGAGCACTGGCAGGACAGCAGAATCATGGAATTGTTTAGGTTGGAAAAGACCTTTAAGAAGATCTTAAAGTCCAATTGTTAACCAGTACTGCCAGGTCACTACTAAACCATGGCCCCCAGCATCACATCTACACAGCTTTGAAACCCCTCCAGGGATGGTGACTCCACCACTGCCCTGGGCAGCCCGGGCCAGGCCTGGACAACCCTTGCCACGAAGAAATTGTTCCTCATGGCCAACCTAAACCTCCCATGGTGCAACTGGAGGCTGTTTCCTCTTGTCCTATCACTTGTTCCTTGGGAGAAGAGCCCAACCCCCATCTGGCTTCAACCTTCTTTCAGGGATTTGTAGAAAGCAAGATGATCTCCCCTGAGCCTCCTTCTCTGCAAGCTAACCAATCCCAGTTCCCTCAGCTGCTCCTCACAAGACTTGTGCTCTAGACCCCTCACTAGAAGTCATGACTCACACCTCTAGTCCATATGCCAATCCCCTGGAGAATAAGCTGTCCAGCAGATGAGACTACTCTGTGCTGATATTCCCATTCCTGCTAAATTTATTCTTCTCTGCAAGGATCAGAAGTCCTGCAGAAGTCAATATTTGGCAACACACAGTGATGCATCTGCAGGCTCCCAGGAGCCCGATGTAAACACACCATCAGTATTTCCATGCTTTTAGCTCCTTTCCAACCTCTCCTCTTCCCACGGCACACATGTGCTTCCAGGATCCTTCCAGACCAGGAGGTGATCAAGTGAACTAGAGCTCACAGATCAGCTTAGTCACCCAGGGAATTCCACTCCCAGGGCAAGCCCACGTGCATCCTGCAGTGTTCTGAGAGCAAAACTGTTTATTCAGAGAATACTGCTCTCTCCAGAGGGTCAAACATGAAACTTTTCCCTATTTCTTGCCTCACAGACACAAACCCAAGTAGGAACATCTTTTCCCTGCAGCACTGACAGCCAGGAAGCTCCATCACTCCATACCTGCCCTCGCTTGGGTGCATGCATGTAAACACCAAGGTAGAGCCCCAGGGACTGGGAGAAGGCCAACCGCAGGCGGTGCCCAGTGCCGGCTGCGAGCCGCAGGTCCTTGCTGACTGGCATGAACTCCAGCAGATCTGCAACCATCAGGCACATTTGATCCTACACAAAAGAAAAGTATCAGGAAAGTTTCAGGGCTCAGAAACTGCCCTTCTCCCTCCTCCTTCCCCTTTTGGCCAAGGGCTGCCCAGATCTTACAGAATCATAGAATGGTTAGAGTTGGAAGGCACCTTTCAGGGTCACCTAGTCCCAACCCCCCCTGCAGTCAGCAGGGACACCTGCAACTAGAGCAGGTTGTTCAGAGACCCAAACAACCTGATCTGTAATGGTTCCAGGGATGGGATATCTCCCCCACCTCTCTGGACAACTTAGGCCAGTGAATCTCCACCCTCATAATGAAAAATTTCCTCCTCTCTATCTAGTCTAAAACTCCTTTTAGTTGAAAACCATCACCCCTTGTCCTTTCCCAACAGGTCCTACTCAAAAAGTTTGTCCTCATCTTTCTTCTAGGCCCTTTAAGTCCTGAAGGCTGCACTAAGGTCTCCCTAGAACCTTCTCTTCTCCAGGATGAACAACCCCAACTCTCTTAGCCTGCCCTCACAGCAGAGGGGTTCCAACCCTCAGATCATCTCTGTGGCCTCCTCTGGACCTGCTCCAACATGTCCTTGCCCTTCTCCTGCTGAAGACTCCAGCATCTTCCCCTAACTGATGCACAAAAAGCATCTGTACGTGTACCTGAAGCACTGTCCAGCTTTCCCAGTCTCACCTCACCCTCTCCCACTGAGCACAGCAGCTTTAGGAGCCCAGGCATGTATGACAAACCTTCCCCCTCCTCCCATCCACATTCCAGCACAGCTGAACCGTGAAGGCAGCCGTGCTGGTCCATTAGCTTTGGCATGGATGCCTGGAGCAAGTGGCATGCAGCAAGCAGAGGCTTTTATTAACTTCTTGTTGACAAGAAGCCACATGACAGATGCTCCTGTTACCACTAAAGCAGCAGAAAACCCCCTTGATGTGCTCCTCAGCCCTGGAAATGTCCCTGCCTGCCTTCCTGAATGCTCCAGCACATCTGTAAGCAGCCTAACTCTGCCTCTTGCCCTACGCATGAGGCTTTGCCACAGAGAAAATCCACCACCTGCTTTCCAAACGTGGCTTCCAACACACACCACAACCACTTCCACAAATTGCCCTGAATCTCAGCAGGCAAAAGTTTATTCAGTGACTCAAATCTTTTGTCAACCACAGAGCTTCTGCTCCCTCAGCCTCAGGCTATCACCCAGGCAGTGATGGGAGAGGTTCCTCCCCTGACCGTTGGCCTCGCTCACCTTGTAGGACCACATCCGAAGTTTATGGTCCTGGCAGAGGGCGAAGAGGAAAGCATCATGATCAAGGCAGTGAACAGAGAGGCTGACAGGAAGGTCTGATGGGCCACAGTCACCTCTGGAAACACAAAGAGTTTATTTCAACAGCTTTACAGAGCCTCAAAGGGAGCACAGAGATCTGAGGCATTTGGGTTTCTATCACGCTGTGTTTAACAACAAATCCACCAGTGGGGTGATAGCAGGGGACAGCAGTGGTTAGGGACTCTGTGGGTTGGTGTCCAGGGTGCAGAGGAGTCCTCCACACCAGTGACACCCAGTTCTTTAGTTCACCTAAACCTCCTCTGCCACAGCTTGAGGCCATTTCTGCTTGTTCCTTATGTGTGGAGTAAACACAGAAGAGACACACTCTGCTTTGGTAGAGCTGAAGCACAAGCTCAACTTCCCCAGCCCCATGGATAGTGCCTACAGGAGGCAGGTGAAGGACCATGGCGTCACAGACTGGTTTGGGTAGGAGGGGACCTTTAGAGATCATCTAGTCCAACTCATCTGCAGTCAGCAGGGATATCTGCAATTAGAGCAGGTTGCTCAGAGCCACAAACCACCTGACTTGGAGTGGTTCCAGGGCTGGGACATCTCCCACCTCTCTGGGCAACCTGGCAAAGGGTCTCACCACCCTCAGTGGAAAACATTTCTTCCTTCTCTCCAGTCTAAATCTCCCTCTTTTAGTTTCAAACCACCACTCCTTGTCCTGTATCAACAGCTCTTGGTAAAGTCTGTCCTCATCTTTCTTATAAGCTCCTTTTAAGTACTGAAAGACCACAATAAGATGTCCCTGGAGCCTTCTCTTCTCCAGGCTCAACAACCCCAACTCTCTTAGCCTGTCCTCACAGCAGAGAGCTTCCAGCCCTCAGATCATTTCTGTGGCCTCCTCTGGACCTGCTCCACCAGGTCCCTGCCTGTGCTGTGCTGAGGACTCCAGAGCTGGCCCCAGCACTGCAGGTGAGGTCTCCCCAGAACCAAGGAGAGGCAGAATCCCCTCCCTGCCCTGCTGGCCACACTGCTGGGGATGAGCCCAGGACACAGTTGGCTTCTGAGCTGTGAGCACACATTGCTGGCTCATCTCCAGCTCTTCACCCCCAGTATCCCCAAGTCCCTCTCCACAGAGCTGCTCTCCATCCCTTCACCCCCAGCCTGTGTCAAAACCAGGCATTGCCCTGATCTAGGTGTAGCACCTTGCACTTGGCCTTGTTGACCCTCCTGAGGTTCACACAGTTCACACTTCTCCAGCTTGTCAGGATCCAAAGGGAAGCAAGGATCCAACCAGCTCGGGCAAAGCCATCCTGGGCATAAGGGGACTCACTGTCATTTCCCAGTACAGGGTCAGGAATTTGGCTGTGCTCTCTAAGATCCTGTAACAATTATGACCCAGCAACAAGCCCCATCCAGGCAGAGCACCTGTGTCATCCACACTGGTCAGGAACAGCCCTGACATTTCAGAACAAGGGCAAGACCATACAAGGGTTGTAATCCTTAAGCTGTGCTGGCCACAAGCCATATCCTGGGCAAATCCTAAGAGGACAATTACTAGATATAATATATTTGTAGACACAGACAAGCAGAATCAGCAGGACCTTGTTAAGATGAGCTAATCCAGCACTGGAGCCCCAACTTCCGCCCTGCAAGAGGCCCGTGACCCAGTTCACTGATTTTTTTGGCAGAGTATTTATAGACCCTGCCTTGCCTTGTCTTTGCCTTCAGCTTAGAAACCAGGTGAGGGAATCAAAAAGACAAAATTAGTTCCACTTCTTCCTCCCCAGACACTGACCTGATGGCAGTTGGCATCCAACCAGTAAGGAAACGCTGCACCACTGAGCTCTGCTTCAGTTCCACGATCGAAACTGTTCCTTCCAAAAGAGAAGGGACATCAAGAAACAGATTGAGTATTTGCTAAGGAAATATTTACTGTCAGCAGTGAGAGGCTTCACAGCTATGATGCAGAGGAGCTTTTCACTGAATCATCAGATCTTTTAGGTTGCAAGAGACCTCTAAGATCATCAAGTCCCAACTGTCAACCAGCACTGCCAGGCCACCACTAAACCGTGGCCCTCAGCACCACAGCTCCAGGACTTGGAAACCCCTCCAGGGATGGGGACTCCACCACTGCCCTGGGCAGCCTGGGCCAGGCCTGGACAAGGTTGTTTTCCAGGAGGAAACTGTTCCTCCTGGCCAACCTAAACCTCCCCTGGTACAACTGGAGGCTGTTTCCTCTTCTCCTATCACTTGCTCCTTGTGTGTGGAGTAAACACAAGACACACACCCCAAAAACTCCAACCCAAGCTCGAGGAGGGGATGTCATCCTCTGTGGTGACACCAGGACTCCCCAGTCTGCTCCTTCTCCTTACCAGGTGCATCAAGGGGAGGCAGCTTCAGGACAAAGATCCCTCCTGATGCTGAGGGCAGAGCAAAGAGAGCCTCCCCCTCACTGCTAAGCCAGGCTGCTGAGGCGGTGGAGCTGGGAGCCAGGCCTGGCACACTGGGGATGGTGCAGTAATTGGCAGGGTCTCGGAGGTCGACTTTGCTGAAGTCTGTAAACACTGACTGAATTTGGCTCTCTGTCATCAGCTCCTGGGGGAGGGAAATGGTAAAGATTACCAATCCTGAGTGCACACAGGCACAGAAAAAACCACCAGGCTCCTGTGGAATGGCAACTGAGATGGTACCATGTGAGAAAAAAGGGGTTTTACAGTTAAAAATCCCATCACCACCACGCCTGTGTCCTCCAGCTGACCCACAAGTGCTGCTCTCTACGGGCAGAGACAAAAGGGATTGCAAAAAGTGCAGTGTCCTTGCAGAATGCTCACCTTCTGCCCCCCTCATTTACTCTAAGACCCCCAGAGAAGTCCCACAGTCCATCAGCTGCTTTAAGACAGCTCACAGCAAACCACTGGTAACTGTGAAGAGCACAGTGTTAGCCCTGGAGAGAGCTGCCAGGAACTCCAAGAGCAAGAGAAAAGCTCTCCAAGAGAGGGAAGGGATCTAAGAGATCAGATCACACACACCAGGTCAGAAAGTCACAGTAAAGCCCAGAATCCCAGACTGGTAGGGGCTGGAAAGGACCTCTGGGGATCATCCAGACAAACACCATTGCTCCAGCAGGGGCAACCACAGCAGCTTGCCCAGGATCACCTCCAGCTGCCTTGGGAATCTCTCCACACAAGGAGACTCCACAACCTCTCTGGGCAGCCTGGGCCAGGGCTCCAACACCCTCACACCAAACAAGTTTCTTCTCCCAGTCAGGTGGAACCTCCTGGGTTCCAGTTGGTGCCCAGTGCCCCTGGGTCTGGCCCTGGGCACCACTGAGCAGACTCTGGCCCCAGCCTCTTGCCCCCAGCCTTCAGCTCTTGCTCAGCATTGAGCAGCTCCCCTCTGGGGCTGCTCTTCTTCAGGCTAAGCAGCTCCAGGGCTCTCAGCCTTTTCTCCTGCCAGAGACACTCCAGTGCCCTCAGCATCTTGGTAGGGAAATGCTGGAAGGTTCCAGTCTGGGGCACAAATTCTGACCCCAGAGCTACAACACAGATCAGATGTGGGGAACTGAGTTGGGTGCCAGGTAACTGCCCCCAGTCGGGGACCCCAAGAGCAGCAGAAACTTGTAGATCAAGATTTAAAAACCCATAATTGTTGCTTAAGAGAAGTACAAGCAGAAGAAAAGAGAAGAAAACAAGGGAAACAGACAGACTGATGCTCAGCCAGGTCCTGAGCAAAAGATGGCAAACTTTCCCCCAAAAAACCTCTTCCAGGAGATCTAGGCAAAATTATCTCTATCCTCACCAAAGTTAACACTGCCCTGAACAAAATTAACTCTACCCCCACCAAGAGTAATGCTGTCCTCACCAAAATAAACTGTCCCCAGCAAAAGCAATGCTGTCCTGGCCAAAATTAACACTGTCCTCACCAAAACTGACTCTGTCCTGGCCAACATTAACTCTAGTCTCACCAAAATGAACAGTATCCTGGCCAAAATTAACCGGCCTCCCCAGAATTTATTCTCTCCTGGCCAACATTAACTCTACCCTCACTCAAATTCCCTGTCCCAGCCAAGATTAACTCTATTCTCACCAAAATTCAGCCTGTCCTGGCCACAGTACAGGCACAGGTGGGAAGCAGCACTGGTGCCCTTGCTGTTTGGCAGTGCACTCAGTGGCTTTGCTGGGGGCTCACAGAGGGCAGGAGCAAGGCCAGCGTGGGCACTGCAGGCAGGGAGGTGATGCCCCTGGTACTCACACTGCGGTGGATGCGGGCAGGATGGGGCAGCAGCAGGCGGTGCACAGTCTGTGCTGTGACCAGGAGGATGACCAAGTGGCTCTGCAGCTCACAGAGGTGAACACCCCCTGGCAGGAACGGGCAGCCTGGGATGCGGAGGCGAACGGCATTGTTGAGCAGGTTGACGTCCAGAGATTCCTCCACCAGCTCCACGGTGTCTCCTGATGTGGTCCTGAGGGAAGAGAGAAGGGGAGTGTGAGGATGGCAGGCACAGGGCAGAGAGAGGGAGGGCTGAGGAGGGGGTGGTGAAGCTGGTAGAAACGGGGGAGGGCTCAGGGACAGGCCTTATAGATTCAGTTTGTGTTTTCCACCACAGAATGGCTCAGGTTGGAAGGGACCTTAAAGATCATCTAGTTCCAACTCCCCTGCCATGGGCAGGGATGCCACATGCACTAGACCAGGTCATCCAGGGACACATCCAGCCTGGCCTTAAACACTGCCATGGATGGGGCCTCCACAGCCTCTCTGGGCAACCTGTTCCAGTGCCTCACCACCCTTTGGTTAAAGAACCCCCTTCTAATATCCAGCCTAAGTTTCCCCTCCTTTAGCTTGTAGCCATTCCCCTGTGTCCTGTTGCAATCAGACCAGGAGAAAAGCCTCTCTCCTTCTGCTTTATAATCCCCTTTCAGGTACTGAATACATCATTAACAGTAATAAAATCCTATCAGCTGAGATACCAAGTTACCCAGTTCACATATGTTTATTAGCTTTCAGACAAGAATTCTATTTATCAGACTGCAGGAAGGAAACTCAATCCAGTTCATTTCTAACACTGCTGCAGTTAACTTGGGTGTTACTGAAGCAGCTCTACCCCTCACACTAAGAAGGCCTCTGAAGTGCTGGAGTGTGTCCTAAGAAAGTCTATAAAGCTACTAAAGGCTCTAGAACATGAGTGTTGGAAGATGTAGCTGAGGGAACCCCTGAGACTCCTCTTCTCCAGGCTAACCAACCCAGTTCCCTCAGCTGCTCCTCACAACACTTACAGTGCTTTAGACCCTTCCCCACCTTCCTTGCCCTTCTCTGCACACACTCCAGCACCTCCATGTCCTCTTGGAGTGAGGAGCACAAATCTGATCCCAGGATTGGAGGTGTGGCCTCCCCAGTGCCCAGTCCAGAAGGACAACCCCTGCCCTAGCCCTGCTGCCACACTACTGCTGCTTCAATCCAGGATGCTCTTGGCCTTCTTGGTCACCTGGGCATTCTGCTGCCTCATCTTCAGCTGCTGTCGACCACACCTCTAGGAGATGGTCCTGCTTCCCAACTGCTTCTCCCTCTATTTCGGCTCGAGAGGTGACATGAGAGACAAAGTCAAGCCTCCATTTCCCTAGGCCTGCCCCCGGGCCCGCACTCACCACCGCACGAAGCGATTCCTGGTGGCCGCAGTGAGCTGCGCGCTCTCCTCGTAGCAAAACCCTCCTGCACTATCTCCGTAGCGACCGGCGGGAAGCGGAGCCGTTCCAGGCGGGTTAAAAACCACCTCCTGAAGCCGTCTGGGAGGGGCCCGAGCAGCCGCACTCAGCTCCAAGCAACCCCGCTCAGCCAGGCTCGCCGCCATCTTGGCACCCACCTTCCCGCCTCACCCACGCGGGGCATCACGGGAAGGGAGGAGGGGGAGGAAGAGAGGGAGAGAGAGGGAAAGAAAGGGAAAGGAGCGCGGGGGGTGACGGGAAGGGGGTGGGGCTAAGGCGGGGCTGCATGTTATTGCGCCCCCTGTCGGGCGGGCGGCGGGTGGGGAGGGGTCTGGGGGTCGGATATGGGGAGGGGGATTTGAGGAGGGGTGTTTGGGGAGAGGGGGTCTG
>VWZX01009354.1:99004-132141 GCA_013399015.1 Galbula dea
CCTGCTGCCGGTACCCACCCTGCTGCCGGTGCCCATCGTGCTGCCGGTGCCCACAATGCTGCCAGTACCCACGGTGCCAGTCACCGGCACCCGCCGTGCTGCCGGTACCCACTGTGCTGTTGGTACTCACTGTACCAGCCACCAGTACCCACCATGTCAGCTACCAGCACCAACCGTGCCAGACACCAGCGCCCACCAGCACCCATCTGCTCCCCACAACTCAGCCCAGTGAAGGTGCTAGCACCCACCATGCCAGCCACCAGCATCCACCTACTCCCATTGTCCAGCCTGGTGAAGGATCCTAAACCCACCATGCCAGCCACTGGCACCCACTAGCACCCACTGTGCCAGCCACCAGCACCCTGCTCCCACACACAACCTGCTGAAGGATCCTGTACTCACCATGCCAGCCACCAGCACCCACCTGCTCCCCTTGTCCAGCCTGGTGAAGGATCCTGTACCCACCATGCCAGCCACCAGCACCTACCTGCCCTGCACGTGTGGCTGTGCTGGTGAAGGGTGGCAGAGACCCTTCCTCCCTTCCTTCACTCCTCCCCTCCTCCCCTCTGCCCTGGTGATACCACACGCTCCCCTTGTGCTGCCACATGGCATCAATGGCAGGGCCTTGGCCAGGGTCGTGCTGGGGGCAGCAGGCCTGGAACAATCCTGCCTTTGAGCAGGAGCATGGTGCCAGCAGCACAAGGCACTCGGGCAGAATGACTCTATTCTGGGGGTGGCAGGTGCTATGGGACACCAGGGTGCCCCCTGCCTTCATTCGGGGTGCTCAAAGCACCCCAGGCTGCCTTGGGGGCTGGTGCCAGCTGGCTTTTGGGGCAGATGTGGTGATGGAGAGGACACTGGGGGCATCCTCTTGCCCTAGCCCTGGGGAAGGTCTTGCCTGTGATGCCCCACAGCCTCCCCATGGCCAGGGGGCCCTGGGGGGCTCTGCCTGCAGCATGCCCATGGTGCCTCGAGGTGGGATCTGGGGGTGCCCATGAGGACCTGGAGGTGGGATCTGGGGGTGCTCGTGTCTGGGGCAGGGGCCCCTCAGTCTGCTCCGGTAGGTGTGGTTTCCCCCCACGTCGTTCCTCGGTGCACCCCAGGACAGTGCCAGTACCGTGCTGGGACCATAGCGGGACCGTACTGGGACCGCTCCAGGACCATGTCCGGGAGGCTGCGGGAGTCTGTCTAGGACCATACCGAGACTGTACCGGGACCGTGCCCGGAACCATTGTGGAATCGCGTCGGGGAGGATGCAGGACCGTTCCCGGGACTATACCGGGACAGTACCGGGACTATGCCCGGGCTAAGTCCGGAATCTCTCCCGTACCTCGTGCGAGAGGATCCAGGACCGTGTCGGGGACCATACTGGGACTTTACCGGTACCGCGTCCGGGGCTATACCGGGACAGTACTGGGACTATGCCGGGACAGTTCTGGTACCGGGTTCGGGAGGCTCCAGGACCCTGTCTGGGACCATGTCTGAGACCGCTCCGGTATCGCGTCCGAGAGGATGCAGGACCGTTCCCGGGACCGTACCGAGACAATACCGGGACCATGCCGGTACCAAGCCCGTGAGCGAGCGGGGGCCGGGGCGATGCCTGAGCAGCCCCGGCGGCCCGGGCGGGGCGGTGGCAGTCCCCGCCCCCGGGGCTCTCCCGCCGCTTCCTGCGGGCACGGTCGGTCGGGACGGGCCGGGGCGGCGGCGGCGGCGCGCGGTGAGTCCGGTCTGGGGCGCGCCGGCGGGAACGCGACGTGGGCACGCGGGAAGGGGGCGCGCCAGTGGGAACGGGACACGGCGGGGGGGGCAGCAGGGGACCCCCCGGGGNTCGATCCTTGTGGTCGGTCCCCTGAGGTGCCGGTACCGTGTGGGTGCTGGTGATGTGGGAGCCGTGGATCCCGGTGGATCGGGTCCTGTGGATCATGGGGGTGCCGCGGGTCTCGGTGGGGCGAGAGCCGTTGAATCCCAGCGGAGCAAGATTTGTGGGTCCCGGTGGAGCAGGATCTCTGAAACCCGGTAGGGCAGGATCCGTGGGTCCCGGTGGGGCAGGATCTCTGTGTCCCAGTAGGGCAGGCTCTCTGGGTCCCGGTGGGCAGGATCTCTGTGTCCCAGTAGGGCAGAATCTCTGGGTCACCGTGGGGCAGGAGCAGTTGCATCCCCGTGGGGTGGGAGCTGGGTCATTGGGACAGGCAGCTATGGAGCACGAGCTGCAGGTCTCCATGGGGCAGGAGCTGTGTGTCTTCATGGAGCGGGAGCTGTGGGTCCCAGGGTGCCCAGGGCTGTGGGTCCCAGTGGGGCAGGACCTGTGGGTGCTGGAAAGAGCATGGGGGTGGAGGGACCTGATGAGCTGTGGGGCAGGGGGTCCCGAGTGGGGACAGGGGACCAGCCATGCTGGGAGACACCCAGGGTGGGCAGCCATGGGGCTGGGGGATACCCCAAGCCCAGCTTGGGGTCTGCAGCACAGAGGTTGCAGCACTGTGTGTGTGCTGGGGTTCCCACACCGGGTGAGGTGTCCTGTGCCTCTCCGGTGGGATTAGATGACCGGTGGCCACACGGAAAGCCACGGCTACCGGGCATTAAGAGGCTTTGGCAGCCCAGTGGGATCGATGCCACTGTGTCCTGGGAGTGTAGCACCACCAGCATGGACTCTGGTCCAGGGTTGCGGCTGCTGTAGCATGGGGTCACCCTGCTGTGACATGGGGACCCCGTCATGCTTGGCCCACCAGCAGCACAGCGAGCAGGAGTGCCAGCATCCAGCTTGTGCTCGCCGGGCACCGGCGGTGCCAGCCGCGGCTGGGAGCGACGGCCACGCCGAGCCATGGCAGCTGGGCCAGAGCCATGGCAGCGACCTTCCCGCTCCCCAGGGCCGCTGGGAGCCTGGAAAATGCCTGGAAACGGTGAACTGCCTTCCCTTATATGGCTCCGTTGAGCTGGCTCTCCTCTGGCCATGTTCGGCTGTCTGCTCACCCTGGCACCCCTGTGCCGTGCTGTGCCAGGGCTCTGGGAAAGCACCGTGGGCTGCGCCTTGCACCCCATTTCCCCCTCTGGAATGTGCAACGGGGCCAGGGTTCCCGCGGCGGGGAGATAATCCAACCTTTCTCATGCCGACACCGGTGTCTAGTCACAACTCCAGTCCCTGCCTCAGTTTCCCCTGGGTGGGGAGTTTTGGGGACCCACCATGCCGGAGTCTACTGGGGTGCCTTGGGGGGCTCTGGTAGTCTCCAGCTCAAGGGATACAGCTCATCCCACTGGGAAGGTCAAGGCTAATCCCCACCCAAAGGTGGGAGCCCAAGGAGGGTCTGGCTGGCTGCATGCCCACCGTGGTGGTGCTGGGGAGTATGAGGATAAACCCTTCCCATATCCCTGTTGGGGTGAGCTGGTGGTGGCCAAAGGGCCAAGGCGAGTGGCTGCAGTCTGTGACGTGGGGCTAGTGCCGTAATCCCAGAGCACTGAGCGGATTAGGGCAGCCGGGGGCGGCCAGCAGGGACGAGCTGTGGTAGCCGCAAATCCCTGCTGTGGCTTGGGGGTTGGTGGATGCTGGCCATGAGGCTGAGAGTCCTCCCCCTCCCTGTCAAGGTGCTCATGGGGCAGTGTCCTCTTGGCCAGGGTGCCTGTGGGGCTGGATGCCCCAGTGTCAGGGTGCCCATGGGGCTGGGTCTCCTCCAGGCAGTGTAGCCATGGGGCTTCATGCCCTTGAGGAGGGTGCCCCTTGGGCTGGGTGCTCCCTGGCCAAGGTGGTCGTGGGTCTGGCTCCCCCTTGGTGCCAAGATGCTCATGGGGTTTTGTCCCCTTGGCCATGGTGCTAATGGGGTTGGGTGCCCCCAGCCAGGTTAGCCACGGAGCAAAGCTGAAAGATATGGGGATCGCTGCTCCCCAAATCACCCAGAGCCAGGGCACCAAGGGGGTGCCCCATGGCAGAGCCAGCAGTACCAGCACCTGGGTGCCCAGGCTGCAGCACAGCCTGGGGATGTGGGGCTAAGCCCTGCTTGGGGAGCACTGTGGTGGCTTTTTGGGGTGCTCCTGGCTTACACGGGAACGTTACGGGGAGGGTGGCGGCGAGAGCGCGGCCATGCGGCACGGCGGGTGCAGGGAGGAGCTGGCGGGAACCGGCCTGACCGGTTGGGTGCTTGCACCCCCAGCGCCGGGGGGCTTGGGTGGTGGCCCCACGGGCCACCAGCACGTGGCCTGGCTGAAGGTCACCGTCCCCGTGGCCACCAGCCTCACCACAGAACTTCCCTCTGCCAGTAGTGCTCAGCCCTTGTCACTTGGGCACCCTTTGCCAGCACCGGTGGGTGGGTTTTGGGTGCCCCAAGTGGGTGGGTGGCACCGAGCGGTTTCAGGTTGGCACGGGAGGATCCCGGTGCCGCAGGGGGGAGCGGATGGTTTTGTCCGGAAGGGTGAGCCACGGCTGAGCTCACCGGGAAGGTGTCCCGAGGGTGTGACGCTGACGCACAGGCCCCAGCGTAGGGGTGCCAGCGGGTGGGGACCTGGTGCTGCTGCTGCTGCGGCACCTCCTCTTGCAGGAGTGTGGTCCTTGCTCCTGGGGTGCATCGCCTAGTTCTGAGTTAAGGGAGGAGTGGTGAGCCCCCAAATCCGAGGGCCGCGGTGGGTGGGAGGGCCTCACTGGGCTGTGCCAGCACCCAGCTGTGCCATATCCTGCCTCGGCCGATTTGGGTATTTTGG
This sequence comes from Galbula dea, assembly GCA_013399015.1. NCBI lineage: Eukaryota > Metazoa > Chordata > Aves > Piciformes > Galbulidae > Galbula > Galbula dea. The sequence continues at coordinate 103,688 of VWZX01009354.1, forward strand.
GGTTTGGGGAATGCTGGCACCCTATCAGCCTAAGGATTCAGCCATCAGGTCAATCCCAGGGGCACTGTGAGCCCCTAAACACTGTTCAAACCTCAAGGGGTCTCTGCACCAGCTAACCATCCTGCTGTCCCCACCCCCAGACCTGCCCTGTGCCCCACCAGTGCCGAGCAATGTTGGTATGACGGTGCCCACCTGCCTGCAGCACACTGCCCTGAACCCGGTGCCGGAACCTGGCAGTGCCATGGAGGAAGCAACCAACGGTGGGGCTGAGCCATGGGGCGAGGAACTGCGTAACAGCAACAACAACGCTTCCCCGGGAGGGTGGCTGGGTGCCCGCAGCGAGCACGCCCTGGCACCTTTTGGCAGCCCCGCGGCTGAGCCCAGTTACCTGGGACGGGTGGTGCTTGAGATTGTGGAGTCAGAGCGCACCTACGCCCGGGACCTTCGCAGCATCGTGGAGGTGAGCATCAGGGTGGGGGGCAAACACCCCCTTGGGTGGTGCCCAGTTGAGTTGTACCAGCACTGCTGATACTAACCGCGGTGGCTGGCAGGGTTACCTGGGGAAGATCATTGACGCGGAGGAGCCGGTGCTGCGGCCAGAGCAGGTCAGCGCACTCTTTGGCAACATCGAGGACATCTATGAGCTCAGCAGGTGGGTGCTGCCAGGGTGCTACCCTGTCCCCGCGGTGCGGGCAGTGGAGGAGGCTGCCATCATCTTATCTCCTCTGTCACCTCCCTTAGCACCCTGCTGCAGAACCTGGAAAGCTGTGCCAGCAACCCCGTGGCTGTGGCAGTCTGCTTTGTCACCCGGGTAAGAGCAGGCACAGGGGGGACACTGAGGGAGGGGGCACGGGGCCATGCCAGGCTCTCACCATGCTCCTCATGCCTGCAGAGCCAGGAATTTGCCATCTACACCCAGTACTGCAACAACTACCCCAGGTGAGTGGGGGGGATGCAGGCAGGCATGGGGATAGGCACAGGACTGAGCCTGCTCTGTGCCTGCAGCTCGGTGGCAGCACTGGCAGAGTGCATGAGGAGCAAACCCCAGGCGCGGTTCCTGCGCGAGTGCCAGGAGCAGCTACGGCACGCGCTGCCCCTTGGAGCCTACCTGCTGAAGCCCGTCCAGAGGATCCTCAAGTACCATCTGCTGCTCCAGGTGAGCTGGTGCCACCAGCACAGTGTGGGCATGTGGAGTGGCATGGTATGGGTATTCAGCAGGGAACTGGTACTGAGGGTGTGACGTGGCATGGGGATGGAGCAGAGCATGAGTTACTGGCATGGTTTGGGCAGCTGATGTGGTACAAGCACCTGGCACAGCCTGGGCACCCAGCATGACACATTTCTTGTCATAGTCCAGGTACTTGGCAGCTTGTTGGTATCCTGCATGGCATAGCCTAGGTGCCTGGCATACTGTGAGCTCATGGTATGGCACAGGCACTTGACAGAGTTTGGGGCACAGGCACCCAGTGTGGTGTATCTCCCTGGCACACCCTGGTCCCCTGGCATGGCACAGGCACCCTTCCCTGGCACAGGCACACTTTCCTGGCACAGCCTAGTACCCCAGCACAGACTGGTCCCCTAGCATGGCATATTTCCCTGGCATAGCCTGGTTTCCTGGCATGGCATAGGCACTCTTCCCAGGCACAAGCACCCTTCACCCTTCTGGGGAACCAGGCTGTGCCATGCTGGGAAACCATTCCCTGGCACAGCCTGGTTCCTGGCATGGCATGGGCACCTTTCTTGGCACGGCACAGACACAGCTCATTTCCCTGGCACTGTGTACACACCCAGCATGGCACAGGCACCTGGCACAGCCTAGTGCCTTGGCATGGCACAGGCACAGCTCATTTCCCTGGCACTGTGCACACACCCAGCATGGCACAGGCACCTGGCACAGCCTAGTGCCTTGGCATGGCACAAAATCCCTTCCCTGGCACAGCCTGGTCCCTTGGCACGGCACAGCCCCATCACCAGGCACCACAGCCTGATTGGCACTGCCGTGACACCGCCTCCTTTGCCGGCAGGAGATAGCCAAGCACTTTGAGCACAAGTCAGGGGAGGACTACGAGGTGGTGCTGGAGGCCATTGACACCATGACCTGTGTTGCCTGGTACATCAACGACATGAAACGCAAGCACGAGCATGCCATCCGGCAGCAGGTGGGCACCGGTGGCTGGCACCGGGTGGGCACTGATGGTTGACCTGATGTGACCTGTCCCTGTGGGACCTGCATAGGAGATCCAGTCGCTGTTGCTGGGCTGGAAGGGCCCAGACCTGACCAGTTACGGGGAGCTGGTGCTGGAGGGCACCTTCCGGGTGCAGCGGGTACGGCATGAGCGAGCTGTGTTCCTCTTCGACAAGACTCTCCTCATCACCAAGCGTCGTGGAGACCACTATGTCTACAAGAGCCACATCCCAGTGGGTGGTGGGGATGGGGTCCAGGGTGGGTGTTGGGGATGGGGAGCCCAGTAGGGACCAGGGAGGGGGGACCAGGGTGGGTGCCAGGGGTTGAGAAGGATTAGGGAGCTGGGGATGGGGTACCACGGTGGATGCTAGGGGGTTAGGGGAATTATGGAGTGCTGGGGCTGGGGGAGCAGGGGGATGCTGGACATGAGGGGAACTTGGAGGTAATGGGGATGGAGAAGACTGNCTGACAGGGGGGAGCAAGGGGTTCCCATGGGTAGGGAACCTGGTGGGTGCTGGGGAAGGGGGTGTTCAGGATGAAGAGGCCAGTGGGTACCAGGGCCAGGGGCCCAGGGTGGGTGCTGGGGAAGGGGCTCTGAGGGGTCCAGTGATTAGGTTGGGTTCAGGCATGAGGGGCTGGGGGATACAAGGGATGGAGATCTAGAGGGTGCTGGGATTGGGGGAGCAGGGTGGGTGCTGGGGAGAGTGGTCCATTTGGTGCTTGGGATGGAGGTATATGGGGGTTTCTGGGGAGGGGGGTCCAGGGCTTGCCAGGGCTGGGGGCAGCAAGGGGTGTCAGGGAGGGGTCTGACAGCCCCTCCTCACAGTGCTCCTCGCTGATGCTGATCGAGAGCACGCGGGACTCGCTCTGCTTCAGCCTAGCTCACTACAAGCATGGCAAACAGCAGCACAACCTGCAGGTAATGGGAGGAGGGGGCACAGGGTGGGGGAGCACCCTAGGGACTCCTCAGCCTACCCCCCATGCCCTCCCTGTCCCCTCTCCAGGCCAAGAGCGTGGAGGAGAAGCGTCTGTGGACCCACCACATAAAGCGTCTCATCCTGGAGAACCACCATGCCATCATCCCCCAGAAGGTGAGGGCAGAGGGAGGATGGGCGCCGTGCTGGCACCGGGTTCATACCCACAGCAGCAGAGCAAGTAGGGGAGAGTCTGCACCCCAGCTTCACCCTCCATCTCTCTCCATCCCAGGCTAAGGAAGCCATCCTGGAGATGGATTTGTTCTGTGAGTGCCATCGCCAGCACCTCATGGTCCCCTCCCTGCCCTCGCCTGTCCCTCACTGCCCTCAGCATCATCCCCTGTGCCTGCAGACACCCCACGCCTGCCCCGCTGCAGCCCCGAGCACCTGAAGAAGACCTGGTCCTACCAGCCCCTGACTGACGCTGCCATTGAGCCACGTCAGGGCCGGCGGCAGTCTGGTAAGAGCCTTGTGTCCCTGGTGGCCCTACCTGGGTGGCACCAATGCCCACTGCGATGGTGGGCACTGGGTGCTGGCACTGATGGGTGTCCCTGTCCCCACAGAGCCCTTCCAGTGCCAGGACCACACAGAGCAGCTGCCAGACCGGCTACAGGGGCCCACTGGGCGCAGGCAGTCGGGTGGGGAGCTGGGACTCCAAGCTGGGAAGGGGGCTGGGGTTGCTGGGGGTGTTGAGGATGGGTTGGGGGACTTGAGGATGATGCCAGAACCTCTACCCAGTTTGGATGCCCGACTTTTCCCTGCAGAGCCTGCCAAGCAGATCCTACGGCAGCTGGGTGAACAAGGTGAGCTGGCACTGGCAGGGTGGGCAGAGGAGGGGCCAGCAGCTGGGGCTGGGGCATTTTAGGGTGCTGCTCCCTTCGCTAACCTCCACTTTTCTCTCTCTCTCCTGGCTGGCAGGGCTCAAGGTAAAGGTGGGATGTGGGTGGGTTGGAGTGCTCTGTGCCCCCCAGCCCTGGCACTCCACTTGCCAAGGGAGGGCATGGGGCACTGAGCCCAGTGCTGGTCCCCGAGCAGCATGCTGGCAGTGATGGGGCTCTTCTGGAGGTGGGAGACCCCCCCCAGCACCCCAGAACCTGGGGAGTGGCTGAGGGGGTGGTGGAGGAGGAAGAAGAGCAGGAGGATGACAAGGAGGCAGCTTTGGGCAAGGACTTCCAGAAAGAGATGCCCGGAGTTGGGGACATGCTGGTGGAAACCCAGGAGGAGCAGGTACTGCCCACGGTCCATCAAACCCTGAGGAGGGCACCCAGTAGTACCCTGAGGAACCCCATATTATTCCCAGAGCACCCAGCATAATTACTGGGCCACCCCATATTGTTCCCAGGCCACCCCAAATCACTCCTTGGACACCCCATGTTCCTTGCAGAGCATCCTGTATCACTTCTGGGCCACCCCACATTGTTCCTAGAGAACATTGCATCACACCCGGAGCACTCAGCATAGCTCCTGGTGAGCCCCAAATTGCTCACAAGGCACACCACATCTCTCTGGAGCACCCCACATTGCTCCCACAGCACTCTGCATCTCAAAGAACACTCCACATCACTCAGGGCATCCACATCATTCTTGGGGCACCCCATCTGTTGCTCCCAGAGACGCTGTGAGGTCCTCAGCTGTAGTTAGGCCAGAACTTGCTCCTGCAGTGGCTCAGACCAGCTGAGGGGTCTCCTCCCAGCCCATGACAACCTATGTTTGCTCTCACCCAGGCTGGGGTACACACACCAGTGCTGGAAGGACCCAAACGGCCAAGCAGCTGGGGGCCAGGGAGCTGTGAGAAGGTCAGTGCAGCCCCATCATCCCCACCCAGGGGTCCTGAGGGGCCCAGCACCCACTCACCTACCAGGGAGCACCCTAAGGGACTGGGAGCACCTGAAACCCCATCCTTGGTGGGGACCCCGGTGTTACACCGGGAGCCAGGGCACGCTGTGGAGGATTTGCAGGGGCTGAGCAGCGAGGAAGAGGAGGAGGAGGAGGACGAAGAAGAAGAAGGAGCTGCCGACAGCATCCTTCCGCCATCGGTGCTGGACCAAGCCAGCGTGATCGCAGAACGGTTCGGGGGCAGCTTGTCTCGCCGCAGCAGCCTGGCCCTGGAGGGCCCTGGGGGTCGGTTAGCTAGCCGCAGTGGCAGTGCCCTCAGCCTGGATGGGAACCCCCAGCTCGAAACCGGGGAGCCCCCATTATCCTCTAGCCCTATCCCCTCACCTGAACCCTTCACCGGAACCCGTCGGGAGTCGACACTCTCCAACCGCGACCGCCTGCTCCTCGAGAAGATCAAGAGCTACTATGGCCACGCCGAGCAGCATGACACCGGATTCAGCGTCCGCCGCCGCGAGAGCCTCTCCTTCATCCCCAAAGGGCTTGTACGAAGCAACGTCTCTCGCCTCAACGGCCTCCCCCGGCCCCCGGCCAGCCCCGAGCCCCGCGGCCGGCCAACACCGGTAGCACTCGAAGCATCCCCGGATGAACCATGCCGGGAGAACGGGCTGCAGTCCCCCGAGCCGTTGCTCATCGTGGAGGAGGACGATGTAGGCACCGGGGATGAGGGATCACCGGCCAGGCCACCGCCACGCCTGCTGCTGACACCCCCCCACCCCGGCACGAAGGTCTACCAGCTAGCACGGCAGTATAGCCTCCGCATCAAGAGCCGCCGCACCGGTGCCCGACGCAGCCCGGGGCAACCGGAGGGCGGGGACGCGTGCGGCGGCACCCCCTCTGTGGCCGTGCAGCGAGACGGGAGCCTGGCGGTCACCCCGTCCCCGGTTGCCCCTCATAGCCCTTCCAGCCCCGTTGACACCGAGGCCTTCGCTTGGCCTGACGTGCGGGAGCTTCGTGCCCGTTTCGGTGGCCCGCGGCCGCCGCCGGTGAGCCGTAGCCGCTCGGCACCTGAAGGGCCGTGCCGGGGTGGCCGACCGGCCGAGAAGGAGCGGGGCAGCGGTCGGAGCCGGAGCGCAGAAGCTGCTGGCGGTCCCGGCACCCCTTCACCGGCACCGGCACGGCACGGTAGCGACGGGGCACTGTGGGTGGCAGCGGAAGCCCCCCTGGGCACTGGGCAGAGGGTACTGGTACTGGAGAGGCTACCGGCAGCCGCCGAGACTCCAACCTACGTGCAGATCCGCTCGCCCACCACCCGGGAGAAGATCTGCTTGAAGGCGGTGGTGGAACGGTGCAAAGCCTACCAAGCTTCCGAGGAGTATCGGCGACGCTGCCCGGAGCCCTCTGACGGCCCCGAGCCACCCGAGCCCCCTCGCCACGGCCTCGTCAGGGACCTGCGGCAGAAGTTTCAGACCCTCGACGCTGCCAGCTAGGTGGGATGAGGGGAGAAGGGCCATCTTTTGGACCACTCCCTGGGAAAGGAGCACCCCATGGACCCCCTCGCCTTCCTGGGAGAAGGGGCACCACGTGGACCTCTAAGGTACCTGGAAGGAAAGGCACCCCATGGAGCCTTAACTTGCCCATGGGTAGAGGCACCCCATGGACCACCAGCTCATCTAAGAGAAAGAGCACTCTGGGGACCTCCAGCTCACCTAGGAAAAGGAGCACCCTGGGGACCTCCAACTTGCTCAGGAGAAGGGGCATCCTGTGGAACCCCAGCCCACCTGGAAGCAGGGGCACTCCATGAAACCCCAACTTGCCCAGAAGGAGCACCCCGGGGAACTCCAGCCTACCTGAAAAAGGGGCACCCCATGGAGGTCTAACCAGCCCAGGAGAAGGAGCACCCTGGGGACCCTCAACCTGCCTAGGAGAAGATGCAACCCTGTGGACCCCCAACTTGCTCAGGAGAAAGAACACCCCTAGGCTCTCCACGTTGCTTAGAAGAAGGAGCACCCTGTGGACCTCCAACCTACCTGGACGAAGAACACCCACCCCATGGATGTCCAATCTGTCCACGAGCAGGACCCCCCAGTGCCGAGCACTGCACCCAACTCTCTTTCACATCTTTATTAGAAAAAAAAATCCCAAACTGAACCCAAAATTCCTCTCTGGTTGCCCATGTTCCCCCCTGCAAGGGTGGCTCAGCCTAGCCATGGGGTGCAGGGTGGGGGGGAGGTGTCCCCCCACCCCAGCAGTGCTGGTTGGGGTGGGGGGCACAGGGTGGTAGGTGCTGGTAAGGAAGGTGGTGGCCATCGGTGCCCCCCTGTGCCCATGCTCTTTGGTTGGTGCCCACGGGGGCTGGGGGTGCCCCTTCTGCACCCACCCATTAGTGGTGGTGGTGAAGATATGGCTTTGGGGGGAGGGGAGAGGCACCCAGAGCAGCCCCAGTGTGGGTGCTGGGTGCTGGGGGTGGGTGGGGGTCATGCACGCGTGTGGCCGTGCGCACGGAGGAGGGAGTGGTTGCACCTGCATGCAGGGACACGCGTGTGCATGCAAAAGACATGTGTACGTGCACATGGGCACGGAGCTGCCTCATGGACACCCCCCTTGGAGGGGCACCTCCACGCCTACGCACAGGCATGTGCGTGCACCAGGAGAGACATATGTGTTCGATCCGTGTTCACCTCCACGCGTGCTGCCCCTTAAGCATGGAGATGTATGTGTATATATAGATATAAATACACATATACATACACATGCACACACATGTGCACGCAGGTGCACATTGGCCTCATGCGTGTGCACACAGGCACATGTTGGCCACACGTGTGTGCATGCAGGTGTGTGTTGGCCGCACACTTGTGCACACAGGCACATGGTGGCTACACACATGTGCACCCAGGTTGTGTGTTGGCTACACACTTGTGCACCCAGGTGCATGTTGGCTGCACATGTGCACCCAGGTGTGTGGTGGCTGTACACATATGTGCCCAGGTTGCGTGTAGGCTACACACTTATGCACCCAGGTTGTGTGTTGGCTACACACATGTGCACACAGGTGGCCACACACGCTTGGCTACCTGCCGCTCTCCATCTGCGTAGGCATGTGCCCACAGGCACCTGAGAGATACCCACGTGTGCCTGTGGCAGGGCTGGACATGTGTGTCCAGGCTCCTGCACACGCATGATGATGCTGGCAGCTGCCCCTATAGACCTGCCTGGATGTAGAGGGCACACGTGTGTCCCTGTGCACGCATGATGGGTGTTGTCCCCCCGCCACCACACACACCCCCACCCACCCACAGCTGGTGGGGGGGTTATTTCTTTTTTGGGAAGAAGCTGAACCGTTTCTCTTTGTCCTTGCGGGGCAGGGGGTGCTCGGGGGGAGCCAAGGGCAAGGGCAGGCTCTGTGCCTTGCCCCTGCTGCCCTGGCACTCCCTTATTGCTGTGCTCAGCCCTTGCAGCCAGGCCTGCAGCTCCTCCTGTGGGCATGGGTATGGGCTCAGGGTGGGAAGCACCCCTGGACCCCTAATACCTTCTGGCCACCCCCCTAGGTGGTGGCACCTGCCCCCCCTCACCATCCCCAGCCACCTATGTTCTCCTCTGGGCACCATGTTGTAATGGCACCTCTAATCATCTCATGTCCCTCTGGACATCACCAAACCCTTCCCTCCCCCGTATCCTCATGGAACCCCATGTCACTCTGGACACCACCAGCCCCCCAACATGTCCTCAGGGCACCCCTGGCCATCCTATGTGCCCCTGGGCATGCTGGTACCCCCTGGGCATCTCTAGCCACACTGTGTCCCCCTGAGCACTGCTGGTCCCTTGGCTGCCACCAACCACGCTAGGGCCCCCTGGGCACCTCCAACCCCTTCCATCTTCCCCTGGATACTGCTGCCACCACCACATCCCCTGGGCACCACCAACCACCCTGTGGTCCCCTTTGCCCCCTGGACATCTCCAGTTCTTCCCATATCCCCCTGGGCATCTCTAGCCACCCTGTGTTCCCCCTTACCTCATCCTTGCCATGGAAGAGCCACTCACTGCCATTGCTAAGCCTGGGGACAGAGCACAGGTGCCAGTGAGGTGCGTGCCACCCTGTGCAACACCACCACCTCCTGCCACTCTGGTACCTCACCTGAGTTTGAAGACATGCTTCTTCTTCTTGTAGCCAGCGGCCACCTCGCAGAGGGCATCCCGTAGCCCCAGGGGCTCCTCGCCGTGGTACGGTAGCCCCAGCGCCCGGCTCTTGGCATCCTTGAAGAAGGCCAGCTGGCCACCCCGCAGCACGCAGTACCGCGTGCTCCACGACCTGCCATCACACCAATGCCTCAGCCCAGCGCACGCCTGCTGCTGCTGCTGCTGCTGCCGCCGCCACCGCCACCCATCGCTGTGCCTACCGGTTGGATGCTCGTTTGGTGGCTGCCTCCAGGTCGTGCTTGCGGCCCAGGTAGCCCTCGAGCTGGACGCTGGCAGCACGTGCTGGCAGCGTGGCTGGTTCCTCCGGTTCCTCCCGAGGTGGCCTTGGGCTCAGTGACACTGGCTCCTCGTCACCCGTCGTTGTTGGTGCCAGCTGACGCAAAGCAACAGTGCAGTTAGGCAGCGGGGTCACCTCCCACCACCAAAACCCACATCCTGAGGTCTTGTCCCCTCCTGGAGTGGCACCTGCATGTGGGTCCCTGTTTCCAAGTGGGTTCTTCAAGTGGGTGGGTGCCAGCCAGGGGTGAGTCACCTCCAGCTCTTGGTGCCTATGACCTTACTAGCTCCAGTGGTGGCTACTGGGAGGAAAACTGGGATGTGAGGTCCAACTGCTCGGCACAGTGCTGGATTTGGGGTGATGGGCTTGAGGCAGGCAGCCCTAGGAGCCACCCTGGTGGTGTCCCCACCACCCAGGGGCCTCGGAGAGATTGGGGGATGCAGATAGGGTCTGGTGAGAGACTGTGGTGCCCACCCAGGGACAGCAGCTGGCTACCACAGGAGGGGTTCCTAGGGTGCCTATTAGCTCCTCCTGCACCTGGAGATGGCCCCAGCCACACATGGCCATGGCTGATGGGCACAATGAGGAGGTCCTGTGGTATGTCCTGCTGAGAAGGACATAGTCCCTGGCAGCCAGGAGGTGATGGTGTCCCCTAGCAGGCAAGAACAGAAGGATCGTGTCCCTGAGCAGCGTGGCAGGAGCCTCATCCCCAAGCAAAGGAGGCTCCTATTCCCACGAAGGCGAAGGTGACTATGTCCCCATGGAGCCAGAAGACACCTGTGTGCCCAAGCAGACAGGCAGTAGCCTTGTCCCCAAGCAGAAGGTGGCTGTGTCCCCAAGCATGCAGGTGGGAACCCCGTCCCCAAGTAGCCAGAAGATGCCCATATCCTCAAGCTGGCAGAGGGAGACCCTGTCCCTAGGAAGTTAGAAGACATCTGTGTTCCCAAGCAGGTGAAAGTGGCTGTATCCCCAAGCAGGCAGATGGGAACCCTGTCCTCAAGGAGCCAGAAGATGCCTGTGTCCCCAGGCAGGCAGAAATAATCTTGTCCCCAAGTAGGCTTTCAGGGATCCTGTCCGTAGGCAGGAAAAAGTGCTCTTGACCCCAAGGAGCCAGAAGATGCTCATGTGCCCAGGTAGGTAGGGGAAGACCATCCCCTCAGGGAGCCAGAAGATGCCCATGTGCCCAAGCAGGTAGAGGAAGACCATGTTCCCAAGGAACCAGAAGATTCCCATGTGCCCAAGCAGCTGGGGGAAGACCATGTCCCCAGGGAGCCAGAAGATACCCATGTGCCCAAGCAGCTGGAGGAAGACCATGTCCCCAAGGAGCCAGAAGATTCCCACGTGCCCAAGCAGCTGGAGGAAGACCATGCCCCCAAGGAGCCAGAAGATTCCCATGTGCCCAAGCAGCTGGAGGAAGACCATGTCCCCAGGGAGCCAGAAGATTCCCATGTGCCCAAGCAGCTGGGGGAAGACCATGTCCCCAAGGAGCCAGAAGATTCCCATGTGCCCAAGCAGCTGGAGGAAGACCATGCCCCCAAGGAGCCAGAAGATTCCCTTGTTCCAAAGCTGGCAGAAGATGCAGAAGAGGTCCCTGTCCCCAAGAAGGCAGAGCAGGAGCAGAGACCAACCCTGTTCCTGACCCGCCAGAGCAGGCAGGAGGAGCAGAGAGGCTGGCAGCAGGCAGGAGGTGGCTGCCACACAGGTGATGATGTCCCAAGGGTGGCAATGCCCTCTGGGGTGGTGATGACTTGCAGGATGACAGTGGCCTGAGGGGTGACAAAGCCCCACAGGGTCCTGATGCCTTGTAGGGTGACAATGACCCACAGAGTGACGATGCTCCACATGGTGATGTCTTGCAGAGTGCCAATGCCCCATACAGTGATGACATCTCTTGGGGTGACGTTGCCATATCAGGTATGATGACCCCACAGGGTGCCAATGCCTTGCAGGGTGACAATGCCCCACAGGGTGATGATACCCCATGGGGTGACAACATCTTGTAGAGTGCCAATGCCCCATCCAGTGTTGATGTTCCATTGGTTGATGATGCCTCATGGGGTGACAATACCCCTTGGGGTGATGATATCTCATATAGAGTGGCACCCACATGGGCTGATATTGCCCAAGGGATGATGATGTCCCAAGAGCCACGTGCCGTGGGGATGACATAAATGTGACCAGCTAGAAACATTGTTGCTGTGTGTCTACGGGCACCTCTGCCCGATGTCCCAGTCATGCTGGGGCAGAAGCAATCCCATTCCCACGGCTAGGTGCTTGGAAAGCTGGGTGCCATGGAGCTGGATGTTGTCCCTGTGGGTTCCTCTTGGGACACACACACTGCCTTGGTGACAGCAGAGGATGGTGTGGCCAGGATCAGCCCACCCTGGGACAGATGCTCCAGCTCTGGCTGCTGCTCCAATACCCGGATCCCATGGGTGCCAGCCACTGGAGCCTGGCCCCAGACTGGTCTTGAGGTGCTCCAAGCCACCACAAGGACCCTTTGACCACCCCTGGAGCTGGGGTGAAGGGGATGGGGCAGCACCTGTGCACCCACCCAACCTTTTTGGGGTGATTTAGTATTTATTCAACACAAAGCAAGGAACAAGGCAGGGTGAAGAGGTGCAGGGAGTTGCCAACATGCCAAGGTCATGGTGAAGGTCAAGGTCAAGGTCATGGGGTCTGCCAGGAGCTGTGGAACATGCAGGAACACATATTTTACTGCTGGGGAAGGACAAAGCTAAACTCAAGAACTGACCGGCTCTAGTCCATCAGTGGTGGGTGCAGAGGTGTCCTGTGTGCTCATGCCCTTCCTCTTCTCCTCCTCCTCCTCCTCCTCAGACCTGTGGCAGGGAGGCAGCCAGCTCAGCATCCCTCCCAGAGCCCCCATCCCAGCTAGCTAGGAAAGGCAGCTGTGGTCCCACCAGGACCTCCCATCTCCTCTGAAGGATGAAAGCTCCATGAGAGCAGGTCTCAACCTTCGTCTCCTCTTCACCTTCACCCACTTACTGCTCCAGAAGAGTAAATTGCTAAAAACCCTTAATGCATTGAGAAGAAGGATGATGGAAACCACGTCCCTGTGCCAGATGGGTGCCTGAGATACCACCACAGTGCCACAGATGTCACCAGTATCTCTTACACAGCATCCAGCTCCCCATCCAAATCCAGGCGGTAGTCAGGAGCCTCGGCACGTGTCACCCCGTCCCGTGGCAGCCCCTCACGCAGCGTCCGCCCGTCCAGGAGCTCCAGCTGCCAAGGAATGGAGAGAAGTTGTTAGAAGATGATGGGGAAACAGAGGCATGGGAGAGTTGGGACCAGCCATGCTCCATCCTGAGCCTTCCTCACCGTCGTCAGCTTCCTCAGGGCAGCAATGCGCTCCTCCCAGGTGGCTGAGGACTTCTCGAAGGCCTCGTGCCGCTTGAGCAGCTTCTCCACTGCATCCACTGTCTGCCCATAGTCGCTGCTGGCCAAGTAGGGCTCCTGTGCCATGAGCCATGACTCGGCCACTGAAGCATCACGGGAGAACTGACACACCTCCAGCACTGTGGGGAGGGATGGGCACTCAGACCCCTGCCACCACCTTCACCACTACCACTACGCTTATCATCACCATTAGCACCATCATCACCACCACCATCACCAATATGCGCCACCACCAGCACCATCACCACCACCACCACCATTTACCATCACCACCACCATTCCAGATGACCTGTGGTCCTCCCTGGCACCACTCGCACACTCACACAGCCGTAGCCGGTCCCAGCGTTGCTCCCACATTTCCATCATGGTTTTCCTCTTCTCCACCAACTCCAGCAGCTTCGCTTTGATCTGCAAGGGGACATCATCATGAGGTGGCCCTGGTGGCACCATCCTGATTGCCCACTAGCCCTGGCTGCTGCTCTTACCTCAGGTGAGTCCTGGTGCTTGCGCTGCAGCAACTTCTTGCCCAGCTCAATGCAGGTGGTGAAGTTCTTGCCCCGGGCGTCCACCTCTGCCCTGATACCTTGGTGGTACTTCATAAGCAGCTCCACTGAGGAGACATCCCTGGAGACAAAGAAGTGCCGGGTCCCAGTAGATGGTGCTGGGTCCCAGTAGATGGTGCTGGGTCCCACCAAACAGTGCTGGGTACCCAATGGGCATGGTCATACCTGGGTTTCTCCTGTGTCTCGATCTGCCGGACGGTGTTCTCCATCCAGGAGAGCAGGTCCCGTGCCATGCCGAAGAAGCGATGCTTGTCAGCCGTGTCCACTAGCCGAGCCCTGCGCCCGCTGCATGCCTCCAGCAGCTCCCGCAAGGCTTTGGTCACCTCCTGCTCCTGCTCCTGGATCCCAGCTGCCTTTTCTCCAGCGTAGGCTGTCTGCAGCCGTGCTGCTGTCTCCCGAAACTGCTGCACCTGCCCAGAGGAGCCAGAGAATGTGGGAGATAGAACCATGGAATCATGGAATTGTTTTGGTTGGAAGAGACCTTAAGATCATGGAGTCCAACTGATAACCAGCACTGCCAGGGCACCACTAAACCATGGCCTCAGCACCACAGCTCCAGGGCTTTGAAACCCCTCCAGGGATGGGGACTCCACCACTGCCCTGGGCAGCCTGGGCCAGGCCTTGACAACCCTTTCCAGCAAGAAATTGTTCCTCATGGCAAATCTAAACCTCCCCTGGCACAACTTGACGCTGTTTCCTCCTGTTCTGTTCCTTGGGAGAAGAGACCAACCCCCACCTGGCTCCAACCTCCTTCCAGGGAGCTGCAGAGAGTGAGAAGGTCTCCCCGAGCCTCCTCTTCTCCAGGCTAACTAAGCCCAGTTCCCTCAGCTGCTTCTCACAACACTTGTGCTCTAGACCCTTCCCCACCTTCCTTGCCCTTCTCTGGACACACTCCAGATGTTGAGTACCGATGGCACTGTGCCAAGCATCCCCACCAGCTCCCAAGTGCAACCTCACCTGCGTCTCCAGCAGCTGAAGGTCTCGCTCAAAGGCGCTGTGCATGCGGTGGAAAGCCTCCACTGTGCCAGCATCCTCGCCCAGGTCCTGGGGCAGCTCCTGGCGCCGGGCAGCGATAAGGGCCAGGAGCTCAGTGCCATCGTAGAAGTACTTGTGGAGGTCATGGGAGGCAGCGAGGAGCTGCATGCGGGTGTCGATCAGCTCCAGGAGGTCAGCCCAACTCTCGTTCAGCCCGTCCTTCCACTCGGCCATGGTTGCCGCCTCCGCGTGCCCCGCGTCAATGAGGTCCTCGATGGTCAGGTTAACCCGGTCCACGCGCTCCTGCCCCACACTCCCTGTCTCCCGTGCAAACTCACGAAACTTGTCCCGCAGGAGCTGCCCAGAGGAGGAAGAAGTTGAGTGCGCCCAAGCTATAAAACACACCTTGGTATCACCACACCCACCCCAGACCCCTCACCGTGACGTGGTCCAGGTCCTGCCCCATCTCCTGGGAGGAGGCAACCACATCGCGCTCGGCAATCCAGTGCTCCAGATCTTCCACTTCCCGCTTCAGCTGGAAGAGGTGGGACATGTTCTCCAGGCGCCGGCGACGCTCCTCGGCCACTTCCTTCAGCCCCGCATAGTGCTTGTCCACCTGGCCCTGCAGCCGGATGATCTGCTCCCTGCGTGGCCCCGGCACACAGACACCCCAGTTCTCACCCAGGAAGAGATCTCCTCAACCCATCCATGTTGCCAGCTGGGTGGGGTTTATGGGGATGGACCCACTCTGCCTCCCCCTGTCCCCTCTGCCACCACCTCCCTGCCACAGCTGGAGCAAGGCACCAGAGCTGCCAACACCACCAGAGCTCCAGCCAGCCCAACCACCACCCTCGTGCCGACAGTGTGAAGCCACCCCAAGGGACAGGGGCACACGGTGGTGGTACCTACCCCTCAGGGTGGCCAGCAGAGAGCAGCTGCTGAGCTCTCCCTGCCAGCTCCTTGATGGTTTGGCCATAGTCTTCGATGGACCGCTGCTGCCGGACGTGTCTCTTCAGCATCACCAAGCCACTCTCCTCATCCTATGGCACAGCAGACATCAGTGCCCATCAGCAGCTGGCATAGTCATGGGAGAGGGACCAGGGTCCAGTCCTGGTGCCCACCCTATGGGCACGTCCAATGCAGCAGCGAGCAACGGTGAGCTCAGCGGGGTAGGACATGGCATAAAAAACATGGCATGGGGTAGTGTGTCATGGTGTGGCCTGGGACAAGATGGGGTGGCATAGAATGGATTGTAATGGCCAAGAATGGCATTAAATGGGACAACCAATAATGGCATGGCATAGGGTGGGACGGCATGGAAGGGCATAGCGTGAGATGGTACAGCACAGCATGGCATGGGATGGACAGAGAGGGATTGGATGGATGTGATAGATGGGATGGGATGGCATGACATGGAACAGGATGGTGCAGCATGCAGTGAGATAGATAGGACGGGACAGCACAGCATGGCATGGGATGGATGGGATGGGGCGGCACAGCACAGCATGACATGGCACAGGATGGATGGCATAGCATGGGATGGCGTAAGGGCATGATACATCATGGTACCAGCTGATGTTGAAGAGCACCCATGGCATGACCTGGGTTGACCAGGCCATCATGGCATGGCACTGCCTGGCATGGCCCTGGAGCTTCCCCCCAATCCATGGGGGCACCACGTGGAGCCATCCCTCACCTTTGGCTTCTCCTCAGCTCCCATGAAGAGCTCTTGCTCGCTAATCCAGGCCTCAGCCTCGCTGGCATCCCGGTAGTACTGTTGGGCCTCGCTGGCTTCCTGTAGGCGCCGGTGCCTTTCTCCTGCCTCTTCCTGCAGCATCGCCCACAGCTCCCGCAGCTCCTGCACCTGCTCCACCAGCTCCGGGCTGGGCTCAGCACCACTCACTGCCACCTCACCCCGGCTCAGCACCTCGGCTAGGCGTGGGGCATGGCTGGCCAGCTCCTTCTGCAGCGTCTGCCGGTGGGGTGGGTGGTCACTGTGGGGCTGACCCACGGCATGGGTGGCCCCAAGGGACCAGCTAGGGTGTTAGGTGCTGCTGTTCCACCCAGGCTCACCTCGTTCCTCTTGGTCAAGCGTTGGACACTCGGGAGGTCAGTGCCATGCTCTGTTGATTTAGCCAAGGGTAGTCGTTCCTGCACCCACATCTGCAGGCGAGAGCACCCACTGAGTGCTGCATGGCACCCATGGGTGCTGCTGGCATGCTAGACCATGCCATAGAAAGGATCAGAGAACAATTTTGGTTGGAAGAGACCTTGAAAACCATGGAGTCCAGCTGTTCCCCAGCACTGCCATGGCACCACCTAACTATGGCCCTCAGCACCACATCTCCAGGGCTTTGAAACCACACCAGGGATGGTGACTCCACCACTACCCTGGGCAGCCTGGGCCAGGCCTTGACAACCCTTTCCAGGAGGAAATTGTTCCTCATGGCCACCTTAAACCTCCCCTGGTGCTTCCCTGGATGCTCACCGCCTCGTCCTCCAGATCCCGCGCAAGCTGGTACATGGCCTTGGCGTTCTCCAACTCCTTCCTCCTCCTCTCCAGAGGCTCCAGCAGCTCAAGGAACCGCTGCCGGAGCCTCTGCTCCTGCTTGTCAGCATCCGGCACATCCCCAGCGGTGGGTTGGCCTTGACATTCCAGCTCCTCCAGCTCCTTCATCCACACTTTCACTTGCTCTTCCAGTCTCTGGTGGGGCAGAAACACATGAGCAGAGTCAGAGCCTGCTCAATAACCCCTACCAAGGCACTGACCAACCCTGTTTGGGGACATGACCCAGCACCTTTGACCCCAAATGTGGGGCAGCACACCCCTACTCAAAGGAATGGCTGAGGTACCACCACCCTACCACCCACTCCCGGTTGCTCATTTGGCAGTGCCATCACCCACCATCAACCTCTTCAGCAGCAGGTTGGTGGCAGTGAGGTCCTTGGCCTGCTCAGTGGCACGCAGCTCCTCTTCTGCCCGTCCCAGCAAGCTCTCCAGCTCTCCACAGCTCCGGGCGTAGAGCTCAGAGCGGTTGGCCTCAAAGAGCCTCTGGCCCTTCTCCTCAGCTGCTCCACGCAGCCTGTCCCACCGCCCACGCAGCTCTTCCAGCCGCCGCCTCACCACCTCGCTGTACTTTGGCTTGTGGCTCGCCAGCTCCTTCCCATCCTGCCAGCAACGCCAAAGAGGCTGGTGACCACCAAGGTGTGGCCCCACACCAGCACGGGGACCTCACACAAGTGCCACCACCCACCATCTCGATCTTCTCCAGCCAGCCCTGGTTGGGTACCAGCTCAGCCATGAATGCCTGGTGCTTCTGCCACTTGCCGTGGAGGCCACGGGCATCGTCGTAGGAGACATCCTGCACCATCAGCATCTTCTCGTCCACCCAGGCTTCAAGCTGAGGACAAAGGATGTTAAGTCTCAGCTGGTGGGCACCCCCCAATGCCACCAGCCACACCATGTCCCTACCTCTCGGCAGCTCTGCAGGAAGGTCTGCAGCTCATGATTGTCCTGTAGCAAACCTGCTGCCTCCTCCGCCTTGGCCATGATGGCCCTGTGCCTGGAAGGTCAACCAGAGATACTCAACATCAGCCCTGATGCCCACCCACTCCCTGCTGCCTGCCAGCTCCTCGCCATACTCACCGCTCCTGGAGGGCCTGGCACTTCTCGGTGATCTTCTCGGTGAAGATGTTCCCCTCAGCCACCAGTTTGGTGCCACTGGCCAACACCTCAGGGACCTTCTCGGCGCTGCTCTCCATGCTAGTGGAGAAGTCCTGGAAGCGACGCAAGGCAGCAACCGAGCCCTCCAATGTGGTGGGCAGCTCCAGGTGGGCCAGCGTGTACTCCTGGGGGGGCATGGCAGGGTCAGTGCCATGTTGGGTTACCCAAGAGCCAGGGACATCCCCCTAGGACACCCCTCGGGCACCCACCTGGTTGGTGAGGGGGATCTCCACTTGCTTGGCATCACGGAGGAACTCCTGGAAGCCACGGCACTGGTCCAGAAAGCGGTGCTGGGCATCTGCCATCTTGCCCAGGGCAGCCCAACCAGCTTCCACCCCCTGCAGGCGCTGCCGTAAACTTTCATACTGGGGGTCCTCCTGCTCCCCCAGTACCCTCTCCCCAGCTTCCACCAAGGTGGTGAAGGTGGCCGCATGGTCTTCCATGTCCCGCCGGGCAGCCTCATGCTGCCGCAGCATCTCCTCTGCCTCGGCCAAAGAGTTTGGCACCTCATCAGTGGCTGCCATGGCTTTCTGAGCGCTGAAAAGCCAAGCCTGGAACTCATCCAGGTCCTGCAAGAAGCTCCTGAGTTGCCCAGCTTCTCCCAAGGAGGCTGCTCGCTCAGCCAGGGCCTCCTGAAGCTCCTCCCAGGCAGCTGCTGCCGCTGTCAGCCTCTCGGCTGCTTCCATGGCCACCTCAGGTCGTTCCTGGGCCAGGTGGTCAGCCTGGGAGCGCAGGGCGGTCAAGCGGTCCTTGGTGACCTCCAGCTCCCGTTCAATGCCATACAGCTTGCGCTGGGTGGCCAAGACACCAGCCAGGTCACGGCCCAGCTCAGCAGTGGCCTCGACAGCACAGGCTTTGCTCTTCAGCCATTGCCTGGTCTCCTCACACTCCAGACGGTAGTTGAGGAGCCTCAATGCTGAGCCCACTGTCCGACGGTGCTCCGAGACCAGCTCCCTGAACCTGTCCCACCTGTGAGACATGGAGGTGGGTGACCATGGGAGGTGCAGTCAGTGGTGACTAACCACCCCAGCATCACCTGCTTGCCCTGGTGTGACCTACCACCATACCTCTCGTTCAGCTGCTCCCGGCACTGACGAACCTGGGGGCTGCGGGGATGTCCACTTGCCACCAGCCCGTCAGCTGCTTGGTTAACTGCCTCAATCTGAGAAGCCACAGTGACCATCTCCTGCTGCAGCCCATCCAGCCTGTGGAGATGACCAGGCTGAGAATGGACTACACCTCAGGACACAGTATGACAGCGCCACCACCACCTCTGCAACCCTACCTGTGCTGTGCCACGTCCAGGTCCTCCAGTGCCTCAGGGACCTCCAGCTGCCCCAACCAGGTCTCCTTGGCCCCCATCCAGAGATGACAAGCATCGCTCTCCCCAAAAACTGTGTAGAGGTCGAGGGCATCCTGCAGCTGCCGGCCTCTCCTCTCGGCCAATGCGGCCGCCTTGGCGTACAGCTCCCGTAGGGCGGCTAGCCGGCTCTGCGCCTCAGGCCCGGCCCGCAGCTCTGGTGGGAAGCCCTCGGCTTGCTGGGCCAGCTTCTCCAGCTGCTCCCTGGCCAATTCCATCTCCTCCAACAGCTCCCGGTGCCGCCGCAGCAGGACGCGGGTGTGTGATTCATCCTGGCCCAGCTCTTCAGCGCCTGCTCGCCGGCAAGCATCCCTCAACCCTTCTGCAAGCTCCGCCACCTCCGTCTGGAACTGGAAGAAGCCCTCGGCCTCCTGCAAGCAGCGCCGGCGGAACGCTGCCAGCTCCTCCAGCTGTGCCCACAGTGCCCGGACCGTTGCTCCTCGCTCCCGCAGCTGCTCCGCTGCCCGCCCGCCCACCGCTAGCCCCTCGCCCGTCGCCAGTGCCTTCTCCAAACGTGCTCCCCGGCTCCGCAGCTCGGCCTCGAAGGCAGTGTGCCGGCGCTGGAGGAGCAACACGCTCGGTAGGTCTTTCCCATAATCGAGGGAGGAGTAGAGCTGCTCCTGTTCCTTGATCCAACCCTCTGCCTCATCCAGCTCCCACAGGCAGGTCCAGAGTGAGCGGGATTGCTCCAGTGAAGCTCTTCTCCGGGCTGCCAGTGCCTGCAGCTCTCGTCTGCAGAGCTCAAGGTGGCTCACGCGGTCCTGGATGACTTTGGGGTCGCAGGGGCGGTAGCCTGGACAAGGAATGGGGTGGGTGACCATCAGCAGGGCATCCTGGATACTCCCAGCTGTGCCACCCCGAGGTGACACCCTGTGCCTACCCTCGGTGTCAGCGAAGCGGAGGGCAGCAGCGCTGATGGCCCGTGTCTTCTCGGCATGTAGGGCCATGTCACGCTCCAGCAGTCGGTGGGTCTGCAGAAGCTCCTCTGCCTCCAGTAGGTGCTTCCCGGATTCAGATGATGTTAGTTGCACCTGCAAGAGAGCCCTAGGCATCATCCACTGCCAGCTGTAGATGATGGCACCAGCTATGACCCAAAGCACCTCAGCATCTCATCCGCCTCCCGAGGGGGATCCCACCAACACCCTGCCCAGTGGGACAAGTGTATCCCACCCATGGTGGCACCCAACATCTGTGGCTCACCTTAGAATCATAGAATCATAGAATGGCTGAGGTTGGAAGGGACCTCAAAGATCATCTAGTTCCAACCCCCCGCCATGGCCAGGGATGCCAATCACTTGACCTCGTCCATCCAGTCCCACCTGGTGGGTGTCAGCAGACTGTATCTACTGCTACCCAAAAGCCACCACCAGCACCTCAGCATCTCATCTGCCTCCCCAGGAGAGTCCCACCAACATCATATCCAGTGGTGTCCCACCAACACCCTGCCCAGTGGGACCAGGGTGTCCCATCCATGGTGGGACCCAGTGCCTGAAACTCACCTTGACCTCATCCATCCAGTCAATGCTGTGAAGCATCTCCTGAAAGAGGTGCTGCAGGACGAGGTTCATCTCCAGGCGCTGGCGTCGGGCAGCCAGCAGCTCCAGGAGGTGCTCCCAGAGCCGCAGGATGTTGTCCTTACGCGCATTGATGCGCTGGATGCCATGGTAGCCCTCCAGCTCCAGCTCCTTTGCCACCGCCATGATGGCCTGGACCCGCTCCTTGTAGGCAGCTGTGTCCGTCTCGATGGCCTCGTGCTTCTTCTTGGCTGCCTCCACTGCTGGCAGATCCTGCCCAAAGTTGTCCTGCACCGGCACAAACACCACGATGAGGCTCTGGTGGATTGTCCTGGTCCCCAGAGGTGTGCCCGTGGTCTCACCTGGGCCACCAGACGTTGGTTCTCACTCAGCCACGCTTCTCGCATGGCTGCTTTGCGGTCGAAGCGCCGGGCCAGCTGCTCCAGCTTCTCCTGCCGAATTAGCTCATTGCGCAGTGCCAGCTCCCGCTCGTGCTCTGCTTTCTCCAGCTGCTCCCAGGCCTAAGGAAAGGTGGTGCTGGACAGGGGTAGCACCTGTGTCCCATGACCCACCACCCACTCATGTCTTGTTCTTCTGGTGAACCTCAACGTGACTCAGGGGTGGAGCAACACAACCTACCCCGGGATGGACCCAACCTGAACAAGGATAGACCTGACTTGCCCTGGGACAGACCTGTCCTGCCCCAGGAGATGGACTGAACTACCCTGGGATGGACCCAATAAGCCCCAGGACCTAACCTGCCCCAGGATGGACCTGAACCACCCTGAAATAGAATCCATTCTGTCCTGTGAGTTGGACCCAATCTGCCCTGAGAACTGCCCTGCCCTGCTCTTAGAGACAAAACCAGCTTGCCTCGTGAGATGGGCCTGAACTGCCTTTCAGATGGACCTCACCTGACCCAGGATGGACCTGACTCACCCTGGGACAGACCCAACCTACCTTGAGATGGACCTGACTTGCCCCACGACCTGAACTGCCTTGGGAGATGGACCCAACCTGCCTTGGGATAGACCAAATAAGCCCAAGGACCTGACCTGCCTTAGGAGATGAACCTGAACTACCCTTTAGATGGACCCAACCTGACCTAGGATGGACCTGACTTGCCCTGGGGCAGACACAACCTGTTCTGGTAGGTGGATCCCCTCCAACCTCCCCTGAGACAGCCTGAGGACCAAAGCCCAGAAGAAGAGGAGCTGCCTCCAGGTCACAAGGTACCATGGGAACAGCCACACTGCTGGGACAAGCCCCATACCCGGTTGATGTCGGACACCAGCCGTCCCTCGTGTGGGGTGTAGACACGCTGGTTGTTGGCTCTCATCCGCGACTGGATGGTGAAGAGCAGCACCTCCAGGTTGCCCTTCTCCTGAAACCTACCCAGGAGAGAGCTCAGCCTGGGGCACCCATGGGCGCTCCACGTCACTTCATGGGCATGAGGGGCTCAGGGGACACTTACTTGGGTGGCTTCTCCACAGTGCGGTAGGTGCTGAAGGCTTGGAGCTGGTGCTGCACTCCAGCCAGTGAGTTGGCAAAGCTGCGGCTGTTGAGGGAGGTGATGGTCTGCTCAATCCAGGTGAGAAGGTCAGAGGCTAGGCCTCCATAGCCTTCGATCATCCTCTCTGTCTCCTTGGCATGCTCGATGACCTGTGGCAAGGGCCAGGGGTAAGCCTGGACTGGTGGCACCATGGTAGAACCCACCACTGCCTCAACGTCATCCCTTACCTTGCCCAGGCGCCTGCCTTCTACCTCCAGCACCTTCATCTTGGAAAAGTAGTGGTAGAAGGCCACCACATAGGTGATGATGGACTTCTCATCAGGGTTTTCTGTGAACACATCTGCCCGGCACGAGGGTGAGGTGTCAGTCCAGAGGCTCTACATCATGCCAGCATCACCCCAAGTACAACAGGCCACCATGGCCTCAGGAGGTCATCCCTTGCTCCCTCCCAGAATTCCCTTCCATGGGGTGGAAAATGTGTCTGTCTATAGAGCATGTCCTAGGGTCTAATGGGCAATCTGAGGCAAAATGGTTGGTAGCAGCAGCCTCACCTTCAGGGTCAAGGAGTGGAGTGATGCCCAGGTGCCGCTCGGCTACGCTGAACGCATGCTCCAGGTTGTGTCGGGCGTTGGATTTGGTCAGATTTTGGAAGTCAACCAGCTCAGGCCTGGGGACAGAGGGCATGGGACAGTGATGACACACCCATAGGACATCCCCTGGTGCCACCACCACCATGGCACATCCAAGCACCCACCACGGTACCACCTACCTGTGCCTGTGGATAAGGGCATTGAAGGCCAGCCCGTCCTTCCAGCTTGAGGTGAAGTTGGTGACGTTGACGTGGGGATACCTGTAATGGGAGAAGGTGTCACCATCACCCTCCAGGAATTCCTGGTCCTCACCATGGTGGGTTGTTGGGTCCATCACCTACCCTGCTGTCTTCATCTGGCACCAGAGCAGCAGTGCATCACGAGCAGAGCGCGTCTCCCGGCCCTCCTGCGTATGTATGATGATGTCCTGGATCTGGGGGCAGAAGGACATCCCAAGGTTGGAAGAGGACATCCATGAAGGAGGGCTCCTACTTGGGAATGAGCCATGGGGTGCTGAGCTGAGGAGGGCTCCTCACCCACCCAGCCCCACCTGGAAGCGGAGGATGATGGTCCAGATGAGGCCGAGGACAAGGCGGTGGTTGCCGTCCACAATGTCGTGGGAGCCCATGTTTTCCAGGTGCACCCTCTGCTCCTTCAGGAACTGCAGCGCCTTGTCCACGTTCTCCAGGCAGTGGATTCTCATCCGGCCCTTGGTGGGCTTGGGCTGGGACACAACAGCGGTCAGCACACTCCCCTCCTCCACACCAGGCACCCCCAACCCTTCCCAAGGCCAATCCCATGCCTCTGCTGCCACCTCAACCCTGGTGGAACCTTGGTCAAGGCCAAGATCAACAGCCTTAGTGGAGCACCATGGCTGGTGGGGCATGGCATGGCAAGACAAGGAACAGCAAGATAAAGGCCTCCAGCTGGATTGAAGTCTTACCAGAAGCTCTCCTGACAGCACCTCCAGCAGCTTGATGAGCACTCGTCCATCCCGGAGGTCCATGTAGAGGTCCGAGATACGGCAGGTGACGCGAGCCAAATGTGAGTTCACCCACTTGGTGAAGGTTTTCTTCTGCACAGCCTCCCGCTCATCTGCAACAAGAGCAAGCACGGTGACACTGGTGACAGGGACAAGCCAGGAGAACTGAGGAGCCTTCAGGACCCATTCCTGACCTGCCAGAGCTTTGATGCGGGAGCGCTCAAAGAGCCTTGCCGAGCTGTTGTCATTGTCCAGCTCATCGTCGGAGGCATCCCAGCGGTCATTGACGCGGCTGTACTGCTGCTGCAGCTCCAGCTGCTCGTAGTCGTTGGCAGAGGTCATGGTCCTGGTGGCCCCCGGCCGGGTGGTGGTGGTTGGCTGCCGGTAAGAAGCCCCTGAAGGTAGAGCAGACTCCGTGGCCATCAACGTCACGGAGGTGGCGGCGGCTCACCGGCCGCGTCCCCGTGCAGGGATTTGCAGCTCAGAGCTGTGGGTTAAGCTGCTCAGAGGGATTTAGCCTTGACCCCACGCAGGTGTTGGGGGCATCTAGGTGCTGCTTGCTCAGGGACTCATCCTGACGGTGGGGATCCTTGTCCTGAGCTATGCTGAGCCACACTGATGGCTCCTTACCGTGGTGTCTCCCACCACAAGGGTCCTGCCTGCCCACCAGCATCCTGGGCCAGGTCTCCTCAGGGGTGTCCTCACAACCCTTGGGTGTTCCTGATGGAGAAGCGGGTGCTGCTCGCACACACCATGATGCCTTCACCAGCCCCCTTGGCTGAAAGCGGGTGACAGCTGCCAGTGGGGAGGGGCCACCCACCCCCGGGGACATTTGAGACACAGATAGGACATGGCTGGTATCTAAAAATGCTGGTGAGCAGCTGTCAGAGGCTGCTGGGGCCCCTCAAGGGTGTGGGGAGCAGGATTGGGGCACCCCAGCTAGGAACCCTCCTTGGCACCTTGGCACCCCTCAGCTATGGGTGCTCAGCCCAGCCTGGGAAACCTCTGGGTGCCCCCAAACCCCTCATGTCCTCAGGAGCTGTGACAGCCCCAAGACCACCCCCCACGGGATGCCTCCTCAGGCACCCCCCAAACAGGAGAGTGTTATCAGGGCTGCCAGAGCTGGGCTGGGCTCTGCACCCTAATCACAGCCACGCAGGCAGGGCCTTGGCTCTGGAGCTGGCTTGAGGGTGAAAGGACATGGGGGAGCATGCAACAAGCGTGCAGATGTGAGCAAGGATGTGGAGGAGCCATGTCAGAGTATGCATGGGTGAGCAAGGACGTGGAGGAGCACGTCAGTGTGCATAGGCAAGCAAGGACATGGAGGAGCATGTCAGAGTGTGCATGGGTGAGCAAGGATGTGGAGGAGCATGCCAGAAAAGGTACATGTGAGCAAGGACACACCAGAGCATGCAAGAGCACACACACATTACCAAGGACATGTAGGAGTGTGCCAGAGAGTGCAAAAGCACACACATGTGAGAAAGTACAAGGAGCATGCCTGAGTGTGCAAGAACATGGAGAAGCGTGTCAGAGCATGTACCTGTGAGCAAGGATACACAGGAGAATGCCAGAGCATGCACATGTGAGGGAGCACACACATGAGCATGTCAGAGGATGCATGTGTGAGCAAGGACATGTTTGAGTATGTAGGAGTGCACACGTGAGCAAGGACGTGCAGGAATGTGCCAGAACATGCACATGTGAGTAAGGACATGCAGGAGTGTGTCAGAACATGCACTTTGAGCAAGGACATGGAGGAGCACATGTGCAAGACAAGGACACAGGAACACGTGCGAGCTCAAGCCAGCAGGCACATGAGAGCGTGCAAGGCCACACAAGTGTGTGCAGGAGTGTGGCTCATAGCCCCCTGTGCATGGCTCTGTGCCTCACCAGGCTGACCCTCCTGTCCTGCAGCAGAAAACCTCTTGAGGAAGCCCAGATTTGAGGACCACCCACACCAAGAATGGCGAGGTTTGCCCAGGATGTGCTGAGTTGTGTCAGGTCACTGCTGCATGTGTGCCGTAGCCAGACAGGAGACCTTGGTCCTGACTGAGATTCCCCCACACCACATCACCACCACCACCATCACATAACCATCACCATGTCGCCACCACCACCACCACCACACGCCGCCACCACCACCACCACATCACCACCACCACCACCACCACCACATCAGCACCACATCAACACCACATCAGCACCACCACCACATCAACACCACCACACCACCACCATCACCACCGCCACTACAGTGAAGCCACACCACAAGCATCTGAGGAGGACGAAGAGGAAGAGAAGGAGAAGGAAGAGGAGGGGGAGGAGGAGGAGGCAATCTCACTGAAGCAGGGCCCAAGGGAGCCTCCAGCATGCATTTGGAACGCGGGCGCTTGCTGACCCTTTAAATCTCCCTCTGCCACACCAGCACCTTCCTAACGGCTCCGGCTGGCACAGCCACACCACCGGCACCGGCACAGCCATGTCACCGTCCCCCGTGGCCCAGCAATGAATATTCCAGCCGGCTGGAAGCCGGGAGCGCCGGGACGCCAGCCTGGCCACCAGCATCCTGCAGCCAGGGCAGCTTCTCCTTCCCCGCCGTGAATCAGCACTTCCCGGTGAGGGGCTGGCACCGTGCCACCGCCAAGGTCCCCCCGTGGGCACGGGTGACGTCCCCCCTGCGCCCCAAGAGCGGCTGGGGTGGTGGCTTGGCTCTTGCCACCCATGACACACTCGAGCCCCTTCCTCTGCTCAACACTCACCACCGCAGCGTGCTGCCGGGACGCTGGCTGCCGGTGCACGGGAGGTCACAGGGGTGCCCTAAAGCACCCCCAAATCGGTACCACATCGCCTCCACCCACGGCCTGGCAAGTTCCTTAGGGCCACCTAATCATCCACCGACGTGCCTCCACCAAGCCAAGGGTCAGCCCCGCTCCCCGTGCAACCAGTTGGGAAAGGGGCAGGAGCTTGTTGGGGGCATCCCCACAGCCCCCCAGCAGGCACCAGCCTCCTCTAGCACACAGCCATGGCCAGGAGCAGATGGTCCTGATTGGCATGGTCACTGGGCACAGCACGAGGTGCTTGGCCATGGCATGGCCACAGCCTTGCCCCCGCTCCGGCCACCCTCTCGCTCTGTGGGTGAAGGGTTTGGGTTTCCCCATGGCCAGAGTCAGATGCCAGCCGTGCCAGGACTGTCCCATGTCACCTAACCCTCCAGCATGGTGACATGCACACACGTGCTGACACTCCACCACAGACATTTTTGGCTATAAATAGGCCTCCCCTGGGCATGGTGTGGGGCTGAGCCCTCCTCCTTTCTTAGGAGCTGCCCCCCACTGCATCTCCTCAGCGACCCCAAAATCAACCAAATCACCACAAGAGCTGCAAAATACTCCTCAAGCTGCCATGGGGGCACCCCCCAGGGCCTCCTCTGCTTCCCACCCCCCCTCAAAGGCTCCTCCTTGGCTTCATCCACCACAACACTCTGACTCCAAGAGCTGGGGATTTACAAAGGCAAAAGCCACCCCAAAAGGGGAGCTAGGAAATCGGCTCTGGGTGACCCCCAGTTTATCGGGGTGCAGGTAGGAGTTCCCTCAATCCACAAGCATCCTCCTGCTGTCGTTGTGCCGGGACAAGGGGCAGGAGGACAAGGGCACTGCAGCCAGAAAACTCTTCCCAGTAACTCCAGTTCCGCCAGATTGGTGGTCAAAGAGGGGTGGGTGATGTCCCCCAGCAAGACCTACCACAGGTTGCCAGCCACGTCCTACCAGCACATGTTCAACTGTACCTGGGACCCCCAACTTGGGGTTACCACCGCCCCCCGGGTGAAGTGTCCCCAGAAAGTCACTGCCACCTTTCCTGTAACCATAGGGAGAGCAACCCCGGGGGACACGGGGTGACACCAACCGCCCCCCGCTATGGGGGAGAAGAAAGGGTGCTGAGCCCCTCCGGGAGGACTTCCCATCCCCACACTAAACTTTGCTGCCCAGTGCTGCACCCCACATCTGGCGTTCCCGGGGCGGGAAGAGCATCCCGGTGTCCCCCCGGCTCTCCCCGGGACAGACAGTGTCCCAGTTCCCCACCTTCCCAACCTGGTGTCCCCGGGGAGGGCAGTATCCCTGTGTCTCCCCTTTTCTCTTGGGGGAGCAGCACCTCCCGGTACCCCTTTTGCTCCCAAACCCAGTGTCCCCAGGGCGGGCAGCAGGTTCCGGTGCCGGCTGACCCCCCCAAAACCACCTGGTATTCCCAGGACAGGCAGTATCCCGGCGCCCCTCGGGCAAGCAGAGCCCCCCCCCCCAAACCTGGTCTCCCCGGGACAGGCAGTGTCCCGATGCTCTGTGTGCC
>VWZX01009354.1:141889-152251 GCA_013399015.1 Galbula dea
GCCTCAGTTCCCCCCCCCCCCCCCCCTTTATGTGCCATGACGTGTGTGTGTGTCCCCAGTACCTGTGCCCTCCGGTAGTACTGTTTGGTAATGGTTTGATATCTCTCCTGCCCTGCTGTGTCCCTGCAGCCAAGGGAGAACAGGGTCAGCACCGGCACTCAAGGCATGAGTTGGTCAGGGCGCAGCCTGGGGAGGGGGGGAAGGCTTGGGGGTTGGGTAGTGGGGTTCAGACGCCCCCTCCCCAAATCCCCCCACCCTCATCCCAGGCCACTCACCAGATCTGGATCCGCACCTTGATGCCATCTACCTCTATGGTCTTCATCTTGAAGTCGACCCCTGCGATGAGGAGAGCTCAAGGGGTGCCCCCGGGGGGTGTTCCCTATCCTTTCATACCTACCACCGGGGCCCACCGGTCCCCTCACCCTCTCCCAGGTCACCAAACCGGTTACCGGATCTCGTTGGTACCGACCTTCGGCACCCTTTTGTGGTGCCCACGCCTAGTGCCCGTGCTGTTTCCAGTACTCCCGGTTTTGCCCCCAGTTCCCCGGTACCGTGGCTTCCCAGTGCCCATGGTTTCCAAGTTCCCCGGTGTCCCATTCCCGGCTCCCCGGTGCTCCCGATTGCCCGGTGCCGTGGTTGCCCGCTGCTCCCGGTTTCCCGGCGCTCCAGCTCCCCGATGCTCTCAGTACCCCGGGGCCAAGGTTTCCCACTGCCCCCGGTGCCCACGGTTTCCCATTTCCCCGGTGTTGCGGCTTCCCAGTGCTCCCACTTCCCCGGTACCACAGGTCCTCGGTTCCTCTGTGCGGTTTCCTATTTCTCCCGGTTCTCTCATGCCGCTGCTCCCCGATCCTCCCCGTCCCTCCGCTCCCCGGTGCTCCCAGTTCCCCGGTGCTGTAGCTGCCTGATACTCCCGGTTCCCCTATGCCCACAGTTTCCCGCTTCCCCGGTGATACAGCTGCCGGCTGCTCCCGGTGCCCCAGTTCCCTGACACTCTCGGTTCTCCAGTTCCCACAGCTTCCCGGTCCCGCGGCGCCGCGGTTCTTCGGTGTCCCCAGTTTCCCAGTTCCCCGGTGCCCACGGTTTCCCGGTTCCTCGGTGATGCAGCAGCTTGGTGCTCCCGGTTCCACAGTAGCACGGCTGCCTATTTCCCCGGTGCCCACAGCTTCCCATTTCCCCGGTGCTCTGGCTCCTCAGTGCCCAGGTTTCCCGGTGCTCTGGCTCCCCGGTGCTCCCGGTTCCCTTGGTGCCCACAGCTTCCCGTTTTTCCCGGTGCTCCTAGTTCCCACGGTTCCCCGTTTCTCCTGGTTCCCCGGTGCCGCTGCTCCCTGATGCTCCCGGCCCCTCCGCGGTTCCCCCGCTCCCCGCCGTTTCCCGGGGCCGCGGCTCCCGGGGCGCTGCCCGGTGCCCCCGCGGCGGTTGCCGGTGCCCGGTACCGATGGTGGAGATGTGGGCGGGGTGGAACTGGTTGTCGGTGAAGCGGCAGAGCAGACAGGTCTTGCCCACGCCCGAATCGCCCAGCAGCAGCAACCGGAACAACACATCGTACTGCTTGGCCATGGCGGGGCCGCACCGGGCCGGGCCGGGGCTACCGCCGGGGCTACCGGGGCCGGGAGAGCTGCGCCGGGCTGGTACCGGGGCGGGGCGGGGGCGGAGCGGGATGCACCGAGGGATGCACCGAGGGATGCACCGGGGGATGGGGAGCGAGACACACCGGGGATGTACCGGGGGATGCACCGGGGAGCAAGGGGGACACGCGGAGGATATATCAAAACCGAGGAGACACAGGGAGGATGTACCGGGGGGTGCACCGGGAAACGAGGGGGACACACGGAGGACGCAGCGAAGAGCCGGGAGGGAGACACGCTGGGGATGTACCGGGGGATGTACTGGGGGCTGAGAGAAACACACGGAGAATGCACCGGGAAACCGGGGGACACACGGAGGATGTACCGGGGATGTACCGTGGAACGGGGTGCGTGACACCAGGGATGAACCGGGAAACTGGGAGGACACACGGAGGATGCACCGGGGGAGGTGCCGGGAAATCGGGGACAGACCCGGAGGATGCACCGAAGAACTGGAAGGGAGACACCCCTGGGATGTACCGGGGGATGTACCAGGGAACCAGCGGGAAGCACTGGGAATGCCCCAGGCAACAGAGGGGCCACTGGAGATGCTCTGGGACATATTGGGGGGCGGACTAGGGTGCAGTGCTGGATGCTGGGGTGTGGTGTTGGGTGCTAGGGTGCCGTGTGGGTGCAGTGCTGGAGTGCAGTGCTGCATGCTGGGGTGCAGTGTTGGGTGCTAGGGTGCAGTGTGAGGTGCCGTGCTGGAGTGCAGTGCTGCATGCTGGGGTGCAGTGTTGGGTGCTAGCGTGCAGTGTTGGGTGCTAAGGTGCAGTGTTGGGTGCTGTGCTGGAGTGCAGTGCTGGGTGTTACAGTGCAGCATTGAGAGCTGAGGTGCAGTGTTGGGTGCTGGGGTGCAGCATGCAGCAGACAAGGGTGCACTGGGGTAGCACAGAGGGACTGTGCAGTGCTGTTGTGTGATCACATAACAGTGTGACAGTGCAGTGATGCAGTGCCATGGGGTGATGATGCAATGCAGTGCTCCAGTGCAGTACTGGAGTGTGATGACACAATGCAGTGCTCCAATGCCCCAGTGCAATGACACAATGCAGTGCTCCAGTGCAACAGTACAATGTGGCAATGCACAGCTACACAGTGAAGTGCTGCAGTGCCATGGGGTGATAACGCAGTGCACTGATCCAGCGCAGTACTGGAGCGTGATGATGCAATGCAGTGCCCCAATGCAATGACACAACGCAGTTCTCCAGTGCACCAGTGCCATGACACAGTGCCATGATGCAATGACACAATGCAGTGCTCCAGTGGAACAACACAGTGATGCAGTGCAACGACACGATGCAGTGCTGCAGTGCCACAATGCAATGACACAACGCAGTGCTCCAGTGCCCCAGAGTAGTGACACAGTGGCTATCGTACAATGATGCATCGCACAGCTCCAGTGCAATGACACAGGGGTGCAGTGCGATGACACTACGCAGGGCCACAGGACCACGGTAGGATGCTGCAACGCACAGCTCCAGTGCACTGCCCCACTTCCACTCTATGACGACACCACTGAGCTCAACAGCTCCGCGCCGTCGTGACGCCCCCAAGCCGCGCCGCCGCCGCCGCCGTCGGCAGGCCTCCAGCAATGACGTCCCGGCGCGGTGACGCCATGACGCAAAGGCCGCGTCCCTCCCTCTCTGGCGGCTGAGGCCGCGCACGGTGTTGGGGCGGTCCCGGGGCGGGTCCCGGCGGCAGGGCCCTGGCCCTCGCTCTCCTGTCCCCGCCCGGTGTCCGTCGCGCCGCTGCCCCCCGCCGGCGCCTGCCGCCCGCGGCATGGCGGGAGCCTCGTCCTCTCCCCTTCCCCAGGGGGAACCCAACGGGCGGCAGCGGCTGCGGGACGACGGCGTAAGGACCGCAACCTCCGCCGAGCAGGTGCGGAGCGGGACTGGGCTGCTATGGGGCTGGGCTACGGAGTGCCCTGGGCTCGGGTGCTATAGGGTTGAGGGCTGAGTTGGCTGTGAGGGCGCCAGGCTGCTATGGGGCATGGGTATAGGATGCCAGGGGGCTGGGTTCAGGAGTGCCATGGAACTGGCCCTGTGAGTGCTAGGCTGCGTGGGGTTGGGCTCTGAGGTGCCATGGGACTGGGTGATCCTTGTCCCAGTTCCTCCCTCACTATGCAGCTGCTGGCCTGTGGCAACAGCTTGGGCACTCAGGTTTTGGGGGCCTGGGGGATGGCTGCCACCCACTATCCTTGGCAGCTCCAGAACCACCCTGGGGAAGGGAAGAAGTTCCTGGGGGGTACCCAGGGCCCCACCCCATTCCTGCTTCAGGCCCTGGTGGTGGCTCCCTGAGTGCCAACAGGGTGAAGGGCACCAACAAGTTTCTCAATCCCGGGTGTTCCGATTCCTCCCCAGCCCCATGGGACACGGTGCCTGTGGATGGGGCTCTTCACGCTGCCCCCAAACCCTCCACCAAGGCCTGGGACGTTCCTAGAGGATGACCCTGGCTTGGGACAGTGCCAGCCACGGTGATGGGACACAGGGGAATCGAGCTGAAGGCTAAACCGAGGGGAAGGTGTCCCTGGTTAGCTGGTGATACTGGCAGAGGGTTGGATGTGAGGGTCCCAGGATGAGCTAGACCCTATCCCTAAAATAGCTGCATTGAAAAAGTCTCCGTGGGTGGTGCTGGAGACTTCCCAGCATCCCAAAACCCCAGTGCTCGAGCTGCTGCCACAGGCCAATATGGGGCTAGCAGCTGAGTGGGGGGAGGGACTGGGGCAGGGATTACCACATGGCATCTTGGCACTCTCAGAGCTAGCCCCATGGAACCTCGTACCTCAGCCCCACAGCAGCCTGGCACCCTCAAAGCTAGCCCCGTGGCATCCCATACTCCAGCCCCACAGCACTCTGGCACCCTCAGAGCCAGCCCCATGGCACATCAGCCTAATCCCTGGTGCAAAGCTCCTTGGCAGCTCTGGCTAAGCTGCTCTGTGGTGGGGTAGGACCAAGGAGCTTCCAGTCTCTTGGCTTTCCTCAAGATGATGCCATCAGGAGCTGCTGGGAGCTGGATAAACCCCTGGGCTGGGGCAGTGGTCTCCCCTGGCAGGGCTGGGAGCTTAGGGGGCCAAGTTTGGGTTGGCCCTAGCTGTCTTCCAGAGCTCACCACAGTCCTTGTCCCCCCCTGCCCTCACCATGCTATGGCCGGTGGCAGACCAAGGTGGAGGACATTGTTCAGGAGGTGTTTGATGCCTACAAGTCCAACCACCACAACGTACAGTAAGTCCTTGCTGCGGCGGCAAAACCTCTCTGTGACAACAAATAAACCCACCCTGGCCCCAACCCAGTAACTCCAGTGGCTGCTCTGGGTGGCATCCTGCCCCAGGGACCCACATCCCCTCTTGTCCTGGCTGCCCTGCCCTGCCTTGTCTTCCAGATTCATCCTGCACCGGGAGAAGCACTTCCATTACCTGAAGAGAGGCCTCCGGCAGCTGACAGAAGCCTACGAGGTACTGGTGATGGTGGCACTGTCACCACCTGGCTCACCTGGGCCCAGCCCTTCACCCTGGAGCTGTCCCCAGGTGTTTGCTGTCCCCCAGGACAGAGGCAGCAGCTCCTTGTGTCCTCTCAGGTTGTGCAGATTCCTGTGGTGATGCTTCGGAGCAGCAGCTCTGGGGGTTCTCCTGCTTGTGTCCTCCTCTGCCTGTTCCTGCCCAGACCCCTAGACCCTCTCACTGCTCCCTGGTCACCCTGACTGTTCCCTCTGTCCCCACAGTGTCTGGATGCCAGCCGCCCCTGGCTCTGCTACTGGATCCTGCACAGCTTGGAGCTGCTGGATGAGCCCATTCCTGAGTCAGTGGCCTCAGAGTAAGTGACACTAGTGAGGAACTCCTGACCACAGAACTAGAGAATCCTACCATGGTGAGGGTTGGAAGGGACTTCTGGAGATCATCCAGTCCAAGCCCCCCTGGCTCACCCACAGCAGGTGCCCAGGATCACCTCCAGCTGTCTTTGGAATCTCTCCCCAGAAGGAGACTCCACAACCTCTCTGGGCAGCCTGGGCCAGGGCTCCAACACCCTCACACCAAACAAGTTTCTCCTCCTGCTCAGATGGAAGCTCCTGGGTTCCAGTTTGTGCCCAGTGCCCCTTGGCCTGGCCCTGGGCACCACTGAGCAGAGCTTGGCCCCGGGCACCACTGAGCAGAGTCTGGCCCCAGCCTTTTGCCCCCAGCCTTCAGCTCTTGCTCAGCATTGAGCAGCTCCCCTCTGGGGCTGCTCTCCTCCAGGCTAAGCAGCCCCAGGGCTCTCAGCCTTTCCTCCTGCCAGAGCTGCTCCAGTGCCCTCAGCATCTTCCTGGGCTCTGCTGGGCTCTCTCCAGTAGTTCCTTGTCTCTCTGGAAGTGGGGAGCCCAGAACTGGACCCAGGACTTCAGCTATGGCCTGAGTAGGGCAGAGTAGATTGGGAGGAGAACCTGCCTTGCCCTGCTGCTCACACTCTCCTTCATGCACCCCAGGAGCCCATTGGCCTCCTTGCCCACAAGGGCACATTGCTGGCTCATGGTGAACTTGTTGCCCACCACCACTCCCAGATCCTTCTCCATGGAGCTGCTTTCCAGCAGGTCGACCCCTACCCTATCCTGCTGTATGAGGTTATCCCTCCCCAGGTGCAGGACCCTACACTTGCCCTTGTTGAACTTCTGAGGTTCCTCCCCCCCAGCTCTCAGCCTGGCCAGGCCTGCGGGGGCCACCCTCGTGATGTTGGAGGTGCCACCTCCCGCTGTCCCTGTGCGCTGGCGGCACCAAAGAAGTGCTTTGTCTCGCCCTTGGCCATCAATGGCACCCATTCTTCCGGCCAGTGCCTCATGATGGACAGAGATGGGGACAGAAAGCCAGATAACCTCTGGCTTTGACCATGGGAGGGGACTGGGGGGGGTGAGGGGTTTGTGTGTTGCCCCCTCCTAAGACATGGTCATACTGACAGGGGCGTGAGGAGTGGTCTCCCTCACCCTGGTGGGATGTCTTGCTAAGGCGAGGCTGAGGAGCACTGGGCACCTTCCTTACCCTCCCTGTGTCCCTCCCACCAGCGTCTGCCAGTTCCTGAGCCGCTGCCAGAGCCCTGAGGGGGGCTTTGGGGGGGGTCCGGGCCAGCACCCCCACCTTGCCCCTACCTATGCTGCTGTCAACTCCCTCTGCATCATCGGCACGGATGAGGCCTTCGATGTCATCGACAGGTAAGCTGGTGGGGCTGGGGAGTGGGTTTGGCCAGCTGGTATCAGGCAGAGGGGGCTGGCAGGATGTGTCCCCCTCACCTCCCCCAAACCCCTCACATGGTGCTGGCTCTTGCAGGAAGAAGCTGCTGCAGTATCTGCACTCGCTGAAGCAGCCTGATGGCTCCTTCCTTATGCATGTCGGTGGCGAGGTGGACGTCAGGTGGGTTTGGGGTAGGGTGGGGTGAGCTGAGGGACATCATGGCTAGTTGGGTGCCATGGTCCTGAGCCCCCACACCTCCCCTCCAGGAGCGCCTACTGTGCAGCCTCGGTGGCCTCGCTAACCAACATCCTTACACCCACGCTCTTCGCCGGGACAGCCGAGTGGATTGTGAGGTGAGGGCTGCCAGGGGTGGGAACAGGAGACTGAGACCTTCACACCTTGGTGCCATCCTCACTGCCACTTGCCCACCTAGGTGCCAGAACTGGGAGGGTGGCATCGGTGGGGTGCCAGGCATGGAGGCCCACGGTGGGTACACCTTCTGCGGCATGGCTGCCTTGGTCATCCTCAAGAAGGAACATCTGCTGAACCTACAGAGCTTGCTCGTGAGTAACACCCTACGTGGTGGCCCCGTGGTGGTGCTGAGGGAGGGTCCCTGTCCTCATGCTGTCACCTGTTCCTGTCACAGCGCTGGGTGACCAGCCGACAGATGCGCTTCGAGGGTGGCTTCCAGGGTCGCTGCAACAAGCTGGTGGATGGCTGCTACTCCTTCTGGCAGGCTGGGCTCCTGCCCTTGCTCCACCGTGCTCTTCATGCCAGGGGTGAGTCCCTGCAGGGAGGGGGGTCCCAGCTTCTTCTGCTCCCAAAATAGCATCTCCAGGAAGGGATGAAGGTGTTTTAGAAGCATAGAATTATGGAGTCATTGTGGTTGGAAGACCTTCGAAATCCTGAGTCCAACTGTTCCCCAGCACTGCCAGGTCACCACTAACCCATGGCCCTCAGCACCACAGCTCCAGGGCTTGGAAACCCCTCCAGGGATGGGGACTCCACCACTGCCCTGGGCAGCCTGGGCCAGGCCTTGACAGCCTTTTTGGGGAAGAAATTGTTCCTCATGGCCAACCTAAACCTTCCCTGGCACAACATGATGCTGCTTCCTCTTGTCCTATCACTTGTTCCTTGACAGAAGAGCCCAACCTCCACCTGGCTCCAGCCTCCTCTCAGGGAGCTGCAGAGAGTGAGAAGGTCTCCCCTGAGCCTCCTCTTCTCCAGGCTAACCAATCCCAGTTCCCTCAGCTGCTTCTCACAACACTTGCGCTCTAGACCCTTCCCCACCTTCCTTGTCCTTCTGTGGCCACACTCCAGCACCTCCATAACCTTGTCTTCTCTACCCAGGTGACACAGCCCTGAGCATGTCCCACTGGATGTTCGACCAGTCAGCGCTGCAGGAGTACATCCTGCTGTGCTGCCAGTGCCCGGCTGGGGGGCTGCTGGACAAGCCGGGCAAGTGAGTCCCACCTTGGGGAGGGGCTTCTTGGGGGTCTTGGAGCCCTGCTCAGCATCCAATGTTCCTTCTCTTCTGCTCCAGGTCTAGGGATTTCTACCACACCTGCTACTGCCTGAGTGGGTTGTCCATAGCCCAGCACTTTGGCAGCGGTGAGATCCACCACGAGGTAGTCATGGGACCCCCTGAGAACCGACTGGTAGGTGCCAGGGCTCTGCCTCTCCCCTGCCACCCCAGGGAAAGGCTAAAAAAGGCTAGAAGGTGGCCAGAGATAGGCCAAAAAAAGGCTAGAAAAGGCCAAAAAGAAAAACAAAAAAGGCTAGAAAATTGCAGGAGGTTAGAAAATGGCAAAACAAGGTTAGAAAATTGCAGAAAAAAAGTTAGGAAATTCCAAAAATGGCTAGAAAATTGCAAAAAAAAAATGTGCTAGGAAAAAAAAGTGCAGGGGAAAGGAAAAAAAGGCTAGAAACAGGCCAGAAAACATCAGAAAAGGGTGAAAAATGGCCAGAGGAAAGCCAGAAAAAGGCCAGAGAAAAGGCTAGAAAAGGCCACCCCCAAAAAAAGGCTAGGAGAGGCCAGAAAAGAGCAGCTAAAGGCCAGCAAAATGCCCCCAAAAAGGCTAAAAAAATGCCAAAAAAAGAAGAAGAAAGACAGATAAAGCAAAGAAAGGTTAGAAAAGGGCAGGAATGGCCAGAGGAATGCTGATAAAAGGGCAGCTAACAGCCAGAAGATAACCAAAAGACGCTAGGAAGGGGCAGGAAATGGCCCCAGCTGCCCCCCAGGTCCTTACCCTGTGGTGTGTCTGACTCCCTCCCGCAGCAGCCCACGCACCCTGTGTACAACCTGACCCCGCAGAAGGTGGT
Source organism: Galbula dea (assembly GCA_013399015.1). Taxonomy (NCBI): domain Eukaryota; kingdom Metazoa; phylum Chordata; class Aves; order Piciformes; family Galbulidae; genus Galbula; species Galbula dea. Next base: position 151,028 of record VWZX01009354.1, read on the forward strand.
GCGAGCAGTGATGCACTTCCTGCAGCAGCCTGTGCCCAGCCTTGAGTAGGGGTCCCACTGCAGCCAGTCCATCTGTGCCCTCCCCAAGACTGTGCCAGCCCTGCCCACGGCTCACCGAGGAGCTGCCAACCGTGGCAAGAGTTGAGGTCCTCAGGGTGCTAGCAATACCAAAAAGCAGCCTGGTCCTGTGGCTACCTGGTCCTGCCGTCACTGGGGTTTGTTGCCCCGGCACTGCTCTGCCGGCGAGGAGCTGAGGGGGAGCCCGAGCCGTGGCAGAACTGCTTCTTTTTGGCATCAATAAAGAGAAACCCAGAGCTGCCCATCTGCTGTGTGGGGGGGCTGCCACCACCTTGGTGGCCCTGGGGATGCAGGGCAGGAGGTGGAGGCCAAGCTTGGGCTCTTGGCAAGCTGTTTGCAGGCTGTTTCCAGCCCTCCTGGGGATGTGGGGCAAGTGACAGCAAGCTCAGGCTTTGTGCAGGGGCAAAAGGTGACACCAGGCTCAGGCTCTTTGCAGGGGCAAGAAGTGACACCAAGCTCAGGCTATTTCTAGGAGGAAGAGGTGACAGCAAGCTCAGGCTCTTTCCAGGGGGAAGAGGTGACAGCAAGCTCAGGCTATTTCTAGGAGGAAGAGGTGACAGCAAGCTCAGGCTCTTTCCAGGGGGAAGAGGTGACACCAGGCTCAGGCTCTTTCCAGGGGGAAGAGGTGACACCAGGCTCAGGCTCTCTGCAGGTGCAGAGGTGACAGCAAACTCAGGCTATTTCTAGGGGCAAAAGGTGACACCAAGCTCAAGCTCTCTCCAGGGTGTTTCCATCCACCCTGGGGACATGGGACAAGAGGTCACACCAAGCTCAGGCTCTTCCCAGGGGCAAGAGGTAACGCCAAGCTCAAGCTCTCTCCAGGGCGTTTCCACATGGGGAAAGAGGTGACACCCAGCTCAGCTCAGGCACTTTCCAGCCCCTTTGGTGCTACCTCCCATCCCCAAACCCCAGGTGTCTACCCCAGTGGTGGGAAAAGGCTTAAACTAAGTTGGGTTTTTTGGTCTTTTATTATTTATAGTCTTATAGTAAAGGGAAGCCTTAACTTGCAAGACGACGCTGGGCAGTATGTACAACATACCTTAGATCCATGGAATGGAATCGGAATGGGGGGAGGAGGGGGCAGGAGGGGGGCACCTACGGGGCAGGGAGGGGACACTCGAGTTGAGAGGATGCCATGGAGGGTGG
>VWZX01009354.1:165095-179010 GCA_013399015.1 Galbula dea
GCACCCATTCCACCCCCCTTGCCCAGCACTCTCGCCCCTCTGTACAGCACCCATTCCACCCCCCTTGCCCAGCACTCTCGCCCCTCTGTACAGCACCCATCACCCCCCCCGTACAGCGCCCCGATCCTACCCTAACCTCCCCCCCCTCACAACACCCATCTCACCCCTCCCTGCACAGCAGCCATTCCCCTGCACAGCACCCTGACCTCCCCCCCCTGCACAGCACCCACTCCGCAGCACCCCCAGTGCTCCCACCAGGCTGTGCTGTGGGTGCTATGGGTGCTGTGGGTGCCCTGTGGTGCTGGGTGCCTGCCCTGGGCCCTGCTGCTTTCGCTTCCCTTTCCCAGTTCTGGGTGATGTCGCGGGGAGATAGGGGGGAGGGAGAACAGCCCAGTTTGGAAGTGTGGAGCTGGTTTGGGGGGTGCCAGGGCACAAACCAGGGCTGGGAGGGTCCTGGGCCACGTAGCTATGTTGGGGTGCCCATGGCCATGTGCTGGTGCCCAGGGGCAGGGTGGGGAGGCTGAAACCTCCGGTCATGGAGAGCTTGGGCAGCATCTGGCCCAGCCGGTAGCGGAGGATTCTTGAGAGGCAGTCAGCACCACGTGGGGAGGGTGCTGAGCCCTCGGTTCCCTCCAGGGGACAGAGGAGACGTGGGGAGGGTGCTGAGCCCGCGGCTCCCTCCAGGGGACAGAGGAGACATGGTGAGGGACAGCCATGGACCACGGCAGTGGAGCAGAATGCGATCCCTGGCACAACCTCTTGTCCTGAGCAGGGGCAGGAGAAGGCACCCTGGAGGCAGAGGACCCTTCCTGGGGGTGCAGATCTCTATCCCCAAGGTAAGTGACGGTTAGCAGCGAGGCCAGGCTGGGGGAACAACACCCCCAACCCAGGGCACATTTGGGTCCACAGCACCATGCCACCTCTGGGGTCTGCAGCAACTTTCAGCCCGGTGACACCGATGAGGACCTGGTCCCCCTGGTTCTTCAAGTCCCCAGGAGCTCTGTGAGGCATCTCCTTCCCAGGTATGTCCCAAACTGGGCTTGGGGAGGGGGTCCCTGGTACCCCCCAAACGAGATCACTCTGGGTCCTGATCCACTGCTGGGGTCTCTGTGGTGCACAGGTTGCGTCCTCCATGGAGCCAAAGGCTGCGTGGGGACAGCTTTGGCCTTGAAGGCAACGCTGGCTCTTGGGGCTGTCCTAGGTACCATGGGTGCCAGTTTGGGGTGCTGGGGGGAAGGGGAGGAACTATTCCTGCTTCTCTGGGGGGCTACTGAGGGTCCTGGGGTGCAGTGGTGGGGGGTGTGGGGCAGGCTTACTGCTGGGGCAGGGCTGTTAGCCTTCCTGTTGACAAAGCAGGGTAATTAGGGGTGGGTGAGGAGATGGCATCGAGGGCTGTGGGGCTGGGTGTGGGGTGATGGAGCGATGTGGGGTGAGCTGAGGACTCAGCTGGTTGGCACTGGGGTGGGAGTGGGCAGCCCTGTCAACAGATCTGGGGTCCCTGTGGGCTCTTTATGGGTCAGGGTGGTGCTGGGGAGCAGGGTGAGGGGTCCCTGCGGGTCAGGGTGGTGCTGGGGAGCAGGGTGAGGGGTCCCTGCGGGTCAGAGTGGTGCTGAAGAGCAGGGTGAGGGGTATCTGTTGGTCATGGTTCCCCTAGGAAGCAGGGTGAGGGGTCCCTGTGGGGTCATCATGGGTCAGAGTGGCTCAGGGGAATAGGGTGAGGGTTGTCTATGGTGTCCCTATGGGTCAGAGTGGTGCTTTGGAGCAGGGTGAGGGTTATCTGTGGGGTCATCATGGGTCAAGGTGGTCCATGGGAGCAGGGTGAGGGGTGTCTATGGGGTCCCCATGGGTCAGGGTGGTGCTTTGGAGCAGGGTGAGGGGTGTCTATGGGGTCCCCATGGGTCAGGGTGGTGCTTTGGAGCAGGGTGAGGGGTGTCTATGGGGTCCCCATGGGTCAGGGTGGTGCTTTGGAGCAGGGTGAGGGGTGTCTATGGGGTCCCCATGGGTCAGGGTGGTGCTTTGGAGCAGGGTGAGAGGTGTCTATTGGGTCTCCATGGGTCATGGTGGTGGTTTGGTGGCCATGGGAGGTCCTCCATGGGGGAGATCCCATCTCATCCCATCCCATCCTATCTCATCCCATCCCATCCCATCCCATCCCATCCCCTGACCCTTTCTCCCCATGGCCAGCCTCCCAGAGGCGGGGCACAATCCTGCCCGCCCCTGGCCGCGGGGCTTGGCCTCTGGCCGCACAGCATTTAGGAGACGTCTCCTGAGCCTGGGCAGTGCCAGCCTGACCTTACGCTCCTCTGACCAACACCTAGCCCTCAGGTAGGCACCACAGGGCACGGAGCCCAGCCCTGGCCCCATGGCCAGCCCCACGGCTGAGCTTCCACCAGCCCCACGCAGATGGAGGCTGTGGGGCAGTGGGGGGGTTCCCTCGAGGAAGGGCATGGAGAAGAGCACGGGGAGGCAGATGTGGGGCTGCCCCCCAGCTCTGAGGGTGGCTTTGGGTGCTGCTGGAGTGATGCTGGGTGCAAAGAGGGGATGGGAAATGGTGGTACTGATGCTGGGGCCCTGGGGATCCTTTGGGGCAGCCTAGGATCCTGCCCCACACCAGGATCCTGTCCCACATCAGGATCCTTGAGGATCAACGTGGGTCAGTCTGGGATCCTGCCCCACACCAGGATCCTTTGGGATCTCCATGGGGCAGCCCAGGATCCTGCCCCACACTGAGGTCCCTGTGGAGTGGTCAAGCAGCACAGGCAGGTCCATGACCAGAGCCTGGTGTCCATCCCAGAGCACGAGGAGGAGCTGGGAATCCCAAACATCCCCCGCTGGGGCTCATCGGGGCTGAGTCACCCCCAAACCGGCACAGCCCCGAGCTCCTAGCCACCCTTCAAAGGTGCCGCAGCAACCCTGCCTCTTGGCACCCTGCCTGCATCTCCGACACTTCCAGCCCAGCCATAACCTCTGTCATGTCTCTTGCCAGGGCCACCACTCTCTCCATGGTGGACACCAGCATTTCCTTGCCTCAGTCGGACATGCAGCAGCCCCTGGAACCCCTTGGGCAGAAGCCCCTGGGCTGTGGCAAGTGTGGGAAAGCCGTTGGGAAGGGGCAGAAGTTCTGCAGCCCTGGATGGTGAGAGCCAAGGGGCTAGGGGCATGCGGTAGGGTGGGCAAGAAGGGAGGTGGGGGGTGAGGTGGGTGGGCAGGGGGTGTGGTGGCTGTGCCAGGGTGATGGGGTCCATGGTTTGCTGCTGGTGAGGGATAAATTTGGTTGTCTATGGAAGGGGACAAGGAAAGGTGCCACACAGGGGTCACCAGGAGCTCTTGCTCCTGGCCATGGGGAGCACCCAACCTGCACCTGAGTCAGGGGTGTGGAGTCTCTGTCCTCTCCTCAGGGACTCTGGAGCTCCAGTTTGAGGCTGCGGAGCTGGGGTGAGCTCCAGTTTGATGCTGGACTGGGGTGTCATGGAGCTGGGGTGGGATGTGGAGCTCCTCTCTATCCTTACTGGGAGTGTGAGGGGCTTGTGTGGGGCTGGGGTCCCTCTGACCCCCCTGTCCCCTCAGCGGGAACCCCTACGCGGGGCTGGTGAGCCGCCTGCGGGCAGCCTGGCTCTCGGGGAAGACACGACCCATGGAGTATCGTGTGGCCCAGCTGGAGGCCCTGGGACGCTTCCTGGATGAGAAGAAGGAGGAGATCCTGGAGGCCACTGCCTTGGACATGGGCAAGGTGAGAGCAAGCTGGGTGCTGGTCACCAGGGTCCTATCTTTTGAGGTCTTTCATACCCCTTTGTCTGGGTCTGGCATCCTCCTGAGTGTAGGTGCGGAGCTCTAGGCTTGGCGGTCTCCTTGTTGGGGTCCTGCATCCTTCTTGATGTGCTCCAGGGCTGGTGTGGAGCACCCATAAGTGCTAGGTCTCTGCAGAGCTCTCTGTACCCAAAGTTAGCATAGGGACTGTGCTGCTGGGCACCAGGACCCCATCCATGGTGCTCCTAAACCAGGCAAAGCCCTTGTTGGCCAATGCACGGTGGCACCTCAACGTTCCTGAGATTCAGAAACCTCCCACATACGCCTCCTGTCTTGAGTCCTCAGTGGCTTCTCTTGACCTCCACAGAGGGTGGTGATGTCTAGGGGTGCTCCTTGGTTGCACCCAGGATTTACCAGTGTTGAGCAACTTGCTGGCCTTGCACATTCCTCCTGGGGCTTCTCAGGACCTGCCAGGGTGGCTGCCAGGTGCTGGCAAGGACCTAGATGTGGCTCTGGGGGTTGTTGGTCTGCTAAAGAAGCGGGAGCATCCTCACCATGGCTGGGTCTAGCAGTCTCAGCTCACCTCTTCCATGTCAACCTCCTTCAGGTCCCTTTTCTCCCTGTTCTTCTCTTCCTGATGTGGATTGGGCAACACCTCCAGAGGGGTGCAGTAGAACCTTGGTGTAGCAGATCTGTTCTTATCTGCTGGTGGTAGCTCTCAGACCCAAAGGGCTTGTGCCTGGGGGTGTACCAGCAGAGTCCCCCATACCCTCAGACACAAATACCTTGACATCTCCCAGGGCTTGTAATTGCCTTGTTTTTTGGAGGTGATGACCTTCTCCTTCAGCCAGGGGTTGATAGGCATCAGCACTTGGGATGCGTCCTTCATCTCTCTTAATTGCCTGTAATTAGTGCTGGTTGTCCACTAATTGTCTTGTTATGCAACCAGGCCTTCATAGCTAGATGGACAATTCATCTGGTCATGCATATCTGAGGTAGGACCTCACCTCCAGCGGTGCTGGTTTCTCTCCACTGATGATTGAAGGCACTTGGATGACCTCAGATTTAATGTCCTATCTTACAACCTTTGGATCCCATCAAAACTCTTACTGGTGCATCCTCACCAGCAGTTTCCTCATCCTCCTGATGATGCAACTGTCAGTTGGGACCATGAGCAACTCCGTTGCTTCACCACACATCTGATGGACCTGTTGAGCCCTGGCTTCCAGGAGCAGCTCAGCCTCCTGGCAGCAAACACATCTCTTGGTGCTCAAGCAGTGTTGGAGACCTGAAGGTCTCTTGGGCAGGGCTTGGTGATGGAACTTAGGAGTCAGCAACCAACCTTTCCAACCCCAAAGAGGGGTTTTGGTGCAGTGATGGAGAAAGGATCCCACCCAGGGATGCTTCTGGGTTGAAGGAGTTGAAAAGACGTTGTGCTGGAAGGTGTCAGGTTTGTAAACATGGCTTCATCTCTTCTCCTGCTCTCCAAGGTGATGGAGAGGCTTTCCTGAGCCCTCTGGGCATGGCAGGGTCCTGCATCCACTTTGATGTGCACCAGGGCTGGTGTGGAGCACAGAGTTCTCTTTATCTTCTCATATCTTCACACTTCTCCTGCAAGAAGGGTCCTCAGGCAGTGGAGAAGACCTGCTGTGGGCAGGAAATGCCTTGGTGACCCCTGATGCCTAACCACCACTCCCTAGTCACTGGCCACTTAGTCATCACCTGTTGGGATGGTTTATCTTGGAGAAACCTGCTGGGTTTGTTTAATTCATTGCTGACCTGCCCTTCCCAGCCCTGTGCCAGATTGGTGCTAGAGCTCCAGGAGCTAGGAGTGGTCTCTGTCGAGGTCTGGTGGTGCTCAGCTGACCTCCATCATGAGAAGTTTCATTAAGCAATTGCTCTTCTTCCTCTTTGTCTTTGAATAAAGCAAGGTCTTCAGTTCAGCTTTGGGAGGGAGCTCAGGGCTCTGCTTCCAGCTGGTGTGGTCAAGTGCTTGGGACACAGATGCATCAGTGCAGGAGCATTGTCCCATCACAGCTACTGATCTGACACCAGTACCAGCTTTTCTGGAGCTCCTGGAGCTCTGGTGACATTGCTTGGTCCTTCCTTGGCTCGGGGCTCTGTGGCCAGGTGAGCAGTTCAGAGATGCTGAGCTCTGGAGGCTGTTCAATGTGTTGAAGATATTAAATGTGGTGGAGATGTTAAATATTGGCTTTTCCCCTCTGGCCACAAACCCATTTCCATCAAACTTCAGGGACTGTGACATTTCCCAGGGGTTGAGGAGGTGACAACAACATCTGCTTCATGGAGAAAGGGAATCATTAAGGTTGGAAGAGACCTTGAAGATCACTGAGTCCAACCTAACACTGCCAGGTCACCACTAATCCGTGGCCCTCGGCACCACAGCTCCAGGGCTTGGAAATCCCTCCAGGGATGGGGACTCCACCACTGCCCTGGGCAGCCTGGGCCAGGCCTTGACAGCCTTTTTGGGGAAGAAGTTGTTCCTCATGTCCAACCTAAACCTCCCTTGGCACAACTTGAGCTTCTAATTTAGAAGAGGGGGGACATATCTCCTGTGGGAGGGAAGGAGGTGGGTTGGTGCTGGGGTGATGTTTCTGTGATGTCTGTCCCCAGCCATCCTTTGAGGCTTGCTTCAGTGAGATTCTCCTCTGCAAGAACGAGCTCCATGAGACCCTGAACAACTTGTCTCACTGGATGAAGGATGAGCATGTGGACAAGACCCTGGTAAGAGAGGAAGATGAGGGAGAGGATGGTGGGGAAGGAGCCACCTGCCAGACAGAGCTGGGTGGGATGATGGTGTGGAGTTGGTGGAGCAATGAAGCACTTCTGACCTGGTTGGTGTCCTGCAGGTGACCCGGCTGGACTCAGCCTTCATCCGCAAGGATCCGTATGGGGTGGTGCTCATCATTGCACCCTGGAACTACCCCATCAACCTTCTCCTGGTCCCTCTCATCGGGGCCATCGCTGCTGGTGAGCCAAACCCATCCCAGGCAGCAGTGAGAGGCTCTGGCTGTGGGCCTTGTGCCCTGGCTGGGGTGCCTGAAGGCCTGGTTGTCACCGTGTCAGTGCTCTGACCTCCTGTCTACCTCCACCCAGGTAACTGTGTCGTTCTCAAACCCTCTGAGATAAGCAAGAACACTGAGAAGCTTCTTGCTGAAACGCTGAGCTGCTACTTGGACAGTGTAAGAAGCTCTCTCTGTCCTTGTCCCTGTCCCTGCCCCATGGCTGGGGTGTTCCCAACCCTGCCATGCACACACCATCACCACCCCATCCCTTGGGTCAGGTGTTCCTGTCCCTCCTTCCTCCATGCTCAGCTGTTGTTCACACACCCAGCAGCTCAGGGGGGATGCTGCTGGTGGGCATGGGGACAGATGTTGACAACAGGTGACCCTTCCTCTTAACATCACAGGACTGCTTTACTGTGGTGACCGCCGGCGTGCAGGAGACCACCAGGCTGCTGGAGAACAAGTTTGATTACATCTTCTTCACTGGTATGTCTCAAGGGCCTAGAGCAGAGCCCTGCCTGGGTTTTGTGCAAGGAGAAAGAGGAATTGCCACCAGACACCAGGCCCTCGACATGACCTGGTGGGCAGCCTCCCAGGAGGAGACCATCCCTGCCCTCTAAGAAAGCAGGGCTTCTTGTATTGAGGATCCAGGAGGTGTGTGGGTGTCTGGTAGGACTAGGAGCTTCAACAGGACCAACTTTGGGTCCTGCACTTGGGTCACAACAACCCAATGAATGCTTCAGGCTGGGGGCAGAGAGGATGGAAACTGCCCAAAGGAAAAAGACCTGGAGGTGTTGGGCAGCAGCAGCTGAAGATGAGGCAGCAGAGTGCCCAGGTGGCCAAGAAGGCCAAGAGCAGCCTGGCTTGGAGCAGCACTAGTGTGGCAGCAGGGCTAGGGCAGGGCTGGTCCTCCTGGGCTGGACACTGGGAAGGCCACAGCTTCAATCCTGGGCTCAGCTTTGGGCTCCTCACTCCAAGCAGGACATGGAGGTGCTGGAGTGTGTGCAGAGAAGGGCAAGGAAGGTGGGGAAGGGTCTAGAGCACTGTAAGTGTTGTGAGGAGCAGCTGAGGGAACTGGGCTTAGCCTGGAGAAGAGGAGGCTCAGGGGAGACCTTCTCACCCTCTGAAACTCCCTGAGAGGAGGCTGAAGCCAGGTGGGGGCTGGGCTCTTCTCCCAGGTAACAAGTGATAGGACAAGAGGAAAGAGCCTCAAGCTGTGCCAGGGGAGGTTTAGGTTGGCCATGAGGAACAATTTCTTTCCCAATAAAGGGTTGTCCAGGTGTCAAGGGTTGAGGCTGGGCTGGCCACCAACCCAATGACAGACACTCCCTGTTACCCCCTCCCCCCCAACAGGAAGGCAAAGGGGATAAAAGAGAGACAGAGAGACTTGTGGATTGGAAAATGAAACTAAAACTACTTTAATAATAATAATAATGATAAATGAAATATATACAAATATGTACAAAACCCAATACAGAACCCAACCCCCTCTTGATGGTAACTATGTCCCCACTGGTACTGTGGCAAGGCCTCAGCAGCAGCAGAGTCAGGCTCAGGGGCTGGATCCTGGCACTGAATGCAGGAACTTAGGGATCACCAAAGTGCAGGAGAACAACCAAGAAGAACCTAGCAATCGAGAACAATCTAACAATCCAGCAAGGGGGAAAAGACCCCCAGTTTGTATATGGAATATGAGGTATATGGGATGGAATACTTCAGTTGGTCAGTTTGGGGTCACCTGTCCTGGCTGCTCCTCCGTGAAGGTGCAGCCTTTACCCTGCACCCCCCAACATGAGACACAAGATTTAGCAGTGACCTTGCTTTGCATCCCAATCCCTGGTAGTAAATCTAAACATGAGGTCTTAGCACTCTGCTAGAAGCTGGCAGTGTCTGTGAAAACATGCTGCTAGTTTCAGAAAGTGCAGTTTCTCAGAGAAGCTTCAACTAAAAAGTAAAATCACTGAACAGAATTAGTTCTGTTCTATCCCAAACCAGGACACAAGGACTGGCCCAGGCTGCCCAGGGCAGTGGTGGAATCCCCATCCCTGGAGGGGTTTCCAAGCCCTGGAGCTGTGGTGCTGAGGGCCATGGGTTAGTGGTGACCTGGCAGTGCTGGGGAACAGTTGGACTCCATGAGCTTAAAAGTCTCTTCCAATCAAACCCATTCCATGATTCTGTCACTTACTGCATTTCTCCTGGCCCTGGTTCCCCCGAGCTGTGCCATCTCTGGTAGGATCCCAGCTATGATGGATCTTCTCCTGTCCTTCAGGCAGCCCCTCCGTGGGGCGGATAGTGATGACAGCTGCTGCCAAGCACCTGACACCAGTGACCCTGGAGCTGGGGGGCAAGAACCCCTGCTACGTGTCCGACACCTGCGACGTGCAGAACGTGGCCCGACGGGTGGTCTGGGGCCGCTTCTACAACGCGGGGCAGACCTGCATCGCGCCCGACTACCTGCTCTGCAGCCTGGAGATGCAGGAGAAGCTGATGCCTGCCCTACGTGAGGCCATCACCGAGTTCTTTGGCTCCAACCCCCAGGAATCCCCCGACTTTGGCCGCATCATTGGGGTGAAGCAGTTCCGCCGCATCCAGGCCCTGCTCTGCAGCGGGCGCGTGGCCATCGGCGGGCAGACGGATGAGAGGGAACGCTACATCGGTGAGGACAGGAGGCCTGGGGTCTGTGGGACGTCTGTAGCCTGTTTCTGGGGTGATGTGTTGCTCTTAATCCCTTCTCCACAGCTCCCACAGTGCTGGCGGATGTGCTGCCCTCGGATCCTGTCATGCAGGAGGAAATCTTTGGGCCCATCCTGCCCATCGTCGTGGTGGCCAACATGGATGAAGCCATTGACTTCATCAATGCACGGCCGCGGCCGTTGGCCATCTATGCCTTCTCCTGTGACAGCAAGGTGAGTGTGGTCTGTGGGCCAGGAAAGGGGGTGTGTGAATAGATGATCTCCAGAAGTTCCTTCCAACTCCCAACATTCTGTGAAAACATAGAATCCCAGACTGGGTTGGGTGGGAAGAGACCTTTCCACGTCACCTAGTCCAACCCCCCTGCTGTCAGCAGGGACATCTGCAACTAGAGCAGGTTGCTCACAGCCCCAACCAACCTGAGCTGGGATGGTTCCAGGGATGGGACATCTGGGACAGGCTCTCACTACCCTTAGCATAAAAAATGTCTTCCTTCTCTCTAGAAATGGAGCAGATGAGCTTGTTCCCACCTGCCCCACACCCTGGCCATGCTCTGAAGGGTTTTTTGAGTGCCCAGGGATGGTGGATGAGTTGGGTGATGTGTGACAGGTGCTGCCTGTGGAGCTAGGATGTGAAACCCACCTCCACCTTCTCTGCTTCCCTCCTAGGTGGTGAACCAGGTCCTGGACAGGACAAGCAGTGGTGGCTTCTGTGGCAACGACACCCTGATGCACGTCATGTTGACCTCGCTGCCCTTCGGTGGGATTGGTAGGTCCACATATGGGCAAGATCACTGCTCTTGGCCAATATGAGCCATGCTGGTCAGGGTGGGGAAAGGTGTCAGGGGAGAAGAGAGCACCCAGGTCTGCCCCCCAAGTCCAGAGGGCTCCATGGTCTTTGGGGAAATCCTACAGCTGAGAGGAGCCCACCAGAAGCTCTTTGTGTCCTTGCACCGGGGCTGAGCTCTTGGGGTTTCTGCTGAACACACATGTGGAGCACTGTGAGCTTTCTTCTCTCCATGTTTGCCATCCCATGCAGTGTTCCCTACAGCTGTGGGCATCTCCTGTTTAAATGGTAGAGATCTTTGAATGTGGCTACCACAGAAACATCCCCAGACCTTCCTCTCCACAAGCAGTGCCCCTGTTAGGTGCTGCCCCTCTTCACCACGTGATCATTTCCATCGTGTTTCTCAGCAGCTTGGACACCTTGGGTGAATTCTGTGCCAGGGTTGGGTTCCTGCCCTGCTCAGGGTTACCTGGGAGCTCCTCAAGTGCTGCTCCTTCGGTCTGCTCCTCATCTGGGAGCACATTGGACATGTTGTGCTTCTGGGGTAGGTGAGGTTCCTCCTGGAGAGAGCGTGGTGCTGGCTGGGAGCCCTTCACCTTCCTCAGGAGCAGGCTTCTACTTCCAGTCTGCCTTTTGGGACTAAGGAGGAGGAGTGAAACACTTATAAACATCTTATAAACATGCTTATGGTAACCTGGAGATCCTCCTGGGTCAAAGAGGAAGAGTTTCTGCTCTCCAGGAGCAAGAACAAGTGAAAAGGGAGGTTTGCTCATCCTGAGCCCTTCTGGGAGCATTGTCCAAGAGAAGGTCCCAGGAAATGCTGTTTTCCTGGAATACTTCTGCAAGCCCTGGAATACTCCCTGGGGAAACTGTCTGTCTGATGCTGCTCATGCTCAGCAGCTCTGTGGAGGGCTGGTGGCAGAGTCACATCTCAGAGGACACCGTGACAGCAAAGCACAATTGATTCCTCACCTGACCTGTGGCTCAGGGAACAATTCCTGGTGGTTGCCCTAGCAGAACTTATCATTATGGAAATGGTGCAGATCCAAGTGCCTCAAATGATCTGGTGAAGTCATCTTAGAGCAGCAGAAGGAGCTGAGGTCATTGGGGTCAGACAGCATTGACCAGAGCTTCCACAGTAGCTAGGCTATGGGTTGTTAACCACCACATGCAACTAGCCACAGGAATCAGGAGAACCTGTGTTGTCAACGTGGCTCCAAGTTTTAAGAGCTCCAGGAAGAAGGTGACTCTTGTAGGGACCATGCTGGTAGCTCCTAACCACGGCTAGATGTGCTGGAGCACCATGGAGGGAAGTTGAGCCTTGTAGATACAGCAGAGCTTTTGTAGATGAACATAGACCAGTAAAAATGATACATGTGGACCTCCTCTGGGAAGAAGGTGACCACACTGGTAGCTCCTAACCATGGGTAGATATGGTGGAGCACTGTAGAGGTCATAGAGGGAATTCAAGCCTTGTAGAGCCAGCAGAGCTTAGGTAGATAAAGGTAGACCAGTAGAAATGGTGCTTTTGGACCTCCTCTGGGAAGAAGGTGGCCATTGGAGGGGCTACACTGGGAGCTTCTAACCATGGGTAGACATGGTGGAGCACTGTAGAGGTTGTGGAAGGACATTAAGCCTCATAAACCCAGCATAGCTAACGAAGGTAAATGTAGACCAATAAAAATGATGTGCTTGAACCTTCTGCAGAAGGATTTGCTGGACTGAGTGGCTGTAGAGCTGGAAGATGGAGATCTCCTCCACCACCTCTGCTGTTGCTTAGCAGCAGGAGCATTTGCATCAGAAAAGCCTGGGAAGTTCTCCTCCTGCTGTGGGCAGGAGCAGAGTCCCCAGAGTAGCAACTTTTGGACTTGTGCTGTTGTGTTGCAGGGAACAGTGGCCTGGGGATGTACCATGGCAAGTTCACCTTCGACACCTTCACCCACCAGCGTGGCTGCCTGCACCGCAACATGGGCCTGGAGGCCCTCAACAGCGTGCGCTACCCTCCCTACAGCCAGCAGAAGCTGGGGCTGCTGACAGCTGCCGTCGAGATCAAGCGCAAGGGCATGTGCACCCTGCTCTGAGGATCCCCTGTGTCCTTCCTGGACTTGAGGAGAGGGAGAACTTCTGACTGGGTCCTCCTGGGGAGCAAAACCATCCTTCTCCTCCTTCTTCTTCTTCTTGTCCTTGGCACTGCTCCCCTGTCCTCTTGTCATGCTGCCACCCCGATGCACGTTGGACAGTGGGGATGGATATCACCTCCTGCGCCTCTGCTCCTCCCCAGTTGCCTCCGCTCTGGACTTTTTGCTAGGACACATCTGAAATGGCAAGAAGTCCTTTATCTCACCCTATCCTCCTCCTCCCAGCAGAGGAATGGTCTCCAGGAGGCTGAGGACTAGCAGCCAGCCCCACCACCCGTTAGATGGACCTTTCCTTCTGGATGACCCTTGCTTTCCCTCCTCTCAGTGCTGTTTTTTTTCCCCCCTCCTCCATGTAACCTTGCCTGTAGTAAAGCCTTTGCATTGACCTTGGACTCCCCTTGCATCTCCATGACCCAGCTGGGGAGTGCCAGGTGGGAATGTGGCCACCAACCCCCGGAGAGGAAATGGGGGTGGGGTGGAGGTGGCTGCCTGGGCCCCCAGGATTCCCCAACCACCACACTGGCACCCTCAGCCCAACCATCACACCCTGTTGGGGTTGTGTCCACCTCCATCTCACTGTGAGGTGCTGCCAGGGTTGGATTTGAGATGTGTTTTGCATCTCAAGTGGTTTGGCTTGGAGCGGAGCCATCAGTGACATGTGATGGGGCAAGAGGCCAAGGGGCAGAGCAGGAAACCACAGCAGCCTCTTTCCTCCCAGGGAGAGCTGTAACGGTGTCCTAAACCCTGCCCACCCCCCAGCTCAGCAGGGCTGGGGTTCTGGCCAGGCTTCCTGAGGTTATCTCCTTGGGTTGAGGAACCTCATTAGCTGAGAGGTGGACATAGCCCGTGGGTGACCTCAGTGTAGCCTTTCCCTGTGTTGCTCCCTTGGGACCATGGAGACCAGCAGCATCTTGCCACAGCCTGAGGGCAGCAGGACCAGGAAAGGCCCCAAGGAGAATGATGATGATGATGATGATGAGGGCAGCAGGACCAGGAAAGGCCCTGAGGAGAATGATGATGATGATGATGGTGGTGGTGGGAAAGAGAGAGCAGAGAGCGATGTCATGAGGTGAGAGTGTGTGGCTGGAGCATAGGAGAGGCAGTAGGGGTCTGGATGCTCTGCCCTCTCCCCAAGGCTTGGGGGTGATGCTGGGGTGGGACACAGGGCTGGGGTGGGACATGGAGCTAGGGTGGGATGTGGAACTGGGACGTCATGGAGCTGGGGTGGGATGTGGAACTGGGGTGTCATGGAGCTGGGGTGGGACACAGAGCTAGGGTGGAACACAGAGCTGGGGTGGGATGTGGAACTGGGCTGTCATGGAGCTGAGGTAGGATGTGGAGCTGGTGTGTTGTGGAGCTGGGTGGGATGTGGAGCTCCTCTCTATCCTTACTGGGAGTGTGAGGGGCTTGTGTGGGGCTGGGGTCCCTCTGACCCCCCTGTCCCCTCAGCGGGAACCCCTACGCGGGGCTGGTGAGCCGCCTGCGGGCAGCCTGGCTCTCGGGGAAGACACGACCCATGGAGTATCG
>VWZX01009354.1:179212-190423 GCA_013399015.1 Galbula dea
TGCTTTCCTTCCTTCCTTGGCTCGGTGGTGGATCTCCTTCCTGCTTTCTCAGCTCACTCTGCCAAAAATCCCTGCACTAACAGGCTCCAAAATCTGGGCATTCCCTTTTCTCCTGCATTTTCTCCCAAATCTTGACAGCTGGGTGGTGGTCATCACCCTGGACTGGCTGGTTTTATCCTTCAAACCTGCCACTTTCCCGCCAGTGCCTGTTCACCTTCACCTTCAACCATAACACTGGGTGAGAAGAAACCCAAGTGTAGGACAAATACTGAGAAGCTGATCCCCTGTTGATCCAAGGTGAGGAGTTGTTGGCAGAGCTGGACCTCAGAGCTGCTAAGACATCAGCACTGGTGGGAGAGTCAAAGCCAGAGGAGAGTGGTGGCATTTACACCTGGATCTCTTCTGAACTCTTATTTATTAAGCTAAATCCTTGAAGACTCTTAGCTGAGTTCTTCTCTGGTGGGTCATAAACAAAACCAACCCAACCTGCTGGAGACCATCAGCTTGCTTCATTTGGGTGTGAAAACACATGCCACAGAAAAAGGGCTTGTGATTCAGGATGTAACAGCATTCAGGATGTTCCCCCAGCATGGTGGGGTTTGGAAGGGACCTCTAGAGACCATCCATTCCAACCCCCCTGCTCCAGCAGGCTCACCCACAGCAGGTGCCCAGGGTCACCTCCAGCTGCCTTTGCAATCTCTCCACACAAGGAGACTCCACAACCTCTCTGGGCAGCCTGCGCCAGGGCTCCAACACCCTCACAACAAACACAGTTTCTCCTCCTGCTCAGCTGGAACCTCCTGGGTTCCAGCTTGTGCCCAGTGCCCCTTGGCCTGGCCCTGGGCACCACTGAGCAGAGTCTGGCCCCAGCCTCTTGCCCCCAGCCTTCAGCTCTTGCTCAGCACTGAGCAGCTCCCCTCTGGGGCTGCTCTTCTGCAGGCTAAGCAGCCCCAGGGCTCTCAGCCTTTCCTCCTGCCAGAGATGCTCCAGTGTCCTCAGCACCTTGGTAGCTCCAGGCTGAACAAGATCCACCACCCAGACCAGCCCTTTCTTCCCCCATATACCGCCACTACCTTCACAGACCACTCACTCCCCTCCCTTTGAGGAGCTCAGCTGAGCTCCTGAGGTTACTGCTGACAGGACAGGGCTGGTGATGCCACACCAGGAGGAAGATACCCAATGTCAGGACAAGAGCTGCTGCAGCATGTGCAGAGCTGACGCCTCCTGTGCTCTGTGTCCCCAAGCCACCGTTTGAGGCTGAATACTGTGAGATCCACCTCTGCAAGAACGAGCTCCATGAGACCCTGAACAACTTGTCTCACTGGATGAAGGATGAGCATGTGGACAAGACCCTGGTAAGAGAGGAAGATGAGGGAGAGGATGGTGGGGAAGGAGCCACCTGCCAGGCAGAGCTGGGTGGGATTATGGTGTGGAGCAATGAAGCACTTCTGACCTGGTTGGTGCAGGTGATCCGGCAGGACTCGGCCTTCATCCGCAAGGACCCATATGGGGTGGTGCTCATCATTGCACCCTGGAACTACCCCATCAACCTTCTCCTGGTCCCTCTCATCGGGGCCATCGCTGCTGGTGAGCCAAACCCATCCCAGGCAGCAGTGAGAGGCTCTGGCTGTGGGCCTTGTGCCCTGGCTGGGGTGCCTGAAGGCCTGGTTGTCACCGTGTCAGTGCTCTGACCTCCTGTCTACCTCCACCCAGGTAACTGTGTCGTTCTCAAACCCTCTGAGATAAGCAAGAACACTGAGAAACTCGTGGCTGAAGAGCTGCCCAGCTATTTGGACAAGGTAAGAAGCTCTCCCTGTTCTTGTCCCTGGCCCATGGCTGGGGTGTTCCCTGGGGACAGGGACATGGTGGCTGATGCAGATGCTGACAACAGGTGACCCTTTGTCTTGCGTCGCAGGACTGCTGTGCCGTGGTGACTGCCGGCATGCAGGAGACCATCAGGCTGCTGGAGAACAAGTTTGATTACATCTTCTTCACTGGTATGTCCCAAGGGCCAAGAGCAGAGACCTGCCTGGGTTTTCTTGGGATCTGGTGTCAGGATCCACAGAATCACAGAATGTTAGGAGTTGGAAAGGACCTCGAAAGACCATCTAGTCCAACCCCCCTGCCACAGCAGGCTTCCCTAGAGTAGGAAACACAGAAATGTAGCAAGATGAGTTTTGAATATCTCCAGAGAAGCAGACTCCACAACCTCTCTGGGCAGCCTGTTGGAGGATCTGCCACCAGTGTCTGACCAACCATCAGTTCCTGGGGTTTGTAATGGCTGAGCTGGGGGATGGCCATGGTGGAGGTGAAGGCTGAGGGCTCTGCTGCCTGCTGCCCACCAAGGTGGGTGCAGGACAGAGACGAACCTTGACAGCTCTTCCTTGGCTCCTGAGAAGGATAAGGACATGGGGTTTGGCTGGTGAGACCCTCACCGTGATGGATCTTCTCCTGTCCCTCAGGCAGCTCCTCTGTGGGGCGGATGGTGATGACAGCTGCTGCCAAGCACCTGACACCAGTGACCCTGGAGCTGGGGGGCAAGAACCCCTGCTACGTGTCCGACACCTGCGACGTGCAGAACGTGGCCCGACGGGTGGTCTGGGGCCGCTTCTACAACGCGGGGCAGACCTGCATCGCGCCCGACTACCTGCTCTGCAGCCTGGAGATGCAGGAGAAGCTGATGCCTGCCCTACGTGAGGCCATCACCGAGTTCTTTGGCTCCAACCCCCAGGAATCCCCCGACTTTGGCCGCATCATTGGGGTGAAGCAGTTCCGCCGCATCCAGGCCCTGCTCTGCAGTGGGCGCGTGGCCATCGGCGGGCAGACGGACGCAGAGACGCGCTACGTTGGTGAGGGCTTCAGCTTCACACAAGTCTTCATCCTTTGCATGGCCTAGGCTTGGACTTGAGGAAGGGTCTCACCACTGGAAGGGAGGTTCTAGGTGAAAGGGATATTTGGGGAAGGTTTGTCCAGGGATCTTGGTGCTCTGGCTCAGAGCTGACACTGTGAGGGTCCTGGGGAGATGAGCAAGGTGTCATCTTGGCTGATACCTGTGGGTTTCTTTCTCCACAGCTCCCACGGTGCTGGTGGACGTGCAGCCTTCTGATCCTATCATGCAGGAGGAGATCTTTGGCCCCATCTTGCCCATTCTCCTCGTGGCCAACATGGATGAAGCCATTGACTTGATCAACAGCCGTGAGCGGCCGCTGGTTGTCTATGCCTTCTCCTCCAATGACAAGGTACAATGAGGCTTGGGCTGCACTTGCCCCATGCTCCTCATCAGATGTTTTCAGCCACATCCGTGCTCCAAAGATTCTTCTTCAGTGCAGACAGCTCTGGTGGTGGGGGAAGGATTGGAGCTGGAGGTGTGGGAACACAGTGGAAGACCCTCCTCCACCTTCTCTTCTCCCTTCCCAGGTGGTGAACCAGGTCCTGGACAGGACAAGCAGTGGTGGCTTCTGCAGCAATGACACCCTGATGCACTTCACGTTGTCCTCGCTGCCCTTTGGTGGGATTGGTAGGTCCACATCTGGGCAAGATCACTGCTCTTGGCCAATATGAGCCATGCTGGTCAGGGTGGGGAAAGGTGTCAGGGGAGAAGAGAGCACCCAGGTCTGCCCCCCAAGTCCAGAGGGCTCCATGGTCTTTGGGGAAATCCTACAGCTGAGAGGAGCCCACCAGAAGCTCTTTGTGTCCTTGCACCGGGGCTGAGCTCTTGGGGTTTCTGCTGAACACACATGTGGAGCACTGTGAGCTTTCTTCTCTCCATGTTTGCCATCCCATTCCCATCAGGAACTCAGAAGTTCTTTTTTTCCCCTTCATCTCCATTTTGGATGCTGGTTCTGAAGACAGGACAATCTTCTGTGAATCCCAAACATACTGATGTTCCTTTAGAGAGACTCCTGAAGTTTGGCATCAAGCTATTGAGGAGTAAACATGGAAACCAGCTCCCAGCCAAACTGAAGTAGTCTGAGGGTTCAGAGCTCTAGAAGCACTTGCCACCATCCCATCTCAGAACTGAGATCCCCCAACAGGAGACTTTTCAGGCCAATTTATCTCAAAGTGCAGGTTCTGATGTTCCTCCCTCATGCTTCACACAAAGCTTTGGGAAATCAGCAGACCCTGAAAAGCTCTAAATCTGTTTTCTGAACCTTCTGCTGAAGTTTCCTGCTGGAGCAAGACAGCTAAGGAGGGTGCTCCTCCCATTCCTGCAGGGTCACAATCTTCTCCCTGTCTACACTGGCCACCAGGCAGCAGTTTTAGGTTTACATTTGAGGAATTCAAGCACTCATTGAAGGATTCTTTACCCATCCAAGGAATTCTTAGCTTTGAGGGTGCCAGAGCCCTGGCCCAGGCTGCCCAGAGAGGTTGTGGAGGCTCCTTCTGGGGAGAGATTCCCAAGGCAGCTGGAGGTGATCCTGGGCACCCTGCTGTGGGTGACCCTGCTAGAGCAGGGGTGTTGGACTGGGTGATCTCCAAGAGGTCCCTTTCACCCCCCACCACGTTGGTAGGTAGTAGGTGAATGATGGCCAAGATCCAGCCACCAAACAGAGATCTGTGCGGTGTGTTGCAGGGAGCAGCGGCCTAGGGATGTACCATGGCAAGTTCACCTTCGACACCTTCACCCACCAGCGTGGCTGCCTGCACTGCAGCATGGGCCTGGAGGCCCTCAACAGCGTTCGCTACCCTCCCTACAGCCAGCAGAAACTGGCCATCATCCGGGCTGCCTCCAAGGTGAAGCGCAAGAGTAGCTGCATCTTGCTCTGAGGATCCCCCACTGCTGCCATGAGGTCTTCTGCCGCTGGTCACGGGTCGTCTTGGTGGCCACATGCAATGAAAGGTCTTTCCCTGCAACTGGTAGCCTCCTGTGTGCTTCTCTTGATACTCAAGTTCTACCTGGATGTGAGCCTGGGCACCCTGCTCTAGGTGACCCAGCTTTAGCATGGGAGTTGGACTAGATGATCCCCAGAGGTCCCTTCCAGCCGCCACCATGCTGGGATTCTCCTGCCTGTTCCTGCCTGCAATGAATCCAGCAGTCAGGACATGGGATGATGCTGCTGGCCAGTAGGAGACACAGAACTGGGTTCCTGGGCTTTGTTACTTCATTCCAACTCCTCCTCCTCCAGCCCTGCTGCTCCCACCCCATGCTTTGAAAATGGAGAAACCAAGTCAACCCCAGCCAACTGCTTCTCACGAACTAAATCCTGTTGCACAAGGGGAGGTTTAGGATGGCCACGAGGGACAGTTTCTCAATGGAAAGGGTTGTCAAGGGCTGGCCCAGGCTGCCCAGGGCAGTGGTGGAGTCACCATCCTTGGAGAGGTTTCAAAGTCCTGGAGATGTGGTGCTGAGGGCCATGGTTTTGTGGTAACCTGGCAGTGCTGGTTAACAGTTGAACTGGATGACCTCAAAGGTCTCTTCCAACCAAAATGAGTCTGTGACTCTATTCAATGATTCCCTGAGCTGTCCCACCAAGCATGGTGCGTGGTCCGTGGGGAGCACAGGCACATGCCAGGCTGCTCCCTTTCCCAGTTTCAGGCGGGGGAGGGACTGGCTATTGTGGCAAAAGGAGTCCCACTCTTAGTGATGGTCCTGAACCCCTAGCTGTGTCCCCTGGGACCCCTGCTCCAGTACCTACTGGGATCCCTGCTCCAGTGTCCCCAGTATCCATCCTCTGGGCCCCCTTCCCCAGTGTCTGCTGCCCCAGTATCTACTGGGACCTCTGCTCCAGCGTCCCCTGCCCCAGTGTTCATCCGTAGCGCCCCCTGCCCCAGCCTACCCCCCGGGACCCCTGTGCCAGGGCTGTGCCTTGGTACCTGCATCTCGGTGCCACCCTCCCGCCCCGTGGGCACTGTTCCGGGACGCAGAGCTCGGGGCTGGTTCTCTGCTTCCCGTTGGTCCTGCTCTTGGACCCAGAGTTCCTGCCCTGTACGCCCCCGGCCCTGCGCCCAGCGCCGGTTCCCCGATGCCGCGCCTTGACTGCCGGTGCTCGGCATGGCACAGAGGCCTAGGCCGCTCCAACTGCACACCTTCTCCCCCCCGCGGGCCTCGCTAAGGCCCTCAAACGCCCTCCGTTACCCACCCTGACCCCCCACCCCACCGCCTTAGGCCCTACACCCTCCCCTCGACCCCGCGGTCGCAACAAACATCAACTTCCCCTTCCGACCTCGGACTCGACCAATCACAATATTTTCCCCACCCTCCCTTTCCCCAGCTAGCCAATAATAAGCGAGATCATCGCCGGTCGCCCCTCCTCCTTGTGCCGGTTACTGTTCTGACCAATCGCAATCTGTCCCTTACCTTCTGCGAGCCAATGGAAAGCGAGTATGGAGGCACCTGCTCCGCCCCCGTGACCTCTGCGCGCTGCACTGCTCAGCTGCTCCTGGCGCATGCGCAATGCGGTCCGGGGCGGGCCCGGGGTCAGGACAGGCCTAGTGGGAGGTGAGCTCGGGGTGAGAGGGAGGGATTGGTGTCACCGGGGCCTCGGGAAGGGAAGCGGGAAGGGCATCGGGATCGGGACAGGGATCGGGACCGTGGAGGGTTGTGGTGGCCTTTGGAGACTTGTCGTGGCCCTTAGATCCAGCTGGGGGTAGAGGACACAGGCCAGACGCCTGGGCCTACTACCCCAGAGGACACCCACTTAGGCCCCGCTTGAGGCCTTTCTGGGGCTCGGTCTGATCTGGGGAGGCCCTTGGGTGGTGGGGAGCTGCGACGGAAGGGCCCGGAGTAGTGCTTTTGGGTGCTATGGGTTAAGGGAGGGTACCGGGGTCCCTTTGGGGGAGCGTGGGGTAGGATGTCAGGGTCTTCTGTAGGAGCTGACAGGAGGGGATAGGACTTCTGGGTCCATTCTCGGGGGGGTTGAATACCTGAGTCCCTTGTGGAAGATGGTTGGAGAGGGGGAACAGGGTGCTTGGGTCTGTTTGTGGAAGGGTAGGATGTCTGGGTCCTTGGTGGTGGGGAGGACGCTTGGGTTCCTCTGGGAGGTCAACACCGTGATCACTTGTGGGAGATGGAGAGGGGAGAGCAGGATGCCTGGGCCCGTTTAGGGGGTGTTGGACACCTGGGTCCCTTTTGGGAGGTGGGGTGGAGGAACAGAACACTTGGGCACATTTGAAGGGGGGTGCTGGACATCTGGGTCCCTTTGTTGGGGGGGACTAAGGGAGCATGGCAGAACATCTGGGTGGGGGAGGAGGGCGGGAGGTTACCTTAGTCACTTGCAGGACGAGGGCTCCTAGTGGTCTGGGTCTCTTCTGGTGGATGACTGGGGGTTAGGACTCCTGGGTCCACTGTGGGAAATGGGGTGGGGGGGGCCCAGCTGTCCCCTCCCAGCCTTTTCCTGGGCTGGCAGCGAGCATCAGGCCTGACCCCTCTGCTGCAGCAGGACCAGCCATGGCAGCTCTGCGTTTGCTGTACCGAGCTGCCCACACAGGTGAGGCCACACCTGGCACCCCTTTTACCCCTCTCTCCTCACCCCAAACCCTCTTCTGACCTCCTCCTCTCTTCCCCTTCCTCTCAGGTCCGTTGGCCCCCCTGGGCTACCTGCGCCCACTCAGCACCAGCACCCCCAGGGGCTCATACAGTGAGTAGGGGCACGGGGGAGGCACAGCTTTCTCTTCCTCATGGGGTGGGCACAGCTTCCCCCTCACAGCCATAGCTTTCTCTGTCCCCTCAGAGTATGTCAACGTCCAGGAGCCAGCCACAGACCTTCGCTCCATCACTGACCGAGCTGCCCAGACCCTGCTGTGGACTGAGCTCTTCCGAGGTGAGTCCTGGAGCATCTGTGGGTGGGACAGGCCCTCCCTCAGCCTCCCCATGGCCTCTCTGAAGGGTGCCAGCCCCCTTGAGCATAGGAAAGACATGGAGGTGTTGGATGTGTCCAGAGAAGGGCAAGGAAGGTGGGGAAGGGTCTAGAGCACAAGTGTTGTGAGGAGCAGCTGAGGGAACTGGGCTTGGTTAGCCTGGAGAAGAGGAGGCTCAGGGGAGACCTTCTCACTCTGCAACTCCCTGAGAGGAGGCTGGAGCCAGGTGGAGGTTGGTCTCTTCTTCCAGGGAACAAGGCCAAGTGGAAATGGCCTCAAGTTGTGCCAGGGGAGGTTTAGGTTGTGAAGGCCTGGCCCAGGCTGCCCAGGGCAGTGGTGAAGTCACCATCCCTGGAGGGGTTGGCGAAACATGGACATGACACTTCATGAGATGGTTTAGTGCCCATGGTGGCATTGAGTCAATGCTTGGACTCAATGATCCTCAAGATCTTTCCCAACTTCAATTTTATTTCTATGATTTTATAACCTCTCCCTTTTCTCTTCCAGGCTTGGCTATGACCTTGAGCTACCTCTTCCGGGAGCCAGCCACTATCAACTACCCCTTTGAGAAGGGCCCCCTGAGCCCACGCTTCCGTGGGGAGCACGCCCTGCGCCGCTACCCCTCGGGAGAGGAGAGGTGCATCGCCTGCAAGCTCTGTGAGGCCATCTGCCCGGCACAGGTGGGCCTTCAGCCACCCTCATCCTCCTCATGCTGCCTCTCTGGAGCAGAGGAGGAGCTCACAGAGGTCCCTTTGTTCCCCTGGGGCAGGCGATCACCATTGAGGCAGAGCCCCGAGCCGATGGCAGCCGCCGCACCACTCGCTACGACATCGACATGACCAAGTGCATCTACTGTGGCTTCTGCCAGGAGGCCTGTCCCGTGGATGCCATCGTGGAGGTGAGGACAGGGGGGGAACACCTTGGTCTTCCATCTGGAGGGGTGTCACTGGAGAGCAGGGAGATGGGGAGGAAGGAGCTTGGGGCAGGGTTTTTGAGTGGGGGAGGCTGGCTGGGTCCCTCGGAGAGGGGTAGGGGTGTGTGGTCAAGATCCTTGGGTCCCTTGGAGGGGTTGTAGGGCATCAGGGTTCTTTGTGGGAGATGGAGGGGGGAGAATAGGATGCTTGGGTCCATTTGGGGAGTGTTGAACACCTGAGTCCCATGGGGTTGACATCTGGGTTCCTTGTGGGATGTGGAGTGGGGGAAGAGGATGCTTGGGTCTGTTTGAGGGAGGGAGGGTTGGACATCTGGGTCCTTGGGGAAGATGGGGCAGGGGGTAGGGGGGAACAGGATGCCTGGATTTCTTGGGGTTGAGGATAGGATGCCTGGGTCCTTTGTGGGAGGTGGGGGTGGTGGAACAGGACATCTCTGGGTCCATTGAGAGAGGAGGTGTTGGACATCTGTGTTCCTTGTAGGAGGTGGGGGCAGGATGCCTCCTTCCATTTGAGGGGAGACAACTTGGTCCCTTGTGGGAGATGGAGGGGTGGGAACAGGACATCTAGGTCCATTTTGGGAGGAGCTTGGACATCCCCTGTGGGAGATGTGGGGGTGGTATCAGGACACCCAGGTCCCCCTGGGGATGGGGGGAGAGTAGGACACTGTGGTCCCTTGCAGGAGGAGTCCCAGGGGTCTGGCTGTCTTTTGGTTGGGGGACAGGGAGCTGTGGGGCAGTGACACCCTCTCCCCACCTTCCTAAGGCTGAAGGTTTCCCTTCCTGGCAGGGTCCCAACTTTGAGTTCTCAACGGAGACACACGAGGAGCTGCTCTACAACAAGGAGAAGCTGCTCAACAACGGCGACAAGTGGGAGGCTGAGATCGCAGCCAACATCCAGGCCGATTACCTGTACCGGTGATGGCCACGGCTCCTCCCCACTCCCCGAAATAAAGGGTCTGGGGGCGGGGTTCTGCCTCCCCTCAACTACACTGGGGCCACCAGCCCCTTCCTAACTCTCAGCTCTGGCTTCCTCTGGGTCTCTTCTTTTCTAGTGCTGGGGTAGGGGAGGGGTTAAAGCCTCTGCGGGGGATGGGTGCAGTATCAGTGGTGCAGTCTGGTTGGAGGTCTGTAGCTCATGGTGTTCACGAGGGGTCAGTAGCGGACCCAGCCTCGTTCAACATCTTCACTGATGGCCTGCAGAAGGGCCAGAGTGAGCCCTCAGCCAGTTTGGGGATGAGGCAGGACTGGGAGCAGTGGCTGGCACCAGCCAGGCTGTGCTGGCAGTCAGGGAGACATGGCCAGGCTGAGAGCTGGGAGAGAGGAACCTCAGGGAGTTCAACAAGGGCAAGAGGAGAGACCTGACCTAGGGAGGAATAACTCATGGAGCAGAGCAGGTTAGGGGTTGCTTGACCTGCTGGAAGGCAGCTCCAAGAAGAGGGACTTGGGAGAGCTGGGGGACAACAAATTCACCACGAGCCAGCAACATGCCCCTATGGCCAAGAAGGCCAATGGGCTCCTGGGGTGCATGAAGAAGAGTGTGATCAGCAGGACAAGGCAGGTTCTCTTCCCACTCTGCTCTGCCCTACTCAGGCCACAGCTGGAGTCCTGGCTCCAGTTCTGAGCTCCCCAGNGTTTGGTGAGGGTGTTGGAGCCCTGGCCCAGGCTGCCCAGAGAGGCTGTGGAGTCTCCTTGTGTGGAGAGATTCCCAAAGGCAGCTGGAGGTGGTCCTGGGCAAGCTGCTGTGGGTGAGCCTGCTGGAACAGGGGGTTTGAGATGGATGATCTCCAGAGGTCCCTTCCAGCCCCCCACTAGTCTGGGATCGTGGGACTTGGTGATGCATTTTGCGGAGGGGGCTGGGGCTCTTGGGGCTTGCTGGGTTGGGATTACAGGAGCGTGGGAAGCTGTGGGATGGGGAGTGGACACGGGAGCTGGTTTGAGGAGGGGATTCAGGGGCTAAAGGGCGGTGCCAGGGAGAGGTTAAGGAGCTCAGGCGGCTCCTGGTCCTCTCCTCTAGGGCGGGGGATGGTGGCTCTAGGGCTGCCTGGGGTATCGTTCTCGGCACCCAGCTTCCGGGGGCAGCCACAGAAGGGGGGTCCGGTGTTTCTGAGGGCCCTGGTGGTACCTAGAGGGGTGCAGTGGTACTGAGGAGGGTCCTGGTGACACCGAGGGAGTCCTGGTGACACCGAGGGAGTCCCGGTAACACCGGCTGTGCGGCTCCGGGATGGGGGGAGTGGGGGATAGGGTCCCGTTTCCATCCTCCTGGGATGATGGTGGGGTGGAGGGGGAGGATCCTGGAGCCCTGCTTCCCTCGGAGTGGGGTCTGGGGGTGATGCTCTGGTGACACCCGGAGAAGGGGGTTCCCGGGGAGCGGCGGGGCCGGTCCCGGTCCCGGTCCCTCCCCACGGCTGGGCTCTTCCTGGGGAAGAGGAAGTGCCTCGGGAAGAGCCCGAGCGGCCCCGTGCTGCCGGCTAGGGGCAGGAGGT
>VWZX01009354.1:191398-235354 GCA_013399015.1 Galbula dea
TGTGAGTGCAGAGGGGTTGGTCTGGGTGGGTTTGGGGTGCATGTGGCTTGGGGTGCCCTGGGTGCTGGGATTGGCTGTGGCTGGGTTTAGGGTGCTCTGGGTGCAGGGGTTGGGTGCAGTGGAGTTGGTTGGGCGGTTTGGGGTCCTGTGGGTGCAGAGGGTTTGTTCTGGGTGGGTTTTGGGTCCCCTGGGGGCAGAAGGGTTGGCCTGGGTAGGTTTGGGTGCAGAGTGGTTCTGGTGAGTGTTTTGAGGGTGTCATGTATGCAGGGGACTGGGTGCAGGTGGTTTTGGGGTGCTGTGGGTGCAAGGAATGGGTGCAATAGGGTTGGGGTGGGTGGTTTGGGGTGCTCTGGGTGCAGGAAAGCGTATGTGTGGGTGGTTTGGGGGTGCCATGGTTGCAAGGATCTGAGTTTGGGTGGTTTGGGGTGTTCTGGGTGCAGGAGATGGATAGCTTAGGGTACCATGGACGTGGGAGAGGGGTTGCAGGGTGTGGGTGCAAGGATCTGGGTTTGGGTGGTTTGGGGTGCTCTGCATACTGGCTGCTGGCCCAGGGGAGCTGGAGCTCCCTAGGACCCTCAACCTCTCCCTGCCCCACCATCACCTTGACCCCCTCCCTGGCAGCTGAACCCCAACATCAGCGCCTTCCAGCGACGCTTCGTGGGCGAGGTGCGGCGCTGCGAGGAGATGGAGAAGACCTTCAGTGAGTATCGAGGTGACAGGAGGCTTCCTCAGGGAGAAGGAGGTCTACCCTCGGGATTGCCCCACCATGAACCACATCCTCCGCCACCACCACCACCACCACCTGAGCAGGGTTTCGACCAGCTTTCCTGCAGCAGGAGCTGCGGGATGCTGGCAGGGTACTGGCTCCGTGCCGGGATAAGCCAGAGGCACCCTTGGCCCGGGAGGCTCTGCGGATTCAGGAGCAGTCAGAGCAGTTGGCCCAGGAGCTGCGGGAGGTTAGCCGGAACCGAGCGTCATTGCGTGGGCGCCTGCGGGACCTCCGCCAGTACCTCCACGTCCTGCGGGAAGGGCAGCACTTCACCAGCCTGCCGGTGGGTCCTGGGGAAAGGGTCTGCTACTTTGGGGTGCCCACCCTGTGTTCCTGCTTCCATCCCACCCAGTATCATCTTGGTGTTCCTCATCATCTCCTCAGGCTCCTCTGGGTTCGCCACCGCGGTCCCGGGCGCTCTCTGAGCGTGATCCTCTCCTAGATCCTTCCCTGCACCAACATCTCGACCGTAAGATCAAGTGAGTGGGGTTGGGGAGGGGGAGAGAGGGGCTGGGGGTGGTGGTGACGGCATAGCTGGGGGGGAAAGGGTTGGAGATGGACCATGGGGCCATGACATGGCCATGGAGAGGTGGGCATGGCTGTGGGGTAAGGGTTGGAGGTGGACCATGGGGCCATGCTATGGCTGTGGGGCAAGGGTTGGAGATGGACCATGGGGCTGTGACATGGCCGTGGGGCAGGGATAGTGGGTGAAGAGTGTGGGATAAGGGTTGGAGATGGGTCATGGAGCATCAACGTGGCTATGGGGCAATGGACATGGCTGTAAGGTAGTGGTTGGAGATGTGTCACAGGGCGATGACATGGCCATGGGACAATGGGTATGGCTGTAGGGTAAGGGTTGGAGATGGACCATGGGGCACGAACATGGCCATGGGGTAATAGGCATGGCTGAAGGGTAAGGGTGGACCGTGGGGCAGTAGCTTGGCAACATGAGGCGCCAGCATGACTGTAGACAGAGATGATGGGTAAGGGTTGGAGATGAGCCATGGGGCAGCAGTCAGAACTATAGGGCAGGGCTTGAAGCTGAGCCATGGAGCAGTGGCTTGGCCGTGGGGCAGCGGCCATGGCTGTAGGCCAGGGGCTGGAGATGGACCGTGAGTCAGTGGTGTGCCTATGGAGCACAGCTGTAGGACGAGGTCTGGGGAGGGTCCATGGGGCAGGGACATCAGCAGAAGACCTGTGCTGTGTCCCTGCAGCTTCGTGGCCGGTGTTGTTCACCCGTGGCGGGTGAGTGCCTTCGAGCGGCTGCTGTGGCGTGCCTGCCGGGGCTACCTGGTGGCCAGCTTCGTGGAGATGCCCGAGCCCATGGAGGACCCAGCCACGGTGAGCAGACCACTGGAGTGGAGGGGCTGGTAGGGAATGGTGGGGCCAGGGCTGATGTGGACTGTGCTGTCCCCAGGGTGAGAGCATCACCTGGGTCATCTTCCTCATCTCCTACTGGGGTGAGCAGATCGGGCAGAAGATCCGCAAGATCTCGGACTGGTGAGACAGTGGTCATGTGTCCGACCACACAGAGCTTTATTTAGCAGGACCCTCTCTGGACAACCCCCATGGGGATGGGCTAGGGCACCCTGGGGAGCCTTGGCACCCCCCAAGATGGTGGCTTCTGTCCATCTGTCCATCCCAGCTTCCACTGCCGTGTGTACCCATACCCAGAGAGTGAGGCCAGCCGGGTGGAGACCATGAATGGGCTCCAAACCCAGATCCAGGACCTCAGCGTGGTGAGTTGGCCACTACCACAGAGACCAGGTGGGCCATGGTGGGACCACCACCCGTTCCCTGACCCCATGCTGGGCACCTGCAGGTGCTGGAGGAGACAGAGGAGTACCTAGCGCAGGTGCTGGACAAGGTGGTGCTGGCACTGCCCACTTGGAGGGTGCAGGTGCAGAAGATGAAGGCCATCTACCTCGTCCTCAACCAGTGCAGCTTTGATGTCACCGAGAAGTGCCTGATTGCTGAGGTCTGGTGCCCCGTGAGGGACCTCACCCAAGTGCAGGAAGCCCTGCGCCAAGGATCGGTGCGTTGCCTGGTGCCCTTGTGCCAGGGGTTGCTTGGTGTCCCTGTCTTCTTGTGCTGTGGTTGCCTGGTGTTCCTGTGTCCATATGTCAAGGGTTTGCTTGGTGTCTTCGTGGCAAGGTTTGCTTGGTGTCCCCATGTCCTCATGCCAGGGTTTTCTTGCTGTCCCTATGTCTTTGTGCTGTGGTTGCCTGGTGTCCCCGTGTCCATATGTCAGGGGTTCGCTTGGTGTCCCCTTGTCCATGTGTCAAGGGTTTGTTTGGTGTCCCCGTGTCCTTGTGCTGGGGTTTGCCTGGTGTCCCCATGTCTATATGTCAAGGGTTTACTTGGTGTTCCCATGTCCTTGTGCTGGGGTTTGCCTGGTGTCCCCGTGTCCATATGTCAAGGGTTTGCTTGGTGTCCCCATGTCCTTGTGCTGGGATTTGCCTGGTGTCCCCATGTCTATATGTCAAGGGTTTGCTTGGTGTCCCCGTGTCCTTGTGCAGGGCTTGCTTGGTGCCTCCGTGTCCTTATACCAGGAATCTCTTGGTGCTTCTGTGTCCCTCTGCCTGAGGTCACTCAGTGTCCCTGTGTGGTGGGATGTGCCATGGTGGGGTGAGTGCCATGGGTCAGGCCCTGGGTGCTCTCCCCCCAGTACAAGAGCGGCTCGAGCGTGGAGTGCTTCGTGCAGCGCATCCCCACCTCCGAGAGTCCTCCCACCCTCATCCGCACCAACAAGTTCACCGCCGGCTTCCAGAGCATCGTGGACGCCTATGGGGTGGCCAGCTACCAGGAGGTGAACCCTGGTAAGATCCCTCCAGCTCCCAGTTGCAACCCAGGGCTGAAGGGAGGTCCTATGTGACATGGTCCTTGATGCCCACCCCGCAGCTCCCTACGCCATCATCACCTTCCCCTTCATCTTCGCCATCATGTTTGGGGACGTTGGGCATGGGCTGCTGATGTTCCTCTTCGCTCTCTGGATGGTTCTGTATGAGAACAGCCCCAGCCTGAAGCAGGCCAGCAATGAGGTGAGGAGAACATGAGGTGGGGCCAGGCTGGAGGTGTGGGGCATGGTTGGTGGTATGGGACATGGTTGGAGGTGTGGGGTCAGGCTTGGAGGGGTGGGACGTGGCTGGGGGCATGGGATTGGGTTGGAGATGTGTGATGGAATTGGAGGTGTGGGCTTGGAATTGGTGATGTGTGATGGAATTGGAGGTGTGGGCTTGGAATTGGTGATGTGTGATGGAATTGGAGGTGTGGGACATGGTTGGGAGAGTGGGGTGGGATTGGAGATGTGGGCTGGGGTTGGTGGTGTGGGATGGAGATGATGGTGTGGGATGGGGTTGGAGGTGTGTGACGTGGCTGGGGGCATGGGATGGGATTGGAGATGTTTGGGTGGGGTTGGTGGTACAGGATGGGGCTGGTGGTGTGGGACAAGGACAGTATGGGGCAGGGTTGGTGGTGTGGGAGGAGAATGGTGTGGGGCAGGGGAGGTGATGTGGGATGTAGGAGCCACCTTTGCCCCCACCAGATCTGGCTGACATTCTTTGAGGGGCGCTACCTCATCCTGCTGATGGGGGCCTTCTCCATCTACACTGGCTTCATCTACAACGAGTGCTTCAGCAAAGCCACCGTCATCTTCCCCTCTGCCTGGAGCGTGGCTGCCATGGCCAACCACTCCTCCTGGAGGTGGGACCTCCCAACCCCTCTGGGAACCCTGTCCAGGTCCCTGCCCGTGCTGACACTCCTCGCTCTGCCCACAGCTCTGCCTACCTGGCCACCCACCCGTCCCTCACCCTGGACCCCAACGTCACCGGTGTCTTCCAAGGGCCCTATCCTTTTGGGATTGACCCAGTGAGTGTCCCATGGGGGAGAGGATGGGGTGGGACCCTTGATGGGGTTGCTCAGAGCCTCACCTACCTTGCCCATGATAGATCTGGAGCTTGGCCACCAATCACCTCAACTTCCTCAACTCCTTCAAGATGAAGATGTCTGTGGTGCTGGGCATTGTGCACATGGGCTTTGGCGTCCTGCTGGGAATCTTCAACCATGTGTGAGTCCTCAGGGCTCTAGCCCCCCATGTTCATGCTAAGGGGACCAGGTGGGGTGGGCAAGTGGGGTCCTGGACCCCAACATCTGGCTGGGAGTGCAGAACATGCAAGGCTGCACGTGCATGGGGACACCAAGCAAACCCCAGCACGAGGACATAGGGACACCAAGCAACCTTTGGCATGAGGACATGGGGACACCAAGCAACCCCTGGCACAAGGCCGAGTGTGGCTGGTGTCTCCCTGCCCAGGCACTTCAACCAGTGGCACCGGCTGGTCCTGGAGCTCCTGCCTGAGATGATTTTCCTCCTGGCACTCTTTGGCTACCTGGTCTTCCTTATCTTCTACAAGTGGATCAAGTTCAGTGTTGCTGACTCCCTAGTGGCCCCCAGCATCCTCATCCACTTCATTGACATGTTCCTCTTCACCTCCAGTGCTGACAACCTCCCTCTCTATCAGGGACAGGTAGCACCCTCCCGAGATAGGGGGATGGGGAACACCAACCCACCCACCCATGGACCTCCCCCTGGGGAGCCCTGTGAGGGGCTGGTGTGGTGGGGATGGAGTCCCCTCTGTGTCATGAGTGGGGTTGTTCTCAGCTTGGGTAGATGATGCTGGAGGACACCTCCAGCAATGGTGCCCATGTGCTGCAGGTGCCGGTGCAGATGGTGCTGGTGGTGCTGGCGCTGGCGTCGGTGCCTGTCCTGCTCCTGGGGACACCTCTCTACTTGTGGTGCCGGAGACGTGCACCGAGGACCAACCACCCTACAGTAAGGATGGGGTCACCTTGGGGAGGGGGTTAACAAAGTGGGGGGGTCGTGTGGTGGGGGTCTCACCGCCAGTGATGTCTCCATGCAGTCAGTGGCCACCGGGGAGCAGGAGCCACTGCTGGAGGGGCAGGAAGCTGGTAACTCGGTCAATGCCACCAAGGAGGACGTGGAGAGTGGAAGGCACAGCGCTGACACTGAGGTGAGGGACACCAACCTAGCAGGCTTGGGGGGCTGGGGTAGGGGTGGCCATGCCTATAACTGATGTCCTACATCCCCTCCATTCTTGCAGCACTTGGACATGGCCGAGATCCTCATGCACCAAGCGATCCACACCATCGAGTACTGCCTGGGCTGCGTCTCCAACACCGCGTCCTACCTTCGCCTCTGGGCGCTCAGCTTGGCACATGCCCGTGAGTCCTCCTGGACCCTCCTGCATGTCCCCAACCCAGGGGGGCTTAAGCAGAACCTCACCCCTTTTGTCCCTTGCCCCCACCAGAGCTTTCAGAGGTCCTGTGGACCATGGTGATGCGTAATGGCTTTGTGCGGCTGCGCTATGTGGGTGGCGTGCTGCTGGTGCCTGTCTTTGCCGCCTTCGCCGTGCTCACCGTGGCCATCCTGCTGGTGATGGAGGGGCTCTCTGCCTTCCTCCATGCCCTACGTCTGCACTGGTGAGCCTGCTTGAAGGGTTGGGGGTGGAGGGTGGTGGGCTGCCTGTGATGGGATGAGGGACCCACCCCAAAAGTGCTGCTCCTCAACAGTTCCTTCTCCTCCAGGGTGGAGTTCCAGAATAAGTTCTACGTTGGTGCTGGGTACAAGCTGTGCCCCTTCACCTTCACGCCTGATGCCTGGGACTAGCTGTGCCATGAAGATGTTGGGGGGCCTTGGAGCAGCACCTGAACCTCATCCCCTATCCTGCTGTGGGGTGTTGGGGGGCAGGATCCCCCCCCCACCCCAGACCCCAGGGTTGGGGGGTGGTGGAGGTCTGGTTGCAGCATCATCTCCAGCAGTGAATAAAACCATCCCTGGGGCTTGTCCTCCTCTATCCCCTCTGTCATGGGCTGGGTAAGGGGGTCCTGGGGTGGGGTGGTCCTGGGGCGCCCCATCACTGCTGCCCATAGCTGAAATGGGGGTTTGTGGGGGTCCCATAGGTGCTGAGATGGGGGAGGGTGGGCAGGGCGTAGGGCAGGGTGTGGGGTTTGACCCCCACATAGACACCAGGGGGGCAGGTGAGGGCCTGGAAAGGGGATGCAGGAAGCTCAGAGAAGTTGGGGGGAGCTGGTTGTGGGGGTACAGTGGTGGCCAGTGCCCCACGGCTGCGGGGAGCCCCTGGAGAGGGCAGGGACAGCAGCAGGGGCTCAGGCCCCTCCCCAGCTCCTCTACCTTTCTCCTGCTTCTCGGGGCGGGAGGACAATGCGGTGGCCCGGGCACGGGGCACGGTACCCAGCAGGGAGCCTGTGGGCACCCCACACCTGCCAGAGAGAGATGGAGGGGCCTCAGGGTCGGGGGTCAGGGGCTATGGAGCCCCTCATGGTGGTGTGGGGGCAGGGTCACGGGGGGGGGGTCTTACCACGGCTCAGGGTCACCATCCCGAAAGCCCTTAGCGAAGGGGTTGCTGGCGATCTTCAGTTGGGTGATCTGCAGAGGGCAGAAGGCTCAGGGAGGTCCCTGGAAGAGGGTCACCTCCATGTGTCCCACCACCACCACCACCACCCTGGGGGCTCACTCGGTGGTTCTGGTAAGCTGTCACTGCCATGAACTGGGTCTCAGGGAAGCTGAAGGACTTGAAGTTCTGGTGGGCAAAGCGCTCGCTGTCCCGGCGTGGGTCGACAAAGACCACGTGGAAGCGTGGCTGGTAGCGGTGCATGGAGTTGAGGATGATCTAGAGGAGGGGTGGAGAAGGGGTAGTGGACAGAACCTCCCCATGAAGAGATGCATTGTTGTGTCCCCATCACCACCTCCACTGGCCACCCCAGGGCTGGGTCCTCACGTGGCCATTGTCGTCCAGGAGGTTGTTGGTCAACTTGAGCTTGTCGAAGGAGACGATCTGCCGCATCCACTGGGCACCCTTGGCCGGGGAGTCAGGGTGGAAGTGGACACGGCCAGGAGCTGCTGGGTCAGCTCGTCCTGCTGCCAGCCAGGAGGAGCTGTGGAAGGCATATCTGTGGGGCAGAAGAGGCTCAGCACCGCCAGGATCTGGCCCTCCACCCCCAGTGTCCTAATCACCCCATCCACACCTGTATCTCTTGTCATCCAGTGGGATGAAGTCCATGAGCAGGACATAGTCGGCCAGTGGGTCCAGCCCAGACAGCTTCACCTGGAAGGTGGGAAACATCCTCCTGGGGGGAGCAGGGGTTGGGAATCATGGAATTGCTTGGGTTGGAAAAGACCTTTAAGCTCATGGAGTCCAACTGGTAACCAGCACTGCCAGGGCACCACTAAACCATGGCCCTCAGCACCACAGCTCCAGGGCTTGGAAACCCCTCCAGGGGTGGGGACTCCACCCCTGCCCTGGGCAGCCTGGGCCAGGCCTGGACAACCCTTGCCAGGAAGAACCCCTGACCCATGTGCAACCTCAACCTCTCCTGGCACAACTTGAGGCTGTTTTCTCTTGTCCTATCCTTAGTTACCTGGGAGAAGAGGCCAAACCCCACCTGAACTCCTTCCAGGGAGTTGCAGAGAGTGAGAAGGTCTCCCCTGAGCCTCCTCTTCTCCAGGCTAACCAAGCCCAGGTCCCTCAGCTGCTCCTCACAACACTTACAGTGCTCTAGACCCTTCCCCACCTTCCTTGCCCTTCTCTGCACACACTCCAGCATCTCCATGTCCTGCTTGGAGTGAGGAGCCCAAAGCTGAGCCCAGGATTGGAGCTGTGGCCTCACTTGGAGCTGTGCCCCGACCCTGTCACCCCCAGCCCATCTCTGGTTCCTACCTGCCTGCCTTGGTGACAATCATCTCGGTGCCCAGGCGGTTGAACTCCTCCCAGAGACTGCCCATCTCCAGCCGTGCCGTGGCGTGGCACACGCGCCCGTTCTTGCCGCCGCTCCCTAGCCCCTCGCTCGCCCACCCGAGGCTGGTGCCACAGGGGGACCCCTCGCTTGGACCCCCCAGGAAGGCTGTGGAGGCATGAGGAGGGTGTGGAGGGAGTTTTCATCCTGCATCCTGCATGTGGGAGCAGCCCCTGTGCACCACCAGCCACCCCATTGCATCCTCCCTCTGTTGGAGGATCTCCAGGAGGACCATGGAGTCCTAGCCCCCCTGCTGGGAGGGGGGGCAGTTTACCCCCTCCCCCATCACAGCCCTTCTCTTGTGGGGCTGGCTCACCCACCAAACCCCAAACCCACCCCAGGGCCCCGTCATTTGGTTCCACCAGGCTGCTTTACCTGCCATGGGTGCAGAAGGTGAGCAGAAGCTGTCTGTGGCTCTGTTCTCCAGTACGGTCAGCGGTGGGGACCCTACTGAAGACCCCTCCCAGTGTAGCTCCAGCTCTGGACTATCTCCTGCAGCTTGCTGGGGGTTTTATGCCCCAGCTTGGGGGTGGAGACATGGGGGCTGGAGCTCAGCCTCCTTCCCTGACCTGCCTTCACGCCTTGACGCAATGATGATGGACGGGAGGCGAGCGCTGGGACCTTTGGGACCACCAGTGCTCCAACAGCTGGATCTGGAGGTACCATGGGCTGAGGGTTACAGCTTTCTTGGGGGTCTCCTTGTCTGAGGGTGGTGGTGGGGGGAGATGGGGACTCCTCTGACCCTGTCCCCAGGGTAAAGCCAACATCCTACTGGTGTTAAACCCCACGGTGGGGTGTTGAGATCTTCACAGTGTATAGACTGCTCTGGCAAAGCTTCTGCTGCTCCAGGGTGGTGGGGGGGAGGAAAGTGGTGTCTCCTCCCCTGAAGCCATCCCAGATGCTGGTGCCCTGGTGCCTAGGACCTCCTTGTCCTGCCCCAGTGCTGAGCCCTCTCCGCCCCACACGTCCCATTGTCATGCTCAGGTTGAGAGTGGGAGATGGATGGGGACAAACTGATGCTGCTGGGACATGGGATGAGAGTTGGGAGGTGATGGATAGGGGGTGGGAAGCACAGGAGCTACTCCAGAGCCCCCCCACTCCCCTCTGGACTGCAGTGGGACCACAGACACCACCTCACCCTCCTGACTGCAGGGGGCTTGGACTAGATGACCTTGTAAGGTCCCTTCCCACCCAAACTAGTCTATGATGCATTGCACACCGTGGGAGCATGTTGGGGTGGGGTGGGAGATGCTGGAGCTCTGGAGGGAACAGGGGACATCCTCAGGAGGCTGCTGATGGATTCCTGTCCCCAGTGGTCCCCTGGTGATGGTGGCACTGGGCAAGAGCTGAAATCCCTCCCTGCTCCAGCACAGAGCTGGTTGTCTTCTCCAAAGTGGGACTCAATCTTTGCTTGTGCTTAAATGCTTCCTGTGGCCATCATGATGCACAGGAACCTTCTGGGCCTTGAAGGCTGTAGGGTGACCAAGGAGCTACTGTGGGGTTTTGGGACCAGGACTGATGCAGGGTGAGGAGGGAACATCTTCCCAAGCCTCCTGTGTCCATCACATCCCTGCATGTGTCCCGTGCCCTGCAGCGCTGCCTCAGCCCCATCCATCTCCTGCTGTCAGGAGGTGGCTGCAGGGCTGCTATCGAGCGAGGAGATGAGGAGGTGTGAGAAACAGTGCTGACAGCCAGGAGGACCATGGAGGGGGCTCAGCCCCAGGCAGGATTAGACCTGCCAAGGCTCATCACAGCATCAGACTGTGCTCTGCAGCTGGTCCTTCTGCTGGAGAGAAGAGGAAAAGTGAGGATGCAGCTCTGGAAGGGTTTGAAAGGCCAAATGGGGACCACAGCATGGGAGCTGGCTCCTAGTGGTGCATCATGATGGAATCATTTAGGTTGGAAGAGACCTTTAAGCTCATTGAGTCCAATTGTTCATAGGTTGTCCAGAGAGGTGGGAGATGTCCCATCCCTGGAACCATCCCAGGTCAGGTTGTTTGGGGCTCTGAGCCCAACCTGCTTTAGTTGCAGATGTCCCTGATGACTGCAGGGGGGTTGGGACTAGGTGACCTTGAAAGGTTCCTCCCCACCCAACCCAGTCTGTGATTCTGTCTATGATTAACAGCACCACAACTCTCATTTTAGACAGTGAAAAATAGAAGTTAATTAGTGTATTTGGGTGATCTTTTTTGGGAATGATGTAATTTAGAAGCATTTTAAGGTAAGGAACTCTCCCAAGGGCAGATGCTAGTAAGGAACCCTCACCCACTGCTCCACACCATTGTTTTCCATCACCAGGATCTCCATGGTACCCTGGCCAGGGTGGCTCACAGGAGCTGTGGTGCTGCTCAGCAGCTTTCTCCTTCAGACCAAAAATGATCTATCCATTAAAAAAAAAACCCTCAAAATACTCCACTTTGGGACCCATCCAGACTTTAGCTTCTGTCAGGACCATGGAGCAATCTGGAGCTTAAGTGTCCTGGAGACGTGTGATAGCTTGGGTTGGAGGAAGAAGCTGCTCAGTTGGATGGAATCAAGTCAGAATCAAAGGACACACAACTAACAGGTCCTCAGGGTCAATCAGCTGAATCCTGCTTTGTTCCCAAAACCTCCTGGTAATTCCCTGGTTATTCTTTAAACCAGTTGCCTGCTGGGGGCTGCTACTGTCAGGCCAGGGCCACCACCCTCCCAGGCTGTTTGTGTTCTCGTTCCTCTCTTATCACCTGGGTTATCAGGAACCTCTAGGGATCATCCAGTCCAACCCCCTGCTCCAGCAGGCTCACCCTCAGCAGCTTGCCCAGGGTCACCTCCAGCTGCCTTGGGAATCTCTCCCCAGGAGGAGACTCCACAGCCTCTCTGCAAAGCCTGGGCCAGGGCTCCAACACCCTCATACCAAACAAGCTTCTCCTCCTGCTCAGCTGGAACCTCCTGGGTTCCAGTTGGTGCCCAGTGCCCCTTGGCTTGGCCCTGGGCACCACTGAGCAGAGTCTGGCCCCAGCCTCTTGCCCCCAGCCTTCAGCTCTTGCTCAGCATTGAGCAGCTCCCCTCTGGGGCTGCTCTTCTCCAGGCTCAGCAGCCCCAGGGCTCTCAGCCTTTCCTCCTGCCAGAGATGCTCCAGTCCATCTGCTCTAGGTTTCACCACCACACAGGGTTTAGATGGGAAGAGAAACTCTTAGTGTCTCAAGAACACGAGGCTCTGGCTCAGCACTGTTGCTCTGCTCGTTGTGGTTTCCTGCTGGAACTCCTGCTCTCAAAACCAAAAGGGTTTAGCTGGTTGTGCAAGCAGTGCCTGAGAGCTTGGGGGTAGCCAGCAGTTAGCTGTGTCCAGCAGCTCTCACCAACCTCCTCCAGCTCTGGCCATAGCATCTGACCATGAGTGTGGTGGGAAACAGTTCATGTGGCTCCTGGATGGGAGTTAGGGAGTTGGGGAAGGAGCTTCCAGTGTTGCAGCCTCCTTTTTTGGTGGCTCATGAGGAGCAGGACATGGTGTGGCTGGTGTAATACATGGAATCTTTTTGCTTGGAAAAGACCTTTCAGATGATCAAGTCCAACTGTTAACCAGCACTGCCAAGTCCACCACTAAAGCTCTCCCAGTTCCTCACCACCCTCACAGTGAAGAACTTCTTCCTGTATGAGGGCAAGGAGGTGACCACCCAAAGTGTGAGATGTTAGAAATGGGCAACAGCAGCCCCTGCCTTTCCCTTGCCTGAGGGGGGTGTGGACAACTGCAGCTGGACCTCCTGGAGTTATTTAGAGCTGTTCAAGCAGTTCCCCATAACCCTGTCTGCAACCAGCTGCTCTGTTCTAGAAGGACCAAGTCCCACTGCTGGTTTCCTTTCCTGCTTTCACCAAGCATCCATCACAGAATCACAGACTGATTTGGGTTGGAAAAGACCTTTCAAGGTCATCTAGTCCAACCTCCTTGCAGAGAGCAGGGACATCTTCAGCTGGAGGAGGTTGCTCAGAGTTATATCCTGAGGATCTCTGAAGCACATGATGCAAAATGGTTTTTCAGAGGCAGATTTTGGGTCCATAATTAGCAGGTGGAAACCACACAAACTTCAGAAGGGTTCAGCCCATGGAGAAAAGTTGCCCCAAGCACCAAGGACAGGCTGGAGAGTAGCTTAGCAGTGAAGGACCTGGAGATTGTGGTGGCCACCAAGTTGAAGGTGAGCCATCAGCATGTCCTTGCAGCTAAGACACCAGAAGCACCTGGAGAAGAGTATTGGCAGGGGGGCAAGGGACTTTCTACAGTCAACTTCTGACCTCCAGCCTGAGGAATGGGGAAGTAAAAGGTGCTTGGAGATGTGTGAGGGGAGAACAGGTCCTCAGGAAATGGTCATCTGGCTGGGGCTGGTGAAATGAGAGCAAGGCTGATGGGAAGAGGGAAGTGAGAAGGCAGGAAAGGGCAATGCTCATGTCTCAGCCAGGCAACAGACATATTTTAAGGTCACCTCTAGAAGATAACATGAGAAATATGTTCTTTTTCCTTAAGCCATGAATAAGAACAGAAGAAGCAAATGACAGCAGATGAGTGGTGCTGGCAGTGAACACCAAGAGTGGGACCAGCAGCTGTGGGGCAGGGAATAAAATAAAGGGAGAAAAAAGAATGCTGATTGAAATGACAGAATCCCAGCATGGTTGGGGTTGGAAGGGACCTCTGGGGGTCATCCAGTCCAACTCCCCTTCCACCCACAGCAGGGTGCCCAGGGTCACCTCCAGCTACCTTGAGAATCTCTCCCCAGAAAGAGACTCCACAGCCTCTCTGGGCAGCCTGGGCCAGGGCTCCAACACCCTCACAACAAACAAGCTTCTCCTCCTGCTCAGGTGGAAAACTCATGTACTTGACTCTGAATGTCCAGGGTTATCCAAGTCTGGGTTCATTGTCCTGACACAGGCATGGATGATGTCTCCTACCCCTGGAGACAGGCTTCCAGAGTGCTGCATCCCTGCAGAGGCTGCACATAGGCCCTGCTCTGACACCACCTCCTGGGGAGGTACTTGGAGTTAGCATGTTTATTCTTCTGTGTTTGTGGAGAAGAGTTGGGGTTGTTCAGCCTGGAGAAGAGAAGGCTCCAAGGAGACCTTCCTGAGGCCTTTCAGTACTGAAAGGGATCTGTAGGAAAGATAGGGACAGACTTTGTAGCAGGACCTGTTGGGACTGGACAAGGGCTGATGGTTTGAAACTAAAGACTAGAGAGAATGAGGAAATTCTTGATGCTGAGGGTGGTGAGAGCCTGGCCCAGGTTGCCCAAGGAGATGAGAGATGTCCCATCCCTGGAACCATTCCAGATCAGGCTGTCTGGGGCTGTGAGCAACCTGCTCTAGTTGCAGATGTCCCTGCTGGCTGGTGGGGTTGGACTAGATGACCTTGAAAGGTCTCTTCAACCCAACCCAGTCTGTGACTCTGTGATTCCATGAGCTGGGACCACTCCACATGAAGCTGTTGGCTTGTCCAGGCAGAAGAAGTGAGGCTGAGCTTTAGTTAATTGTGAAACTCATCTATGATTCTATGATTTCCATAAATCAACTCCTTACTTAGTTATTTCTTTTCCCTCCAGTGTTCCTGGAGAAGGAAAACATCTTTCAAGCCCCAGGTCTCCAGCAGAAACTCATCACCTCGTGTTCCAGTCCTCCCTGCAGTGCTGTGTACACAAGCTGAGGAGCTCAGGCTCTGTTTCTGAGGTGCCTTGGGGACCTCAGCCTGAAATCCTCAGAGGGAAACCTCAATGTTTATCTCAAGCTCTTCAGGGACAGCTCACAAACGACTTTCAGGTGCCCCAGAGACCCTTTGGGAAAACTTTAACCTTCCAGCCCTGTTGGAGGCTGCTGGAGGGAAACCTTCCTTCAGCAGAGCTTGTGGAGGAACTTCAGCTCCAGGCCTGGTGAGTGTCTTCAGGAGAATGACTCAGGATGGCATAGACCAGGGAGGGTGACACTTCAGGAGGGTTTGAGATGTTTTTTTTGCTGAATGGGGAAGAGCTTCCTTAAAAAGTATGTCCACCCCTTGCAGAAGCAGGAACCTCCCTGTGAAGCAATATTGAAGTTACTCAGGTCCTTCCTGACAACATGCTCCTGAAGATCTGAGTCTCATTTCCTGACTCAAATATTAGATAAATATCCCTGATATTGACAGACCCAAAAGAGGCAAGGAAGATGACATGCAGTAGTGTGAGCCAGCAATGTGCTCTTGTGGGCAAGAAGGCCAATGGGCTCCTGGGGTGCATGAAGAAGAGTGTGAGCAGCAGGGCAAGGGAGGTTCTCCTCCCACTCTACTCTGCCCTAGTCAGGCAACATCTGGAGTCCTGGCTCCAGTTCTGGGCTCCCCAGTTCCAGAGAGTCAAGGAACTGCTGGAGAGAGTCCAGCAGAGGCTAAGGAGATTCTGAGGGCACTGGAGCATCTCTGGGAGGAGGAAAGACTGAGAGCCCTGGGACTGCTGAGCCTGGAGAAGAGCAGCCCCAGAGGGCAGCTACTCAATGCTGAGCAAGAGCTGAAGGCTGGGGGCAAGAGGCTGGGGCCAGACTCTGCTCAGTGGTGCCAAGGGCCAGGCCAAGGGGCACTGGGCACCACTTGGAACCCAGGAGGTTCCAGCTGAGCAGGAGGAGAAACTTGTTTGTTGTGAGGGTGTTGGAGCCCTGGCCCAGGCTGCCCAGAGAGGTTGTGGAGTCTCCTTGTGTGGAGAGATTCCCAAGGCAGCTGGAGGTGACCCTGGGCACCTGCTGTGGGTGAGCCTGCTGGAGCAGGGGGTTTGGGCTGGATGCTCCCCAGAGGTCACTTCCAGCCTCAGCCATGCTGGATTCTGGGACTCCTCTCTGAAGATAACTGAAAGTATGTGTTCAAACTCTAATCTAAACTAAGAATGGTGTTATAAAGGTTGGTGGCATCTCAGAGTAGAAGAGGATTTTTGCCTTGAAGCTACATACACAAAACTGCAACCAGGTTTGTTTAGATCATTTTAATTGATCCAAACCTATCACTGCAGAGTCAGAAAATGACTCCAACATGGTCTCTTATTTATTTAATGCAACACTAATTAATGTGGCAAATTAAGGCATGGTATTATTGTATTTAAGTAACCCTAACTAAGAGCAAGCCCCAGAAAAGGGAAAAAAATCCTTCCAGACATTCACACATGCTGGCAAGGATCACAGAGTCATCAACTCTTAGAGCCATTGTGGTTGGAAGAGACCTTGAAGATCCTGGAGTCCAACCCTGGACCAGCACTGCCAGGTCACCACTAACCTCAGCACCACAGCTGCAGGGCTTGGAAACCCCTGCAGGGATGGGGACTCCACTACTGCCCTGGGCAGCCTGGGACAGGCCTGGACAACCCTGTTGGGGGAGAAATTGTTCCTCATGGCCAACCTGAACCTCCCCTGGTGCAACTTGAGGCCATTTCCATTGGATGTTCATGAGGTGACATCATTTGCCAGACCTTTCCAAGACCAAATCTTCCCATAGTGGGCCAGAGCTTCAGGATTTAAACTTTCATTTTTGTTTCCATACATGAAGTAGTTGATATTATTTGGTCTATATATTACATTTTAATTCTTTTTTTGTTCTTCTGACCACTGAGGGGAACTGTCATGCTTTTGTTTCCACAGAAGTGGCTGCACTCATCCAGGAGACACCCAGTCCTGCATTAGCTTCGGGTCTGACATGTTCCTATGATCTAGGAGAAGTTCCTTCACCTCTTCTTCATCTTTCTTTGTCTCCTCTGTGCCTGCACCAGGAGAATGGATGGGAGAAACCACTGCAGTGTGACTGAGTTTGTCCTCTTGGGTTTCTGTGACCTGAAGGAGCTGCTCTTTGACATTTTCTTACTCATCTACACCACCACCTTGGTGAGGAACCTGGGGATGACTGTGCTCATCAAGAGCAACTCCCAGCTTTAGGTGCCCATGGTGGGCTTCCTCAGCCACCTCTCCTTCCTGGACATTTGCTATTCTTCCTCCATCATGCCAAAGGTCCTGCTGGGTCTCCTTGTGGAGACAAATGTCATTTCTTTCAAAGGTTGCATCACACAGTTCTTCCTTGCAATCTTTGGCACCACTGAAGCCATTCTTCTGGCCATCATGGCCTAGGATCCCTCTGTGGCCATCTGCCAACCTCTGCCCTCCTCAGCTGCCATGCCCCATGGGCTCTGTGTCCAGCTGCTGGTGGCTTCCTATGCTGCTGGCAACCTCAACTCCCTCATGCACACCACTGCCCTCCTCCTGCTCTCCTTCTGTGGCCCAGACCTTCTCAGCCATTTCTCCTGTGAAACCCCAGCCCTCCTGCTCCTCTCCTGCTCCAGCACCTGGCTGAGGGAGGTGCTGCTGGCCATGTGCCTTGGCTTCATCACAGCCACCTCAGTCTTGACCATCATTGTCTCCTATGCCTGCATCCTGCTCACCACCTGGAGCATGCTCTCTGTGGAGGGCAGGCACAAAGCCCTCTCCACCTGCACCTCCCACCTCATGGCTCTTGCCCTCTTCTATGGCTCTGCAGCTTTCTTGTGCCTGCATTCCATCTCCAGCCAGGTGGAAAACCCAGAGAAACCAGTTTCTGTCTTCTACACCGTGGTGACTCCAGTGCTCAACCCTCTCATCTACAGCCTGAGGAGCAAGGAGATGAGCAGCACCTTCAGAAGAGCTAGGAACAAGCTCCTCTCCTGTCTGTATTCCCACAGGTCCTGCTCTAAGCACACCAAAGCAGGAGTTACCTGCCACAGAGGAGGCAGCAGAAGAAATAAGGTTGACACCTGAGAGAAGAAGGTGTTGAAGGCTGCAGAGTCTGAATTAGGATTAACCCAATGTTGGGATGAATGCAGGAAAGTCAGAGAGTCCTGAAGATACATCAGCAGGAGATCTTCTGGAGTAAATGAGCTTATAAACAGCCCTAGAACATGTCCAGGGCAGTGGTGGAGTCCCCAACCCTGGAGGGGTTTCAGAGCCCTGGAGCTGTGGTGCTGAGGGCCATGGGTTAGTGGTGACCTGGCAGTGCTGGGGAACAGTTGGACTCCATCA
The DNA here is from genome assembly GCA_013399015.1 of Galbula dea. Lineage (NCBI taxonomy): Eukaryota > Metazoa > Chordata > Aves > Piciformes > Galbulidae > Galbula > Galbula dea. The sequence continues at coordinate 209,010 of VWZX01009354.1, forward strand.
TCTTCTAGGTCTTTTCCAACCCAACTGATTCCATGATTTTAAGACTCCATGATTGTATGATTCTGTGCACTGTTGGTAGTTTCTACCAAGGAGAATTTGCTCACCATGACAGCAGCATGAAATCCTGTGGCCTGAAAGAGGTGGCCCAGAGCAGAAGAGGTTCAGCTAAACAAAGCCTAAGTGTTGGAGAGGGACAAAGTCTTCATAACTTTATTCTCCACTGTTCTAACTGGTTGCCCAAGGTTTTGCTTTAGCACAACAAACCTGGTTCCTCCCAGGAAGGTCTTCATCAGGTGACAGCACAACCCCAAGCTTCACACACATTGCCTGCAGACCACCTGGGCTCAGCACCTTGTCCACAGACCCCCACAAGCCTCTAGACATCATGGTGACATGGGCTCCTTGGTCTAGGAGCAAGGTGGAGCTTTGTCTTCTGTGACAAGCACTCAGCTTGGCCAGGAACTATCTTTCAAGACATTGTCTGACCAGTCCTGGCTTTTCCCAGTGCTGTTGGCACCACAGACACCCTCTGCCCTTCTGCCCATATGTGCCCAACTCATCTGATGGCTCTGAGAGTCTCAATGTTGACCAAAGCTCCCCCCTCCATCTCCTCTCTCTCCTCCTTGTGTCTCCTCCTCCAAGCTCCTCATCATTTTCCATCCAGCTACAGCTTATTCATTGTTTCTGCTTCCAGCTGGAAGAGGTTGAGTCACCTTGGTCCAGGAGGAAGCTTTCCCATTGGAATGAGTCACCTGTTGGTTCTCTTTCTGGAGGTCCAGGATGAGTTTGGGGCTTTTGACTCATCAGGTTTATTTTGAACACCCACATCAGGGGGAGATGAATCCTTCTGGAAAACACCACCTGGTTTTCTCCACTTGCTGCTGGGTAGTGAAGGGTGATGGTGGCTACTACAGCTCATGTGGGTCTGGAGGGGAGCAGGAACACTCAGGGCAGGGTCTGAAGAGTTCATTTCAGCATCAATTAGCTTCATTTCTAGAGATGAATGAATAAATGAATTAAAGAAATCATATTCTGTAAGGGGGAAGCTTCAGCTCCCCATGAGGATGTTTTGGGGTCCTTCAAAAGCCTCTCTCAAGAGGTGAGAAGGTGAAGCCAGCCTGGACTCAATAACTTATAGTTCAGCTGAGTGTGGACATCCAGCATCCACAAAAACACCTCCTGGACAGAACAGGAAAGGAAAACACCAGAATCCCAGGCTGCTGGGGGTTGGAAGTGACCTCTGGGGAGCATCCAGCCCAAACCCCCTGCTCCAGCAGGCTCACCCACAGCAGGTGCCCAGGATCACCTCCAGCTGCCTTGGGAATCTCTCCCCAGAAAGAGACTCCCCAGCCTCTCTGGGCAGCCTGGGACAGGGCTCCAACACCCTCATGTTCTTGATATATCTTTACCAAGACAAAGGTAAAGGTGAAGGTGAAGATAAAGGTAAAAATGAAGATAAAAAAGATGATAAAGACAAACTCTCCATGTAAATTCCTTATATGTCCAGATAAAGTAGGAAAAACCTCCTCAAACCTTCCTTTAACTTGCTGAAACTAATTTCTCAGCACATATCTTCTCCTTTAGGAGCTGTTCCCAAAGCCAGCAAGTCCTAGGAGAAATTCCCTGTGCCATACCACAGGGAGGGCAGCACCAGGCCCTTGGTCTTTCAGTGGAAGAAGCCCATAAACAGCAGCTTCTCCTGGCCAAACGTTGATGATTGGCAAATGGTTCTGGCCTTTCACACCAGCTCTGGGAGAAATTGGGACTTATTTCTCTCCTAAAATGTTGGTCTAAGAGATAACAAGTCTCTGATAACCCAAAGCCTGAGAGGTCAGGTGAGTTTGAGCCCTGATGCTGCTGCAAGGAGTTGATCTGTGGCACAGGGAGGACTTCAGTCAGATCTCCTGGCAGAAGGAAAGGTCATTTCTTACTCCAAGTGCCTCACACAACTTTACTTCTGCACAGTCTTTGCCACCACCAAGTGCTAGCTCTTGGCCATGCTGGCCTACAACTGCTACATGGCCACCTGCAGACCTCTGCTCTGTGCCACCTCTGTGTCCAGCAGAGCCTGTGCCCTGCTGGTCACTGGCTCTTACCTGGCTGGGTTCATCAACACCACTCTCCACCTAGGGTTTGTTCCCTCTGCCATCCCAATGTCATGGACCCCTTCTGCTGTGAGGAGCCACCACTTCAGGCCACCTCTTGCACAGATGCCACCACTGAGGAGATGCTGAGGTTCATTGTGGTTGGCTTCAACCTGCTTGTCAGCAGCCTGACCATTCTGGTGTCCTACACCTACCTCCTGGCCACCATCCTGAGGATGCACTCAGCCACTGGGAAACACAAAGCCTTCTCCATGTGTGGGTCCCACCTGGCTGTGGTGACCCTCTTCTCCTGAGCTTCTGCCTTCATCTACCTATGATCCAGCTCCAGGCAGACCCAGGACCTCGACAGAGAGGCTTTAGTGTTTCACTTGGGGGTGACCCCCATGCTGAGCCCTCTCATCTGCAGCCTGAGGAGCCAGATGTGCTGGGGAGAGTGGTGGAGAGGAAATGTTCATCTCAGCAGCAGCTCTCCCTGGAGGGGCAGAGGAGAGGTGAGGTCTTCTCAGAAACCTTTCTGCTTTCCATTTCTGTACTGCTGTGGTATCAAAGAAGCAGAGCTCTCCTCTGATCTACTGGGGGCCACCTCTGCCTTGTTCCTAAGTACTGGGCCCTTAACTCCTCTTGGATTAGACCTTTCCTGACCTGTCTCAGGGATGTCTCAGCTACTTTTAGTTGTGTTCACAGCCTGATATTATTTTAGTGTCAATAATTTAAGCCTTTTTGACCATCTGGACCTGGAGAATGAGTTGTCACTTGTCTTCAGCTGGGACAGCAAAGGACTATTGGTTTTGGTGTGACAGTGATCAGCAGAGCTCTCCTCATATCATAGAATCATAGGACCTTTTAGGCTGGGAAAGACCATGGAGTCCAATTGCCAGGTCACCACTAACCCATGGCCTCAGCACCACAGCTCCAGGGCTTGGAAACCCCTCCAGGGGTGGGGGACTACACCACTGCCCTGGGCAGCCTGGGCCAGGAAGAAATTGTTCCTTATGTCCAACCTCAACCTCCCCTGGCACAACTTGAGGCTGTTTCCTCCTCTCCTATCTCTTGTTCCTTGGCAGAAGAGACCAACCCCACCTGGCTCCAGCCTCCTCTCAGGGAGCTGCAGAGAGTGAGGTCTCCCCTGAGCCTCCTCTTCTCCAGACTAACCAAGCCCAGCTCCCTCAGCTGCTCCTCACAACACTTACAGTGCTCTAGACCCTTCCCCACCTTCCTTGCCCTTCTCTGCACACACTCCAGCACCTCCATGTCCTGCTTGGAGTGAGGAGCCCAAAGCTGAGCCCAGGCTTGGAGCTGTGGCCTCCCCAGTGCCCAGCCCAGGAGGACAATCCCTGCCTTAGCCCTGCAGCCACACTAGTGCTGCTCCAAGCCAGGCTGCTCTTGGCCTTCTTGGCCACCTGGGCACTCTGCTGCCTCATCTTCAGGTCCTTCTTTGCTGGGCAGTTTCCATCCACTCTGCCCCCAGGCTGGAACAATCATTGGGTTGTTGTGACCCATGTCCAGAACCTGAACTTGTCCTTGTTGAACCTCATCCCATTGGCCTTGCCCCATCCATCCAGCCTGGCCAGATCCCTCTGTAGAGCCTCCTGACCCTCCAGCAGATCAACATTTCCACCCACCTCGTTGTCATCTGCAAAATAACTCAGGATGCCCTTGATCTCCTTATCTAGGTCACTGATGAAGACATGAAACAGAACATGCCTCAGTACTGAGCCCTGGGGATCACCTCTTGTGACTGGTCCCCAACTGGTCCAGCACAAGTGGTGTTTGATATTTGTCACAGCAAATCCTGGTCACACTTTTGGTGAGCACAAGACTTGGGTAGTTTAGTTCTCCCAGTAGACACTGAGCTTTGTATCAACCCTGCAGCACCTTTCTGCAGCTTATTTTACACTGCAGACACTTTCAGATGTACCTGAGAAACTTCTGCAGTGCCTGCAGGACCAGAGCTCTGTCACCTGGCATCTCCTAGGAGTAATGGTGGAATTACCCCAGGCCAGGTATTTGCTCCCTCACCTGGCCTTGTGGTTTGACTTTGGTTAGAATATTAACTACTTTTGCTTAATTTTGAGTGATTTTGTGATTTCCACTCTAAAATAAATCATGAGGAACAGGAGAACAACTCACAAACTTCAGCATCTCTAGGGTGGCCAACCCCACAGCCCAACAGGAGAGAAAAGAATCCTGAGCAGGAACAAATGTAGGTTAGAAACATTTAGAAGTGGTCCCAAGCAGCCCCAAGAGTGGCTCCCACCACAGCCAGTGCTCCCACCAAGCACAACACCCCCACAGCTCCCCAGCAGGGAGCTCAGGGTGCTGCTGGGTCATTGCATCAGCTCACCAAGGAAGAAGGCTCTCAGCCTGCACAGTGGGAATTTAACCTCAGGGTTGAAGGTTGAAGATACTTTGACCAGAGAAACCTTGAGGAACATTGCTCTCCATCCATCCAGGCCCTCACAGCTGTCCTCAGTACAGCCACATGTCAACACATTGACCTTCCAGCTCATCAACAACAAGCAAAGCTGCTGCAGAAGTTCACCTAGTCATTAAGAAGGAAGAAAGTTTCTTTCTTCTTAGCTCCTGTTCATTAGTCTCCCATGGCTTGTTAAGAAGAATGAGGTAAGTTGACAAGAAGTCTTATGAGAAGCTTTCATGGTGATTAGGAAACTTTCTTGGTTTAGCCCCAGAAGGTCTTGTTAAGCTGATGACTCCTGGAAGGGTGGTTGCTCCCCAAGGACTATGCCTTGCCCTGGGGAAGGAAGCAAGCATCACTTGTGATGGAAATAGCTCTAAGCACCTGCATGGTGAGACACTGGTGCTGAGGCCTTCTGGAGGGCTTCGGATTTGGTAGTAGGCTGGTCAAGCCCTCTAGTTAAAGAAAGAGACATCCTTGTCTTCATGATGTGTGCAGATAACGAGGTTCTCTTGGATGTCCCTAGTGGGGTGGCTTCTCCCTGCTTGCTTTTGGAGTCAGGGAAGCTCCTTGCATTTCTCCTCACCTTTAGACCTCCTCAAGGACCCCTCACACCTTGACCTTCTCATCATTAATTGCCTTGGGACAGGTTTGCTTGTTCAGTCCTTTTTCAGTTCTTCAGCTACAGGTTTGAGATGATCTTCCAGGTCTGACTGGTCTTCATGAACATGATTGTCCTGCCCTTAGGAATCTGGGACTGGAGAATAAACATGGGAATGGCTTCCTGTGGCTCTCAACCTCTAAAAAATTCATGGTCTGATTATGAGGTGGTCAACAGGTCCCCTCTGAAAGGTGTGGGAATAAGAGGAGGTGGGATCAGAAGGTTAGGATGGAGGTGGTGGAATGGGAGCAGTCTGAACATCAGACCTGGTACCATGGACCTGCTGTTGGTGGGGTATGCACTTCAGAGTAGTTTTCTCTGGGTTATATCACAGAATCACAGAATGTTAGGATCAAAAGATCATCTAGTCTAACCCCCCTGCCACAGCAGGATTCCCTAGACCAGGTCACACAGAAGCATGTCCAGATGGGTTTGGAATCTCTGCAGAGCAGGAGACTCCCCAGCCTCCCTGGGCAGTCTGTGCCAGTGCTTTGGCTCCTGAATTGGGAAAACATTTTGTCTTGTATTCACATGGAACCTCCTATGCTTCAGCTTACAGCCATTGCCCCTTGTCCTGTCACTGGGCTTCACTGAGAAGAGCCTGACCCCATCCTCCTGACACTCACCCTTCACATATTTATAAACATTAATGAGGTCAGCCCTTAGTCTCCTCTTCTCCAAGCTAAAGAGACCCAGCTCCCTCAGCCTTTCCTCANCATTCAGTGTCTCCCTGCCCAACTCTTCAGCCTCTCTAAGTCTGGCTGAATGGCAGCACAACCCTGTGGTGTGTCAGCCACTCCACCCAGTTTAGTGTCAGCATCAAACTTGCTGAGAGCACTCTGTTCCCTCAGCCAGGTGTTAATGAATAGACTGAAAAGCACTGGTCCCAGTACTGACCCCTGAGGGACTCCACTAGACACAGGCCTCCAACTAGACTCCATCCCATTGACCACAACTCTCTGGCTTCTGCCCTTCAGCCAGTTCACTATCCACCTCACTCCCCAGTCAGCCAGACCACACTTACTCTCTTTAGCTGCAAGGATGCTGTGGGAGACAGTGTCAAACACTTCACTGAAGTCAAGATAAACCACATCCACTGCCCTACCCTCATCTATCCACCTGGTTATGTCCTCATCAAAGGCTATCAGGTCATCTCTGGTCTGGGGATCTGAACATCTGCTGAAGTTTAACCTGTACTAGATGTCTTCCTCAAGCCCATTTTCACCCCAAATGAGCCCAGGTCGTGGAGCTTGAGCCCAGCCTGTGATGTGAATGAAAACACAGGGAGAAGAGAGGGGTTGGAGGGCTTCAAACTCTTTGAAGTGCTCTCTTTGTCTGGACACCAACTAGAGAAATAGAAGCAGACCTTTATTGATGACAAAGGGAGACAAGGAGCTGTGATTGAGTCACTCAACCTTTATTTATATCAATTTGAAGGAGAGGAATCTGCTTCAGACCAGAGTCAAAAAAAACCAGGGGTGAAATGTAATTCTGAAGGCCCTTGGGCTGCCTCAGGCACCTGAAGGACACCATGTGGATGAGTCCCCACTGAGGACAGGTTCACAGAGACAGGGGTGACCAGCTGCTGTGATGCTCCTGAGATACTCATGGACCGTGCCAAGGTTTTGCTCTGACTGCTAACAGGATGGGAATGGCTTTAGAGAGGTTGGAGCTCTTTCAGAAGAACCCCAAAGGATTGATAAAGCACAACCAGCTCTCTCAGGAGCTGCTGGTGCCCCTCTGTGGACACTGGACAGCTCAGTGGTCCAGCAGGAGTGGGATTATCCACACTTGGGTACCTGTGGACTAGATGTCCATGCTTGAGCTGGTGACTCTGGGCTTCCACTACCTTCACTGGTGTTGTCAGCCAGTAATTAATTGTCCCAGAGTGAGCTAATTGGCCTGATCCTGTTCAGGGGATTGACTTGGTTTCACCTTGGACCTGCCTCATCATCACCAGTTTGCTCAATGTTCTGGAGTCTTGGTTGAATTTGGCCCAGGTCTCTGGCTCCACCCTACTCCCCTTGCTCAGGTGGGATGGTCTCCTGCACACCATGGTCTCCCCTTTGGCTCTCTTTCAGGACCTTGAAGAGGACACTCCCTAGCCTGCAGGCAGAGTGCAGCCCCCACTACCCTCTGCACCCAACAGCCCAGTCAGGTTTACTTTGTGCAGCTCAGGTCAAGCTCCTCTTGCCTTGCTATTCACAGAACCCCAGACTGGTGGGGGTTGGAAGAGACCTCTGGAGATCATCCAGTCCAACCCCCTGCTCCACAGCAGGGTGCTTAGGATCACCTCCAGGTGCCTGTGGAATCTCTCCAGAGAAGGAGACTCCACAGCCTCTCTGGCCAGCCTGGGCCAGAGGAGCAGCTGAGGGAACAGGGGTTGTTCAGCCTGGAGAAGAGGAGGCTCAGGGGAGACCTTCTCACTCTCTGCAACTCTTCTGCCAAGGAACAAGTGATAGGAGAAGAGGAAACAGCCTCCAGTTGTGCCAGGGGAGGTTTAGACTGGAGATGAGGAACAATTTCTTCCTGGCAAGGCTGCCCAGGGCAGTGGTGGAGTCCCCACCCCTGGAGGGGTTTCAGAGCCCTGGAGCTGTGGTGCTGAGGCCATGGGTTAGTGGTGCCCTGGCAGTGCTGGGTAATGATTGGACTCAAAAGATCTTCTTCAGCCTCAGCAATTCTATGATTCACACTGCTGAGAGTTCACAGGCTGGAAGAGAAGCTGGGACACCTACCTGTGTAGGTCCATAAGTCATGCTGACCTGCAGCAAGGTGAGGCCAAATCCATCCTGTGTGTCCAGCAACACTGGTGGACAACTTAGCTGTTCCTCTAACCATGCATGAGTCCACTTTGGAGATGACAAAGCCTCCTCTGGGCTACAGAGTGTCTGTTAATCCATCTAATCCCCCCTGAGATATCATAGTTCACATGGAAGATGTCCCTGCCCATGGCAAGTGCCTTGGAACTAGGTGATCTTCAGGGTCTAACCCAAACCATTGTATGAGCACAGGTCTGCCAGAGGTGTCCCAAGGTGTGAGGAGACTTGTGGTCTTTAGGGGAGAAGCAGAGATGTAGGATGAGTCCTGGGTCACCCTAGACTGAACCACCCCCTCCACTCCTCCTGACTGCAGAGAGCCCAAGCAGTTGGCTTGTGTGTCTGGGCTTCACCTTGTGGACAGCTGACAGATGAGTAAATCCCATCTGTGGATCAAATGTGACCCAAATACCTACAGGCCAAGGAAGAAAACCTTTGCAGGAAGAACTCCATTAGCACCATCTCTTCTCCAAAGAGGCTGTGGTGAGATTTGGCCTTGCAGTAGAGCTGGAGCAGTAGACAGACCTCTCTGTCCTGCAGAAGAGAGGGAAGAAATGGGCAGCTGAGATGTTCCTGGAAGTATCTGCTTGAATGGATTGTCCATAGCCATCATCTTCTGGCAGGTGGGACCTGCAAAGGCTTCCCTGTTCTCACCCAGAGCCTTTCAGCTTCATTCATGGCCTGAAGGCTTGGGTCAGCCTTCATCTCCTGGAATCCCAACCATCTGTTCCAGGCATCCAGGTCATGAGGACAGCCTAAGCCACTTGCAAGAGGTGTTTAAGATGCTTGGAGTGCATTGCCCTCTGGATGCACCTTCTCACCTCCTCCTTGACTTGCAGAGGGGCTTGGGAGGAGTAGCTTGTCCTCATTTGGACCTTCTCTGTCCCTGGAGGCTGCCAAGTGTTGTGACATGTTATTGGTGTTTGTGACAACAATTAGCCCAGGAGTTTGTCTCCTCCCTTGGCAGACCTAGCTAAGTCTTTATTAGACTTTAGAATGCTGGGACTCTCAAGAAGGACCCAGCAGTGTCCAGCCAAGACTCATGTCTCTTGGAGCTCTGAACTGTAACCAAAGCCATGCCAAACCCTTGCTCCAGCAGGAGAGCTGCCCACTGCCCACAGAGACCTGCAGAGAGACCTAGAAAAGCAGCAGGTTGCTCCAAGTGAAGAACTTCATCTGAAGAAAACATGCAGGAGGCTCTCAGAGGTTCAGGAGGGACATTCCTGTTGGTCTGGAAGCTAGAGGCTAGCTTCAAGGGTTAGTCACCTTCATTTACTGTCCAGACACCCTGAGCCTGTGGTGTCATCCAAGGTGGAAGAGACCTGGCAGCTGGTCAGAGGAGGTGGGGCCCATCTTCAGCTATGTGTGCCCATTCCCCAAAGGTCCAAGGGAGCCCTACCCACCTCTGGGATAACCAGTGTGACCTCTGATTGACACCAGGTGAAGGTTTGCTCCTCTGAGCTGGTTAAAGTTGTTGACCTCTTTTTGCTGGGCTGCATTTGGGCTGCACTCCAGCATGGGGAGATCAGAAACCATGGTGCTTCTGGGATGTTGGAGGGAGAAGAAGAGGGGAGGACACTCTCAGGGGAACCTTAAGGCACCCACTGACCCTGGAACAGTGAAATAGTCACCTTAAAAAGTGAAGAGTACTTCTAGAAGGACTGCTTCTGTACAGAAATGATCTCCTGATGGAGAATGGGTCTTCCAGAGTCTTCTGATCCTGGTGCTCATCTGAGGGGGATAAGACTTTGATTAACATCTCTGATCCTGCAGAGGTTTAATTGGTTTATTCTGAACCTTGATGTTATCAGGACAAACTCCCCTTTCAGTTTCAGGGGGGGGAGAAGCTTCACTAGGTGCCTAAGATGAGGCCAGAGCTGAGTGAGATTTGGCTCAGCTCCATGGTCTCATCCATGACATTGACTTCTCTTCCAGCTGAAGGGAGAGGCAGGAGCTGCTGGGGTTTTACCTGCTGGAATGGGGTGTGGGAAGTCCTCCTGGGTCCCTTAGCCACCAGGATGCCAGCCTGGGCCACCACCAAGCTCCTTTGGAGAAGGTTTTCCTCCTCAGATGACATCTGAGAACTGACAGCTCTCAGTCTGGCTCATTTTGCCCTGGGACCATTCCTCCCCCGGGTGTTCTCCAGCCCTCCAGGGTGTTCTCCACCCATCCCTTGTTTCCCCCTTGAGATGAGGTGCAATTCATGGTCAGATGCTGCTGTTTGCAGACAGTGAGGAGAGCACCTGGTGTGACTTTACCCTCCAGGGCAGCATCGTGGATCCCACTTCAGTTTGGGCTTTCCAGCTGCTCCATGCTCACCAACACTCCCAGCCATCTCCTGACACTTAACTCACTCCTGGGAAGAAGTTCTCATGCCCCAGTCACCTTCTGGAAGCACAAGGCATGACTGAAGCCATCATCAGACCATGGCAGTGGATGGTGCCTGGTGGAGCTGGTGAGGGGAACCATGAGCAGGGATGTGACAGACTCAGTCCTTGAGTGTCCTGGGGAAATCAGGGCAGATTTTGTGGGCTTTAATTGTCTCTTGACTGTATCTTCTCTAAATTATCCCAAGGAAAGGCTTGATGCTTCCAAACATCAGCTCCAGACCCAAAGTTTGTTCATGGTCTCTGTGGCTTCATCTCCTTTTCCCCTTTTTTCCCCCTTCTTTCTTTTTTCCCTTCTTTTTTCCCCCCTTCTTTTCCTTCTCTTTTTCCTTTGGCTTTTCCTCCCTTTCCTTGCCTTCTTTTATTTTCATTTTCTTCTCTTTTTCCCCTTTCCTTTTTTCCTTTTCCTTTTTTCTTCTCCTTCTTTCTTCTTTCTTTTTTTGCTGCTTCTTTTTCTTCTTCTTTCTCTTCCTCTTCTTTCTTTTTCTTCTTCTCTTTCTTCTTCTTGTCTTCTTGATCTTTTTTTCCTTCTTGATCTTCTTCTTCTTAGTCCCCCACCCCTTTCTTCTTCTTTCTCCTCTTCTTCTGCTGTTTCTTCACACTACTTTATTATTTCTTTGCTACTGGAGTCCCCAGCCTGAAGCTGCCTCCCCCAGCCCAGGCATGACACTCTACCACCAGTTCTGCTCTTTAGCCTTCCCTTTCCTTCCCAAAAGTTACATTTCCTCTGCTTCCCAATAAAATCTATTCCTGTCTAGCCCTGAAGGACTTCCTTTTGTCCCTCCTGTGCTCTGGTGTCACCCCAGCAACTGGGCAATGTCCAGTAATTGTCCCTTCAGGGCACCAGAGGCTGTTCTGGGCTGGGAGATGTTCCATAAGTGGCTAGAAAAGTGTTGCTCAGGACACCTGATGCATCATCACCATCTGTTGGGCACTGCTGGGAACATCAACTCCTCTTCATTGGGGATTAAAATGACTTCTCCTGGGGTGCTATTAACCCTTGGGGAGCCAAGTGGCTTCTCCTTGCTCAGGAAACTGAGAGACAGCTGTGTAAAGAGAGCAAGGCCTTCACCTTGCAGCTGCTGGTGCCATTGTGATGGTTTCTTCTCTCACCATCAGCTCCTGTTAGGAATGGGCCATGGACCACCATGGATGTTGGGTCAAGTGACCCTCACAATGCCAAGAGAGGACAACTTTGCTTCAGATATGATGTTCTCAACTGTGAAATGTATTTCATTTCTTAATACACATGCAGTTCTTGAGGGAGGCTTCAGGTTGCACAGCATCCAGACTGAGCTCCTTCTGCTCTGGGAATCATTCCTCTCTCTAATGGTCTGAGGACTGGTTCCAGGGCTAGGACATCTCCCACCTCTCTGGGCAGCCTGGGCCAGGCTCTCCCCACCCTCAGCATCAAGAATTTCTTCCACCTAGCCTAAATCTCCCTCTTTCAGTTTCAACCCATCACTCCTTGTCCTGTCCCAACAGGCCCTGCTCAGAAGTCTCTCCCCAGCTTTCTTCTACGCTCCTGTAGGTGCTGGATGAGGTTTCCCCTCTCACTTCAAATGGTAGCTCCTGGGATTTTAAATGATTTCCTCCTCCATCAACTGTTCCTTCTAGCTCTACAGCTCACCCTCAGAAAGGTCCCTCAACACCTCCTTCCTCCTGACAAAGCAAGCTCAGATCTTACAGTGAGGGCAGAAGACAATGCAACTCCAGCTCTGAACCTAGCTGCAAGGTGAAAAGATTGATTAATTCTCTTGTTGCTGACTTATGCAAACCACATCCACCCCCAGGTAGACAATCCCAGGGGGAAGATGCCCTCAGTGCTCTCCATGCTGCATCAAAGGGATGAGGCTGCTTATACAGTCCTCTGGCTCCTGGCTCAGTGTGCTGGAGCCACCCTGGTGACCTTCACAGGGAGCAAACACCATGTATCCAGGTATTTTCATGTCCTTCACTGTCAGATGTTGAGAGCTGGGTGGAGAAAGCTGAGGGCACCCTCTAGAAGGGTTTTGTTTTCTCTGGAGCTGACCAGGAGGTAAGTTTTGTCCTCTCCTGGAAGCTGGTGTAGCTTTCTCTTCTCTTTGGGAGCAAAGGAGAGGAAGAGTTTCTGCTTGAGAAGTGAAGGCAGAGAGATCAAAATGAAGAATAAAGGGAGGCTGGGGCTGGGTTTCTGTTCTGAACATCAGCATGAGCAGAGACAAGGCAGTGCTGGATGTCTCCTCAGATGTGCTCTGCACTGAGGGCTGGACTCTTCTGAGAAGAGCTACTCTAGGGACAAAAAACCTCAATGTTTTTTGAGTTCAAATAACACCTCCTGGAGTCACTGATGTTAATAACTCCTTGGTGACACCTTGCCCTGGCAATGGAGGATCTCAGGACCTCTCAGAGCTTGGCAGGAGCTGATCCTGCCTTGGTTTGACATCTCTCTGGAGGGTAAGAGTTGTTTTAACCTCAGCTCTGTGATTACTGCAAGGGCAAAGCTCTGGAAGCATGAGTGGATGTTGCACAGGAGAAGACAGGCTGTGCCCTTCCAGCTGGAGGAGGAAGCAGCTGTGAGGATAAAACCCACTTCAGCTGAACCTGAGCAGAAGAAATCTCTGCTGTGAAGATCCAGCAGCATCCACAGGCTCTCCAGGACATGTGTGGCAGGTTGTCCCCTCCCTGCTCTGCTTCGAGGTGGCAGAGATGGTCATCCTGAGGAACCAGAGGCTCACCAGCACCAGAGAAATGAGCACAGGTTGCCCAGAGAAGCTGTGGATGTTCCAACCCTGGAAGTGTTCAAGGTTAGCTTGGATGGGGCTTGGAGCAACCTAGTGACAGATGTCCCTGCCCATGGCAGGATGGTTGGAACTGGATGATCTTTAAGGTCTCTTCCAACCCAAACCAGTCTAGGATTCTATGAGATCTTGGAAAACACTGAGGAGAGGCTGCCTGGGGAGTCCTTGTTGAAAGCCATGATGCCTTGCCCAGGAGATGCAAGACTTTGCCCAAACTGAATAGGAAGTGCCACCAGTGAAGCTTCTTCCCCTAGGAGGACAAGGACAAATACTTGGGGCTTTGCTGGCAGTTGCTGAGCAGAGCATGGACCAAGCCCCTGCCTGTCAGGGCAAACAACATCTTCTCTGAGGCAGCAAGGTATGAGCTTTTGATTTTATTTACCTCCTTTCCAGTCAGTGCCTTCCAGCTGCAGGGAGCTGTGGTTCCTGGGGGGTTCATAGCTACATCTTGGTTTGAAACGAAAAGAGAGGAGATCAGGCTGGGTAGAAGGAAAATCCTTTTGATGCTGAGGGTGGGGAGAACCTGGCCCAGGCTGCCCAGAGAGGTGGGAGATGTCCCATCCCTGGAACCATCCCAGGTCAGGTTGTTTGGGGCTGTGAGAACCCTGCTCTTGCTGCAGCTGTCCCTGCTGACTGCAATGGGGTTGGGACTAGATGACCTCTACAGGTCCCTTCCTACCCAACCCCTGAGCTGGGTTGGCTCCACACAAAGCTATTGGCTTGTCAAGACAGAAGAAGTGAGGCTGAGCTTTAGTTAATTGTGAAATTCAGGTCAATTCTCCAATGTCTGCTCCTAGGCAGGTGGATGATGCCTCTGAGGGGAGGAGGACTCAGCCCTAGACCCAAACCACTCGATTTTCATTATTCCTCCCTTCAGGAGATGTCTCAGATGCTTCTTCCCCTCTGGCATCTCTCTGTGGGCAGCACAGAGCAGCTCCAAATCCTTATTAATAACACCAGGAGACCAGACCCCTCTGCTCATGGGCATGTCAGAGATGAGATGTCTGGGAGCTAACTGGAGGTTGAACCTCAGCCTTTCAGCAAAGAGGTCACCAAACCCCACTGATGCCTCTGAAGGTTGGAGCTGTGTGGCAGCTCCTGCTCTGCTCTCTGGTGTCACTCTGTCAGGAGATGATTAATAGGATCCAGGAAGAAAAATCAATGTTTTCTTATTGTCTGTTATAAAGTCTAATTTTAGGAGCTGCTGGTGTCTCTCTGGGGAGCAGAGGAGATCAAGCTTCAATTTATCTTTGCTCTCCATGTCTAAAGCCCAGGGAGGAGAGACAAACCCTGGTTCTCACCACTGCACCATCCCCCATGAGGGAAAAACAGCACCCAGACAAGTCCCATTTCCACTTCCCACCCTTTGGAATGTGTTAATTTGCCATCTGGAGAGGATTTTTAGTGCCCCAGCAGCACAGGGCATAGAAATCACAGCAGAATTAGTCTCTTTTCGCCTCTCGATGGTGCCCTTAGCTCCTTCACCTCTTTGACTTCAAAGCCAAAGGCAGAAATATTTTGTGTTGCCCTAAACCTTGCACCATTTCCTGTTGCATTTCTGGATTAACTTCTGGTGTTTCCCCAGGGTTTCTCTCTTAGGACCTGAATTTCTCTGATCCATTTTACTCCTGGGCAAATTCACCTTGTAGAAATGAAGGCTGGAGATAACCTGACTGCTTTGCCTGGCTTCATCCTCTTGGGCTTTTCTGATGGAGCCCCAGAGCTCCAAACCATCATCTTCACCACTTTCCTATCCCTCTACATTCTGATGGTGCTGGGCAACTTGACCATGATTCTGTTGATCACCACTGACCCTCGGCTCCACACCCCCATGTACTTCTTCCTGACCCACTTATCTGCCATAGATTTCTGCCTCTCCACTGCTGTCATGCCAAAAACTCTGGAGACCTTCTGGATGGGGACAAGCCACATCTCTTTCTTGGGTTGCTTTGTCCAGCTGTATCTCTTCTTTGCTCTGGCTGTCTGTGAGTGTTTCCTCCTGGGGGTGATGGCTTATGACCGATACGCGGCTGTGTGCAAGCCTCTGCTTTACGCCACCATCATGTCCAAGGAGCGTTGCTACTGCATGATGATGCTGGTGTATGCTGTGGGCTTCCTCACCTCCCTGCTCCACACCATCCTGCTAGGGAGGTTGTCCTTCTGCCAAGCCAGAAACATCAACCACTTCTTCTGTGAGCTGCCCACCCTCCTGCAGCTCTCCTGCTCTGACAGCCACGCCAACGAGATCTTCCTGGCTGCTGACGCTGGGTTCAACATCATCAGCCCCCTCCTGATGATCCTGCTCTCCTACACCTACATCCTCTACACCATCCTGCAGATCCCTTTGGCCAGGGAGAGGCTTAAAGCCTTCTCCACCTGCACCTCCCACCTGGTTGCCATCAGCATCTTCTACGGGCCAGGGCTGCTTGCCTATGTCCAGCTTCATGAGGAGAGCTCAGAGGACCAGGCAAAGCTGGTGTCGGTGTGTTACACCATCCTCACCCCCACCCTCAACCCTCTCATCTACAGCCTGAGGAACAAGGAGGTGAAGGCAGCCATGAGGAGGCTCTGGGTGAGAAAGCTGGTGCCACATCTACCCAGGCTTTGGAAAGGCACTTGAAGCTCTTTGGAGTTCATGAAGGAATATGTGGTGTTGGTCATTTTGGGTCTGCTGAAAGACAAGATCACTTATCTAGTAGAGGGTGTGGAGGTCCAGCAAAGAGTTCTCTTCAAAGGTCTTTGAGCATAATGAATTCTTCATGTTGAACAACTTTGGTTTATTGGAATCATGGCCTGAGCCTTCAGTAACTGATCAGAATCATTCAGTGACCTCAGCTGCAGTGCTGGGGCCAGCTCTGGAGTCCTCAGCACAGCACAGACGTGGAGCTGGTGGAGCAGGGCCAGAGGAGGCCACAGAGATGATCTGAGGGCTGGAAGCTCTCTGCTGGGAGGTGTCCTGGTTTAGCTGCTGGGATCAGTTTATCAAAGCTGTGTATTCTATGCCCTCTATGCCATTTCTGCACCCCTGGGTGTTGAAGAGGTCTGTGAGATGGGAGGTGTGGTGTGTGTCCCCCCCCCATCACCTCCGGGGAGTCATTCACACCCATTCTGGGGAGGAGGGGTCAGGTGTTCCCGTGGGAACCAGGGGGGGTGTTGTCTTGGGGCAGGGAGAGACTTCTGGAGCCACTCCTCGGAGCTGGAGAAGGACTGGACCCTCCAGGACCTCTTCCCTGGACTCCCCTAGAGCCACAGGGACTCGCCAGGACCTCCTCCCGGGACCCCCTTCGAGCTACAGGGACCCTCCAGGATCTACCTCCCCCGGGATCCCCTTTTGACCCCTCCTCTTCAACTAGACTGTGACTTTTCATCTGCAAACAGCAGGTGTCCCCCCCCCCCCCCCCCCTTTTCCTTTTCTTTCCTCCTTTCTCTTCTGTTTTTGGACTCAGGGAGGGGGGGGAAAGCAGGTGGAGCTGGGCACAGGGGCTTACAGCACCATTCTTCTCTTGCCCCAGGGTGCTGGGTTGTTAGTTCTGGGTTAAAACTAAGTTGGTTGCATTTATTGTAATGTTTATTTTCTTGTCTTTTATTACATTGTGATTTTTGACTTGTAATCTCTCATATTGAGATCCTGCTAGTTTTAAACTCTTAAACTAGCTCATGAGAACAGGCTGAGAGTTGGGGTTGTTCAGCCTGGAGAAGAGAAAGCTCCAGGGAGGTCTTAGTGCAGCCTTGCAGTACTTGAAGGAACCTGTTAGAGAGCTGGGGAGAGACTTTTGAGCAGGATCTGTTGGGACAGGACCAGGGCTGATGGGTTGAAACTAAAAGAGGGAGATTTAGGCTAGGTGGAAGAAATTCTTGATGCTGAGGGTGGGGAGAGCCTGGCCCAGGCTGCCCAGAGAGGTGGGAGATGTCCCAGCCCTGGAATCAGTCCAGGTCAGGTTGTTTGGGGCTGTGAGCAGCCTGCTCTAGCTGCAGATGTCCCTGCTGACTGCAGGGGGGTTGGGACTAGATGACCTCTGCAGGTTCCTTCCCACCCAACCCACTCTCTGTGACTCTAGGATTCTATGCCAATTGTCAGCACCTTCCCAGCAGAACTGAACCACTAAGGTGGTGATGTTTTGTGTCTAGATGACATTGAATGAAGACACTGTCCACAAAAAAAAGAGAGATGTTTAGATTAGAGGGAAATAATTATTCATATAATCAAAATATTCCATTGCCTGCTTTTTTTCCCCAAGGAGGTTGAAGAGCTGCAGATCTAGGTCAGTGAGACATGGAGAGCTGCAGCATGGCTCAGAATCTGCATTATTCCAGGAGCTTTATTAGTCTGCTTCTGAGACAGGCAGTGGTGAGGTCTCTTCAGGAAGGCTGCAAGGGGGAAAGAGTTGTCTGTGGATCACAGAATCATGGAATGGTTTTGGTTTTGGTTGGAAGCAGCCTTGAAGATGATGGAGTCTAACCCTGCCAGGTCACCACTAAACCATGGCCTCAGCATCACAGCTCAGGGGCTGAGAAGGTTTGCAGGACACTGCCAGAGAAGATCCTGCCAAGAGGGGGACATTGCTCCACTGTCAGTGAGCTGGGTGAAATGTGACCATCCAGATGAAGGTCCAGCTGTGGCCTCACACAGAATCACAGAATCATTAGGGTTGGAAAGGACCCTCAAGATCATCTAGTCCAACCGATAGCCCTACACTACTCTTACCCCTAAATCATTCCCTGAAGAAACACATCCATCCTCTTCTTAAAAACCTCCAGGGATGGTGACTCCACCACCTCCCTGGGCAGCCTATTCCAATATCTCACCACTCTTTCACTAAAGAAATTCTTCCTAATATCTAATCTAAACCTACCCTGGCTCAGCTTAAGCCCATTCCCTCTAGTCCTGTCACTAGTCACAAGGGAGAAGAGGCCAACACCCACCTCCCTAGAATGGCCTTTCAAGTAGCTGAAGAGAGCAATAAGGTCTCCCCTCAGCCTCCTCTTCTCCAGGCTAAACAAGCCCAGCTCCCTAAGCCTCTCCTCATAAGGCCTGTTTTCCAGACCCCTGACTAGCTTAGTTGCCCTTCTCTGCACCCTCTCTAGTAGCTCAATGTCCTTCCTAAACTGCGGTGCCCAAAACTGCACACAGTACTCGAGGTGTGGCCTCACCAGTGCCGAGTACAGTGGCAAGATCACCTCCCTGCTCCTGCTGGTCACACTATTCCTGATGCAAGCCAGGATGCCATTGGCCTTCTTAGCCACCTGGGCACACTGCTGACTCATGTTCAGCCGGCTGTCAATCAGCACTCCCAGGTCCTTCTCTGCTGGGGAGCTCTCCAGCCACTCCTCCCTGAGCCTGTAGTGCTGCTGGGGGTTGTTACAACCAAAATGCAGGACTCTACATTTACCCTTACTAAAACTCATCCCATTGGCCTCTGCCCATCGATCCAGCCTGTCTAGGTCCCTCTGCAGAGCCTGCCTACCCTCAAGCAGATCGACACTCCCACCCAGCTTAGTGTCATCTGCAAACTTACTAAGGGGGCACTCTATCCCCTCATCCAAGTCATCAATAAAGATGTTGAACAGGAGAGGCCCCAGCACTGACCCCTGAGGGACACCGCTCGTGACCGGCCGCCAACCAGACTTGACTCCATTGAGCACAACCCTCTGGACTCGGCCATCCAACCAGTTTTTGATCCAGCCAAGGGTGTGCTCATCCAAGCCACCAGCAGCCAGCTTCTCTAGGAGAATGCTGTGGGAAACTGTGTCAGACACCTTGCTAAAGTCGAGGTAGACAACATCCACAGCCCTTCCTTCATCTAATAAGCGAGTCACCCCATCATAGAAGGAGATCAGGGTAGTCAGACAGGACCTGCCTTTTGTGAAGCCATGCTGAGTGGACCCGATCCCCTGGCTGCTCTCCAAGTGCCACAGAAGTGTACTCAGGATGATCTGCTCCATCAGCTTTCCTAGGTATTTCCTCAGATATCATTTCTGACCAAGGTATGGAAGATCCAGCAGAAAGCACAACAGCCCAGGCACCTGGAGTCACACTAATGGAGCACAGTGGCACAAGTGTTTGAACCAACCCAAAACCTCCCTGGGACATCTCTTGCTCTTCTCCTGTCTGTCTGATCAGTAACAAGTCCATGCTTTGGGTAGTGATTTGACTGAGTCATGACCCTCCTGAGGTGGAAGATGCTCTGAAGTAGACAAAAGGTTTCTTACTGTGTAATCAGGACACACCTTCTGTGTTGGATGAAGCACAGAATGTTCCAGAAGCACATGTGGTTTGTACACTGCCAAAGGCAATCAGTCTTGATGCTTTCAAATAAACATCTTGGGAAATCTTGATCTTCCTAGAAGGTCCTCAATGAAGAATGAGTCAACCCAATGGCCACCAGTTAAAGCCAGCCTTCATCTGGTGTGAAGGGAGATGCTCTCAAGCTTTGCATCAAAGCTCCTGGTGGAGTTTTCATGAGGAGCAGAGGTTTTTGGACAGCTTCCCCCAGAAGCACCTTGTTCTGTGTGACTCAGGAGGGATGAGAATGGAGAGCACCCAGCAAAGGAGCTCATCTCTCCACCCTGCTCCATCCTTCCACCCTCTGCAGCAGAGAAGGTTGGGAGATGGAGCTTTAGTTGTGTTCAGGGCACTGGGTGGGGGGAAAACCACCAGTTGTCCTCTCTTTGAGACATCAGGAAGGGGAACCACCACCATTGCCATGGCCAGCATCACCTGGGACCTCCACCCACACCCTCTGCCCTGGGCACCATGTAACCTCAGCTTTGGGGTTTTGAGAGCTTTCTGAGCTGCTCTTCTTGCTCCTGCTCAGCTTCCCTGGCTTGATCTCCCCATGGCCATTGAAGGGAGCTGCTGCTCTGCTCAGATGCTGTAGGACCATGCCCTGTGGGTGAGGCCATTGCCCACCTGATGTTGTGGCCACCTTCAGCTCCCAGTTTGCTTTCCCTTAGGGAGTAACCAGTCCTTGCTCCTTCCTCAGCCATGGTGCATCCTGCAAACAGCACTAATCAGTGTCCAAGGGGAGGCCAAAGCAAGCTGCTGTGGAAGGTAAGTGTTGTGAAGATCTCCTCTCATGATCTTTGCCTCTGACCTGAAGGAAAATGCATGCTCTGGGTGGATTTTGGTTTACTCTCTCTCAGGTATCCACAGTGGAGACTCTTCCATCTGAGCAAAACAAACCCCAAACCTCTGGATTGTTGGGACAACAGAATCATTAAGGTTGGAATGACCACCAAGCCCAAGCATTGACCCAACACCTCCTGCTACAAAACCATGCCACTAAGTGCCACATCTGTATGTCTTCTGAACTCCTCCAGGGATGGGGACTCCACCACTGCCCTGGGCAGCCTGGGCCAGACCTTGACAGCCCTTTTTTGGAGCAGAAATTGTTCCTTATCTCCAATCTGAACCTCCCCTGGCAAATTGAGGCTGCTTCCTCTTGTCCTGGCACTTGTGCCTTGGAGTGAGGAGCCCAAAGCTGAGCCCAGGATTGGAGCTGTGGCATCCCCAGTGCCCAGCCCAGGAGGACAATCCCTGCCCTAGCCCTGCTGCCACACTAGTGCTGCTCCAAGCCAGGATGCTCTTGGCCTTCTTGGCCACCTGGGCACTCTGCTGCCTCCTCTTCAGCTGCTGCTGCCCAACCCCTCCAGGTCCTTTCCCTTTGGGCAGTTTCCAGCCACTGTGCCCCAGCCTGGAGCACTCCTGGGATTGGTGTGACCCAAGAGCAGGACCTACCACACTACATCTAAAAAAATGTCTGAGGTGGCTTAAAAACCAGGACTATTTTGGCAATGGCAAAGGAACTCCCCTGTGAAGGGAGCCCAGCTTATTTTGTACCTTGGCAGAGCTGATTCAGCTCCTGGATGTCTACAAACAAGCTCAACACCAGAGTTGCCTGTCCCCAGGCCTGTGTTTGATTGGTTGGCTGTTGTCCCCAACAGCTTTCCCTCTAAACCTGGGCTCTTCCCTCACCTGCAGAGCTCTCAGCAGCAAGGTCTAAACCACCCCTACAGAGAACAAGCAGCAGCATCTTGATATGTCAGCTTTATTCTGAAAACAAACCCCAGCACATTGCTTTGACAAGGAAATAACACAAAGTAAGGAGTAAAATGAGAAAGAAAGAAGCACTACCTTCTTTTCTCCTTTGTCTGGGACCTGTCTGTGTCCCCAGGGTGGAAGGAAGCCTTCAGGAGGTCAGGGAGTGAACATGCTTCTGGTCTAGGTCTAGTGACATCTTTCTTTGGACACATTAAAGAGAAGTTAAAAGGAAAATGGAGGTGTGGAGAGCTGCAGCTTGTCCTCAGTTCAGACATTAAGGGGGAGACAGAACTTGGCTGGAACCAGGATTGCAACTCTTCAGTTAAGCAAAGAAAAGGAAGGAAGAGCTTCCAGCAATTCCCTGCTGAAGGCAGGAGCTCACCTCATGATTTCAAGCCACCTTCCCAACTCCAGCTTGCTTTCCACCCACCCCCCTTCAGCCTCTGTTGCTTGCACCTACCTCTTTGTGGCAGGCAGAAATCTCTCTACCATTTGTGCCCAGTTCACCCCCTGGCTGCTCAACTTATTCTCTTTGCCATCAGAGAAGGTGTTTGTGATCACCACCTCCCTTTACCTCACAGCCTGGGGCATCAGCTCCCCTCCCTGGGGCCTCCTCAGAAGCCTCAAACCGATGACTGCAGATGCTGAATGAACACAAGTCCCCAGGTCCTCACCCCTCCAACCCCTCATCTGCTGCTCTTCCAGCCTTCTTCTCTCCCAGCCTCACATCCTTCTACTGCTGCTGCACGGGAAGACACTTAGCACTTCACTAACCTAGCCTTGTGGGAAGCACTTGAGCAGGATCATTCCCAGCACTAACACCCAGGACCAAAGAAACCCCAACAGTTTGTTAGCCTAAAACCCCTGGTTGAGCACAAAGCCCAAGCTCAGGAGGGGGCTGTGGCCAGCCAGTTTACTTCCCCTTCCTGCTCTTCGTGGCCACAGCATTGTTGGTCTTGGCTTTCTTCTTGGCTGACCCCTTGGTCTCTGGCTCTTTACGCTTGGCTGAGGTGATGGAGCCTGTCACCTTGAAGAAGTCATCCAGCCTGCCCTGGGTGCTGCCCTGCCTGCTCTTGCTCAGCCTCTTGACCCCGCTGCGGATCCGCTCCTCGTTGAACTGCTTCTCCCCACACATGAACTGCACGAGCTGCTCCTCGTCAGGCTCGCTCCACTTCAGCTCCACCGCCTCGGGGTCGATCACCTCGGGCTCCAGGAAGAGCTTTTGGGCTTCCTTGTGCAACCAGTTCTCAGGCAGAGGGTACTTCTTGGTGTCTATCTGCTGAATGATCCTCTCGATGGTTTTGTGCTCCCTGATCAGCTCCACCGCGCGCTTGGGCCCGATGCCGCGGATGCTCTCGCAGTAGTCGCAGCCCAGGAGGATGCAGAGATCCACAAACTGCTCCCAGGTCAGGTCCAGGTCCTGCAGAATACGAGTCAGGTGGAACTCCTGGATGGGCAACTTCTTGGCCTCGCTGGCAGTGAGATGCCTCATCAGGACAGGGCTGCCAAAGGTCAGACAATCCATATCCTCCGTAGCGGCGGCGTAGACCTTGCCAGCCTTCACCAGGGCAGCGCAGCTGGCTTCCGCCTCCCCCGGCGCTTCCACGTACGGGATGCCCATCAGCCTCAGCAACTTCTTGCACTCCTCGGTGTGCTGCTGGGTCACCTTGACCAGCCTCTTGCTGTACTTCTCGATGTTCATCTCTTCTCCAGCTTCCTGAGCTTCCTGGAGGTGTTTCTCAGCCTCGGCCCTGCGCTCGTTACGCTTGGCCAGCTCCCCCGACTTCAGCTGCGGGGGTTTGCCGTCGAAGACGTAGACAGGCTTGATGCCGTTCTCCACCATGCGGATGGTCCTGTAGAACATGCCCATCAGGTGGCTGGTGGTCTCCCCCTCCTCGTTCTGAAGGACATCAGCTCCCTGCCGCACGGCGATCAGGAACTGGTAGATGCTCATGGAGGCGTCGATAGCAACCTTGCGGCCGAAGTAGGACTTGATGTCGTTCTCCCGGATGGCACTGGGAGCCACGTCGGCAATCAGCTTGGCCAGGCCATGGATTCCCATCCTGGGCAAGGGTAGAACAAAAGGGAGGGGTGGGATCAGCCTCTGGGCTGGGCTGGGAGGCTTGCAGCCACCACCCTGCTTCCAGCCTCTGCCTATCATCATATCCCTACCTTAGCCTCCTCAGCACACCATTATCTCCCTTTCTAGACCCATCGTTACCTGTGCTGCCTGCCCCAGTCTCTCCCTCCCCAGCCCCATCTTTATAACCACCCTGGCCATGTTCCCCCTGTTCCCAGCTCCACCATTACTCCTCACCTACTATTACTTTTCCTGGCTGTAGCCCCCACTTTGACTTGTCATAAACTCCTCTTCCTACTTCCCCCTCCTCCTCCATTATTCCCCTCTTCCTGCCTCAGCCTCTCCCACCCTCGCTCCTCAGGGCCTGCTGTCATCCTTCTTCTCTAATCACTGCTTCTCCCAGGCTCACCATTCCACTGCAGCCTCTCCTGGCCTCCAGACACCCACCCTAGGCCTGCCTCAGCTGCCATTATCCACCTCCTTCTCCTCTCAGTCGCTCCAGCTGCCATTCTCCCCCTCTCAGGCCCACCCCAGCCTCCCCCAGCCACCATTATCCCCTCCCCCGAGCTGCCTCAGCCGCCATTCTCTCCTCCCCGAAGCTGCCTCAGCCTCCCCCAACCACCATTACCCCGCACCTGCTCCCGCCACAGCTCCCGCGCGCCGCCGCAATGCCTGCCGGGAACTACCTGAGCCAATAGCAGGCAGCTCCCAGTGGCTTCACCGACCAATCCCGGCACGCCTCGCTCTGCCGCTGGTCCCGCCCACCCTTCCCGGCATGCCGCGCTCCCTCAAGCCACTTCCGCTTCCGGGTAAGGAGCGGAGCAGACGTGTCGGAGCGGAGCGGGAACCGAGAGCCGAGCGGCATGGTAAGGGCTGCGGACTGAGCTCGGGAGCGGTTGTCAGGAGACGGGAGCTGGGAATGGGGGCTCGAAAGCCACGGGCAGAAGATGAGAGCCGGGACTTGGAGCTAGGAAGCCGCGGTCAAGGATCGGGAGCTGGGACTGGGCACCGGGAAAACACGGTTAGGGGCCAGGAGGGAGGACAGGGGAGTGGGAAGCTGCTGGTGAGGAGCCAGGACTCGGGCCTGGGAGCCGGGACTGGGTACAGGGAAGCCACGGTCAAGGGTTGGGAACTGTGGCTGGGGTCTAGGAAGCCTCGGTCAGGAGGTGGGAGGGGGGACTGGGAAGACACTGGCAGGAGCTGGGACTGGGGACCAGGAGCAGGTCCCAGCCCTGTCCCATCCCCTCGCTGCTCTGCTCACCTTGGCCATGTCCCCCCAGGAGCTGGAGGCGATGAGCAGGTACACCAGCCCGGTGAACCCGGCTGTCTTCCCACACCTCACGGTGGTGCTGTTGGCCATCGGCATGTTCTTCACCGCCTGGTTCTTTGTGTATCCCTAAGCTGGAGGTGGGGGGATAGGGGTGAGGATAGCAGGGGTTCCCCTCCCCTTTCTCTGCCTCTGTTACCACCTTAACCCCCAGGCTGCAGCTACGAGGTGACTTCTACCAAGTACACACGAGACATCTACAAGGAGCTGCTGATCTCCCTGGTGGCTTCTCTTTTCATGGGCTTTGGTGTCCTCTTCCTGCTGCTCTGGGTCGGGATCTATGTCTGAGGCCCAGAGCACTGCTACCACCTGGGGAATCCTGATG
This sequence comes from Galbula dea, assembly GCA_013399015.1. Lineage (NCBI taxonomy): Eukaryota > Metazoa > Chordata > Aves > Piciformes > Galbulidae > Galbula > Galbula dea. The sequence goes on from VWZX01009354.1 coordinate 233,948, forward strand.
GCTGGAAGCTCCCTGAGGTCTTCTCACTCTGCCTGGCTCTGGGTGGAGGGGGGTGGCAGCAGAACCTGGCCCTGGGGAAGGCCCTCAGCAGCCACCTCCCTCTGATGCCATGGTTCTAGGTGAGAAACCTCAGCAGAAACCTCAGCTCTTTTTTGTAGTTCTTTTATACTTCACCACCAAAGCCTGAGGCAGACATGGACTGTGCTCCTGTGAAGGGACCTCTGCCAGAACCCAACCTGAATAAAAGTGGCTCTGTGACACACCAGGACTCAGCTCTTAGTCTTTTAGATGCCTGCTTGGCTTTTCCAAACCACTGGCATGAGATCCACCTGTCTTGGGATGGGCCCAGTGTTGTTAACTTCCCCAGCTCTCTCTGCCCAGCAGCATTTCAGTGCCCCCAGACTCTAGAAGATAAAGGTTTCTGCTTCTCCCTAAGCCTGGTTTTGCCTCCTTTTGGCCCCAGCACACCCTTTTTGTTCCTGCATGCCTGTACCCAGCTTGGCCTGAGCCAGCAGCTTTGTGGCTCCTCTGGGAGGGTGTCCTGCCCCCCTCCCTGACCTGTGGTGCCCCTGACCCTGCTCAAGTGATGACACTGGTGGAGGAGGTGGTGACACCAGGGGTGGGGGAGGGAGGTGGCTGCTGGTGGTGACACCAGGGGTAGTGGTGGTAGAGGAGGTGGCTGGTGTGGGAGGAGGAGGTGCTGGATGTGGCTGCTGGTGGTGGATTCACAGCCAGCAATAGCCAAGAACCCACCTGCCCCTGGTGCTGCTCCAGGTCTGCTTCAAGCCACATGTGGAAGAAGCTCCAAGTCAGGTGGTTTGGGGGCTCTGAGTAACCTGCTCTGGGTGCAGATGTCCCTGAGTAGGTGACCTCTCCAGGTCCCTTCCCATCCTCAAGCAGTTAAGTGATTCTGTAGCCAGCAGGGAACTGTGTGAATCAATTCTCTTACTCCAGGAATGATGGAGAGAGCCCAGAACCCACCCTTGCTGTAGGGATCTCTTCCAGGGTTGCTCCTGAAGGCTGAGAGAGTCTTTCTTGTGGTTTGTACAGCTCCTGAACCCACCCACTCCTCTCAGAGCAAGGGGCCAGGAGCCATCCTTGGATACAAAGCAGTATTTATATATTTATTTATATGGGCACATTTACCCCCCAGCATCAAACAAAGCCTAAAGAAGCCAAACAAAACCCCACCCNCTTGAACTCCTGTGGTGGTGGCACAGTCTCTAATGGATAGGCTTTGAGCTCTGCTGCCAAGAGAAGAACACTGCTGAAGTTGCTTTTGAAACAAACTCCAAAGCAGCCAAATTTTGGCCAAGTGACTTCATTTCCAAACTCCCTTCCTTCCTACCCAGGATGTCTCTAGGGAGAGCTGAAGCCTCTTGGGTTTTTAGTTGCCCCCCCCCCCCC
>VWZX01009354.1:235784-256526 GCA_013399015.1 Galbula dea
TTTATTTCCCCCCCCCCCCCCCCTCCCCAAGCTTGGAGCTCTCTCCCTCTGCTGCAGGGTAAGGACCTGATTGTGAATTCCCTTGGGATTGATTGGGGATGAGGAGATGCCTCCTCAGGCTGGGGCAGAGACACCTCTTTTCTTTTGGGGGGTGATGGGGAAGGTGCCAACAGCTGTTGGAAGCCATCCTGGAGCCTTCAAGCCTGACCCAACCCTTCTGGAGCCTGTGGCTGCCCAGCTGGAGGTGGCCTTGGCTTTAGGGTCGACTTTAAGCTCCTAGTTTTGAGCCAAAACACTAACACAGCTGCTGTTTGACCTCCTCTTGACACCAGGGATTGCTGCCAGCCTGCTGCTGCTCTGCTGTCCAGCAACCACAGGTAGCTAGCTCTGAGCCTTGGTGCTCCAAGTGGCCTCAGCTGAGTTCCTCAGACTACCTGGCCACTAGTTTTGGAGGCACACAGTGGGTGGGAAGCCACCATTCCCTGCTAGCAGGGGTGGGGAAAGGCACTGGAGATGTTCCTGTGGCCTTCAGGCACTTGGTTTGCCAAGGAGGCTCCTGGAACCCATGGCTGAGCATTGCAGGGACACCTGAGAGACCCCAGCTCCTCTTGGGCCACTGCTGCTGGCCTAGGGGTTGATTGGTTCCTCCCCTCCAGAAGCAAAGGGAGATGGAGCTGGGGGTCCCAAAGTGAGGAGAGGGGTGGGTGGTGGTGATTACAGGCAGTGCTCTCAGCTCCAGCCCTCACAGCACCACCAGGGGCTTCCTCAGGGGCTAAAGCCCTGTGGGGGTGTCTGTCCCAGCTCAACACCACAGGGGGAAGCAGCAGGGCTGGGAAGGTTTCATCTCAGCTCAGCAGATGTGGACATGAAGCAGGGCTTGCCAGGCTGGGCCACTGCCTGCCACCTGCAGAATGGAAACTGCCAAGAAAGGAACTTCTGAGTTTAAGGCCAAGCCAAAAAAAACCCCCCAAAACTCAGGGGCAGCTGGAGGGAAAAGCACTGAACACCTTCTCCAGAGCTCCAGCAGAGGAATTCCTTCCAGACTGGTGCTGAGCATGGAGCTGAGCTGTCAGCAACAGCCCCAGGCTCTGGGCTTCTGGGGTGGTTGGCTGCCTGGTGCTGTTTGCTCCCCTTCTGCTTCCTTCCTGCCCTGGCTTCTGCACATCTTGGCACCTGGAAAGCATCCCCAGTGTGCTGCTGGTGCTGGTGCTGGTGCTGGTGGTGTTTGCTGACCTGGAGACACCAACTCTTGATGCCCCAAGGAACCCCAGGGCTGGGGCTGCTCTGCTGTGGGCTAAGCTCAGAGAGAAGCTTGGAGTTAGGTGTCAGGAGATCAAACTGCTCCCTGGGCCAGGGGAAGAGAAGGTGGTGGGAGGTCCTAGGAGCTGTGCACAGGAACCATCTCTCTCTCTCTCTCTCTCTCTAGCTGGATCCAACACTGAGTTCTGCAGCTTGTTTCTCTGGAGCAGTGGAGCCAGCCACATGCTCCTCAGGGGCTGGTCCCAGCACAGCCTGCAGCTGGCAAGGGAAGGGATTGCTCCAAGGACCTCCACACTGAGCTACAAACCACAGCAGCCAGAGCCTGGACAGTCAAGACCTTTGGGCCCAGCTGTCTCCCATCCAGTGGTGGGGCTGCAAGTGGTGCTGTTCTCTGAAGGTGCTGCCTCCTCACTGGCTGCTCTTTCTTGAGGGGGGAAAAGCATCTCCAAGAGAAGCCCCTGGAGGTGGCTCAACCTTCAGGAGGACAGATGTCACCTTCTTGAGCAAAGAAGTGTTGGAGCAGGGTGGGGAGGAGATGGGCTGAGGTGTCCCAGCACTGCTGAAGCAGCCAAGCTGTCAGGTGGAGCTGAGTGGTGACCTCCCCTGGGGTCTCCTGTGTGTGCCACAGGTAGCTCAACGGGGGCAGAGTGAGAAGCCTCAGTTTTATACAGCTTAAAAAAGGGAAGAATTCAGTAGTTTAGCAAGTTAAGAACTTGTAACAGTAAAATACCCCAAAATAGACTCAACCCAACTCCTTCCTGTGGCCAAGGAAGCCCCCAGTCAGTGCTGTTCCTCAGGTCAGGGAGGTGAGGAGAAGGTTCTTCAGTGCCTGGCCAGGATCCTTCCCAGCTAGGAGGTGGAGGTCAGCCAGGCCACATGTCCTCCAGGGAGCCAACCTTGCTCTGCAGGGCACAGGGGGCTGTGCCCATGGATTTGGCTTCTGCAGATCTGGGCAGAGGTGGCTGTGGTGGTGACTAAGAGCTTGACCAGGCAGCTCCACCCACGCTGCTGCCAAGGGAAAGGGAAAAGAGGTCCCACAAGGCTTCCTGCAGGGGATGTGGAGTCATTGTTTCTCCCATGGCAAGTGTCCTCATGCAGGGCTGGGGCTGGGCACAGCCTCAGCAGCATCTTTAGTGGGGTTCTGGAGTTCCTCCCATCCATTCAGAGCTGGATGTGGTCAGAGTACAGCGAGGTCAGGGAGCAGACAGGGCTGAGGGGGAAGCTGCACCTTCTCTTGGCCACAGAGGACAGTCCTTTTGTGGACCCTGGGGTCTCCAGGGGTGGGGTCTGTGGAGCCAACAGCAACTCCAGTGTATGACTTCCAGTATGTCCAGGCACAGCCTTGCTTCCTCTCCAGGCCAAACTCCAGCATTTGGCCCTTGGAAAGGGCTCCAGTGTTGACCAGTTCCAGTGTTGTGAAGAGCTGAGGGGATCCCTCTGGGACCACTGGGCCAGGATGGGATGGAGCTCCCAGCTGGGATGTGGCAGAGCTGTCCACATGCAGTCCAGTGGCATGCTTTCCAAAATCCAGTGTTGCAATGTGGGAGGGAGAAGTGCTGGAGGCCATGAGCATCTCCAAAAGGGAAGGAGAGAGATGCTGGGGGCAGTGCTGGGGTGGGAGGAGGTCAGCCCAGGAGGTCCCACAGGGGCTGCTTGTGTTCCTGTGGCTTAGGTCCTGTGCTCTACACGTGCTGTGCTTCAGTGCCTGCATCACCAGCCACCAGCAAACCAGCTCCATGTGTCCCCCACAAGGGGATGGGGGTGAGGTGGGGCTGGGGGCTAGTGGAGGAGGGTGTACAGGAGTCTTCCCCAGTGCCACCAATCCCCCTCCTCTCTCCAAGCAGAGGGCACTGGTGCTCTCAGGACTCACTCACAGAGCCAGTAGAACTGGAAGTAGTAGTCAGTGAAGAGGTGTCCCATCTGCTGGGGGGTGCTGCTGCAGTTGGCTTGGCCCTGGGAGAGAGAGACACCACGAGAAAGAGCTTACAGAGGGAGGTAGGAGATGTGCTCCAAGAGGAGAACTGGCCCTGGGTGGTGTTCTGGGGCAGAGGAACAGCAGGGACTCATCAAATCCTTTTGGTTGGCAGAGACTTCTGAGGTCATGGAGTCCAACTGTTCCCCAGCACTGCCAGGGCACCACTAACCCATGGCCTCAGCACCACAGCTCCAGGGCTCTGAAACCACCACTGCCCTGGGCAGCCTGGGCCAATGCCTGATAACCCTCCCAGGGAACAAATTCTTCCTAATATCTAACCTAAACCTCCCCTGGCACAACTTGAAGCTGTTTCCTCTTCTCCTATCACACAGGAGAAGAGCCCAAGTCCCACCTGGCTCCAGCCTCCTCTCAGGGAGCTGCAGAGAGTGAGAAGGTCTCCCCTGAGCCTCCTCTTCTCCAGGCTAACCAAGCCCAGTTCCCTCAGCTGCTCCTCACAGTGCTCTAGACCCTTCCCCACCTTCCTTGCCCTTCTCTGCACACACTCCAGCACCTCCATGTCCTGCTTGGAGTCAGGAGCCCAAAGCTGAGCCCAGGCTTGGAGCTGTGGCCTCCCCAGTGCCCAGCCCAGGAGGACAAGCCCTGCCCTAGTGCTGTAACTGTGGAAGGCAACATCCACAATGGGAGAAGGCTGTGGAAGGCTCTCAGGACCCATCATGGTCTCACTGCTCTCCCTCCTTGCAGCCCTGGCCAAGAAGGTGCTGGTACTCACTGGCTGTGCCACCCTGAAGTGGTAGGTGAACTCCCTGAAGGACATCATCAGCAGAGGCCAGCGGTGTGTTGTTTCCTGGAGGAGCAAGCAGAAGAGCTCAGTCAGACTGGGCTGAGCACCAGGGGATCTTCTCTCAGGCCAGATCAGCAAGAAACCTCCCAACCCTGCTCTCTCTAGTGGAGGAGGAACCTCTCTGAGGTCAGCAATGGGACTGAGCCAAGAGGGACAAGGAGGCACCCAAGGCTCTGGTGCAGGCTCTGTGCCCACACAGCTGCACAATGCCCCTGGGGGGATTTCAGGAGGATTCCAGCCTGGGCTCTCTCCCTTCCAAAGTCCTGGGGCTCATGGAGAGGGGCTGGGTAGGATGATCTCATGAGTGCCCACAGCTCTCAGGTTGATAGCCACCTCCCTGTTGGGGTTGCAGGGATGGCTGAGGGTCACTGAGGTTAGGCAGTGCAGAGTACAGCTAGGTGTGAGCATCAGTTGCCTTCAGCAGCTTCTCTGCTGTCCTGGCCAGGATGCTGCAGACCTTCTGGAGGGATCAGTGCTGTGCTGGGATCAGTGAATCATCATGGTTGGAAAAGACCTCTGAGACCACTGAGTCCAACCATCCCCCAGCACTGCCAGGGCACCACTAACCCATGGCCCTCAGCACCACAGCTCCAGGGCTCTGAAACCCCTGCAGGGGTGGGGACTCCACCACTGCCCTGGGCAGCCTGGGCCAGGCCTGGACAACCCTTGCCAGGAAGGGCAGAATCCTTATGGCCAAACTGAACCTCCCCTGGCACAATCTGAGGCTGTTTCCTCTTCTCCTATCACTTGTTCCTTGGCAGAAGAGCCCAAGCCCCACCTGGCTCCAGCCTCCTCTCAGGGAGCTGCAGAGACTGAGGTCTCCCCTGAGCCTCCTCTTCTCCAGGCTAACCAAGCCCAGTTCCCTCAGCTGCTCCTCACAACACTTGCAGTGCTCTAGACCCTTCCCCACTTTCCATGACCCACCACATGTGAAGTTTGGGAGCTGTGCCCTCCCCTCCCTCCCTACCTGCGTGTCTGTGGCATCAGTGGAGCTGTTTGTGCTCACAGCATCCTGGCAGGGGTCACTGGAAACAAGACCACAGAGGGAGATGGACACAGCAGAGGAGGAGCTGTGGAGACAAGACATAGTGAGATCCTGGAAGGGAGCAGCCTCTGCCAGGCAGGAGACACCATGGCCACATGGCAGCAGTGTCCTGCTGGCTTCAGGGGCAGTGAAGCAGCCAGGAGAGGAGCCCTGGCCACTCACTTCATCTCCAGGGTCAGGTTGGTGTTGACTGCTGTCAGCTGGTTGACAGGGATGCGGTAGGTGAAGTTCCCAGTCCTAGGAGCACAGAAGAGAAGGTCAGACCCCACCACAGCATTGCAGGTGCTCAGGAGATGCTCAGGACAGGACCCAAGGTCTCTGTTGGGCTGAGAGGACAGCACTTCCCAGGATAGCTCCCAAGGATGAGGTTGATCACCAGTTCCCCTGCCCAAGGAGCAGCATGAGCTGCCTTGGGGTGATGACACAAAGGAGAAGCAGCTCCTGGAGCTCCCCCCGTGCTGCTGGCACCAGGGTGGTGGCAGCTGGTCCTGCCTTGCTCACCTGCACGCCTCGGTGGCTGCACAGTACTGGGACTGGATGAGCATGTTGATCTCCATGATCCGGATGGAGAGCAGCGCTGGGCTTGGACCTGCAGGTGGCAGAAGAGGCTACTGAGGAGCAGCAAAGGGCTGGCAGCTGGAGTGAGAGGAGCTGGAAGGGATGCTTGGCGCTGAGACCACCTTTCCTCATCACTATGTCATCAGAGAGGGGGTCAGGTCGCTGCAAGACAATGGTCCCTCACTCCAAGCAGGACATGGAGGTGCTGGAGTGTGTGCAGAGAAGGGCAAGGAAGGTGGGGAAGGGTCTAGAGCACTGTAAGTGTTGTGAGGAGCAGCTGAGGGAACTGGGCTTGGTTAGCCTGGAGAAGAGGAGGCTCAGGGGAGACCTTCTCACTCTCTGCAGCTCCCTGAGAGGAGGCTGGAGCCAGGTGGGACTTGGGCTCTTCTCCCAAGGAACAAGTGACAGGAGAAGAGGAAGCAGCCTCCATTTGTGCCAGGGGAGGTTCAGGTTGGCCATGAGGAACAGGTTCTTCCCCCAAAGGGTTGTCCAGGCCTGGCCCAGGCTGCCCAGGGCAGTGGTGGAGTCCCCATCCCTGGAGGTGTTTCCAAGCCCTGGAGCTGTGGTGCTGAGGCCATGGGTTAGTGGTGCCCTGGCAGTGCTGGGGAACAGTTGGACTCCATGACCTTGGAGGTCTCTTCCAACCTAAACAATCTGATGATTCTAAGCCTGTGCTGACTGGGCATGGAGAGCCAGGAGAAAGAGCTGCTCCAGGCTATGCCAATGGTTGGTCATCAACTCTTCTTCCTCCCTGGTGCTAGCAGGACCAAATCTGGGCATTTCTTCTTCTTGATCTGATTTAGCAATGACTGAGCAAGCCAAGGTGGGGCAAGAACAGGGATTCCAACCCAATCCCTTCAATGATTCTCTAGTGGCCCAGCAGCCTCAGAAGACAACCAGCAGTTGGCCAGCATGACCAGCAAGCCTCAGGCAGGGCTTGGAGGATGGGGACACAACGAGAGACCTTCAGGCCAGGTGAGACCCAGATGGTTGAGGACCAGACAAGCCAGGAGCACATCTGTACCACTGCAGGGAAGGAAGCTGCTGGAGATGCACCTACCCTGCCTGCTGGGATCATCCATGGAGGACCAGGGCTGCTGGAGGCTGCGTTGGTGCCGGGCCAGCCCCGGTGGGGAGTGGCTGCGGGAGAGCGAGAGGTTGGAGATGTACTTGGCTTTGCCTTGGAGGTGGGTGAAGGGGGAAGAGGGGCTGGCATTGGGGCTGCCGAAGCTCTGAGACCTGTCTGGTGTCTTGGGCCACTTGGTGTAGGAGCTGGCTTTCCCTGTGATGCCCCTGGATTTGGCTTTGATGTTTGTGGCTGGTAGGAGGGAGGTTTGGCTTTGGTCTGTGGAGAAAAGGGAGAAGAAGGCTGTGGTGAGAGGCTGGCAGAGCTTCTGACCTCTGAGGACACCACAGAGAGAAGAGGCCCAAGCTCTGGGTTCATCCTCTCCTCATGTCACCTCCTGTATTAGCATCCCTGAGGCTTCCCAGTCCCTGTGCCTCGAGGGGCTGCTGGGATCCTGGAAGCAAGAGGAAGCTGGAGGAGGCTGTGGGGACAAATGGGGACACAACCCCCTCCTAGGGTAGGGCATGGTGGTCAAGGTAAGGTTAAGGCATGGCTCCAGGGGTGTTATGGCTCTGCAGACACTTCCTGAGGTGATGTTCCTCCTGCAACAGCAAGGATGGAGCAAGTGAGCTTGCAAAAGCCCTGCCTGGGCAGCCAAGAGGGCAGCAGCTCCTGGCCTGTGAGAACCCTGCTCAAAGCAAACAGAGGAATGAGGTCAGACCAGGAGAAGTGGCTGCTCAGGGCAGTGGAGCTGCTCATGGCTTCATGATGACAAAGACCTTCCAGCCCCAACTTAGCCCTGGCAGCATGGCATGGAATCCCAGACTGGGTTGGGTGGGAAGGGACCTGTAGAGGTCATCTAGTCCCAACCCCCTGCAGTCAGCAGGGACATCTGCAACTAGAGCAGGTTGCTCACAGCCCCAAACAACCTGACCTGGGATGGTTCCAGGGCTGGGACATCTCCCACCTCTCTGGGCACCCTGGGCCAGGCTCTCACCACCCTCAGTGGAAAACATTTTTTTCCCCCTATCTAGTCTAAATCTCTCCTTTTTCATTTTAAAGCCATCAGCCCTTGTCCTGTCCCAGCAGGTCCTGCTGCAAAGTCTCTCTGACAGGTCCTGTAAGTACTGCAAGGCCTCAGGAAGGTCTCCCTGGAGCCTCCTCCTCTCCAGGCTGAACAACCCCAACTCTCTCAGCCTGGCCTCACAGCAGAGAGCTTCCAGCCCTCAGATCATTGTTGTGGCCTCCTCTGGCCCTGCTCCCCCAGGTCCCTGTCTGTGCTGTGCTGAGGACTCCAGAGCTGGCCCCAGCACTGCAGCTGAGGTCTCCCCAGAGCAGAGCAGAGGCAGAATCCCCTCCCTGCCCTGCTGGCCACACTGCTGGGGATGAGCCCAGGACACAGTTGGCTCCTGGGCTATGAGCACACATTGCTGCCTCAGCTCCAGCTTCTCCCCCACCAGCATCCCCAAGTCCTTCTCCACAGAGCTGCTCTCCAGCCCTTCCCCTCCAGCCTGTGTGGAAACCAGGGGTTGCCCCAGCCCCAGTGCAGGACCTTGCCCTTGCCCTTGGTGACCCTCCTGAGGTTCACACAGTCCCACACTTCTCCAGCTTGTCTAGGTCCCTCTGGATGGATCCTGTCCCTCAGCTTGGTGTCACCTGAGGCTGCACTTGACCCACACAATCCATCTCATGGCTGAAGATTTTGACCAGCACTGGTCACTAATGTCTGAACCATGCCCCACGGTCCCTAGAGACCTGCTCTGTCCCACAGGTACCTGCTGGAGCAGGGCTCAAGCCTGGCAACAGGTATGGAAGAAACCATGCACACTTTGAAGGGCAAGCTGCATGTCCTGCTCAGAACATGCTGAGGTAGGACAGGAGGTGCCCCAGTGGTGGGACAGACCTTGGTGATGTCCCAGCACCTCCTGGGTGCCCAGGCTGGTACCTACCTGTCCGGTTAGGGGCATGAGTGGGGCTGGTCTCAGAGAGGGCAACAGAGGAGATGTTGGTGGGAGCAGCAGGGCAGCACGTGGAGAAACATGGTGGGCTGAAGCAGGCTAGCAAGCTGTGACCAGGTGAGTTGAAGGCTACATCTTGAGTGTCCTCTGTGACTGCAGGAGAAGCAGCAGGGACATGAGGAGTAAGTGGAGGGGAGAGGAACCCAAGAGGAGCAGCACCTTTGGCTTTCCCTTCCACAAAACCAGAGCCTCAGGACCTCCCAGCTTGAAGATAGCATCATGCCAGCAAGTCCTTGGCATGGAAGAGCAGCCATGGCCATCACCCTGCCCCACAGCCCACGGTGGTGTGTGTCTGGCAGGCTCTCTGCCCCAGCAGGACCTACCCTGGTGTGGTGGAGTCCTGGCGCCGGCCGCCGCCGCCGTGGACCGAACCAGCTGGGTCTTGTCAAAGTTCTGGCTGGACCTAAAATGCAGGCAAAGATGGTGAGAAGTTCTACCAGGAGGGACAACAGGGTCACTTCTAGGTGGAGAAGCAGCTGGAGCAGTGAGTAGGGTGATGGGACCAGGGAGATGGAGCAGGAGCAGAGGTGGAGAGCACAAGGGTGAGGAGGAGCAGAGACTGGTGTGATCTGGGAAAGGAGAGGCTGGAGAGGAGCATGCAAGCTGTGGAGAGAGCAAGGAGAGCTAGGAAATGCCACAGCAGATGGTGTAGCTGTCCTGCATCTGGCAGGGGTGAGTCCCAGCTGGTTCAGAGGACACCAGCAACGCTCCCCTGAGGCTCACAGGGTGTAGTCAGTGAATTGGATTTCCAACAGTCATCTCCAGGATGGGTTCTGGTCTCAACATGTTAGCATCATCATGGTTGGAGAAGACCTCTGAGACCATGGAGTCCAACCATCCACCCAACACTACCCCAACCACCATTAAACCACGGCCCCAAGCACCACCATGGCCCTCACCACCACCAGGATGTCCCTCATCACCACCATGGCCCTTCCTTTGCTGTCTTTCCTTCAGAGTCTTGCTCTGCTGGGGTGCAGGTGGAGGAAAGAAGAGGAGGCAGGAGCAGAGGCAGCAATTAAGCAAGAGGATAATGAAAGAGGAACATACCGTGGGCACAGAGCCACCGGCACCCCAGGGCCTCTGTGCCGAAAGAGGGCCAGGAGACAGGCAGTGGGCACAGCAAAGGAGCTGCAGGAGAGTGAAGGGAGGTGGAAGGAAGAGGTGGGATGGTGGAGGAGGAGGAGGAGGAGGAGGAGGACAGGGAAGGTGTGGAAGATAAGGGAAAGGAGAAGGGAAAATTCCAAGAGAAGGTGGGAAGAAGATGGGATGGATGAGAGGTGGAACCAGAGCAAGGAGGGAGAGAAAGAGGAGAGGGAGAGGAGGGAGAGAAAAAGAGACTCATTATCTGGTGACATGAGCTCCTGAAGGAGGGAGCTGTGCTGGGATGTGCCCCATGTGCACGGGGCTGGGGCTGTTCCCTCAATGCTCTCTCCACACTAAGGACACTCTTGCCCAGCCCAGGCTGGTCCAGCCCCACTGCAGGCAGTGGGTGATGCTGGTTTAGTCCAGCTGGAGAGGCACCTAAAGACCCTTCAGCCCAGGCATGAGTGCCACATGAGCAGCCAAACAGCAGCAGAAATCCTTTCTCTTCTCTGCTCCTCACCTCTCACTCCAGGTAAAGTAACTGACCTCAGACCTGGCCACGGGGGTGAGTTTGGTTGGATTTAGAGCTTGACTCACTGGAACTGCTCTCAGTGACCTCAGAGCAGCTGCTCTTTGTGCTTCAGGCTCCCCATGGTCACTACATTCTCCCCACAGAGCCCAGAGCTTGACCTACCCATCGATGTCCACGAGGTCCTCTTCACTGCGCAGGCTCAGCACGTAGAGCGTGGACATGGACACCACACTGGGGAGAGGGGAGAGGGGAGCATGGGCAGGGGGCAGGGGACATAGACAGGCATCAAGAGTGGGAGCAGCAGGGCAAGGCAGGTTCTCTTCCCACTCTACTCTGCCCTACTCAGGCCATAGCTGGAGTTCTGGCTCCAGTTCTGGGCTCCCCAGTTGCAGAGAGACAAGGAACTGCTGGAGAGAGCCCAGCAGAGGCTAGGAAGATGCTGAGGGCACTGGAGCAGCTCTGGCAGGAGAAAAGGCTGAGAGCCCTGGGGCTGCTTAGCCTGGAGAAGAGCAGGCCCAGAAGGGAGCTGCTCAATGCTGAGCAAGAGCTGAAGGCTGGGGGCAAGAGGCTGGGGCCAGACTCTGCTCAGTGGTGGCCAGGGACAGGCCAAGGGGCACTGGGCACAAACTGGAACCCAGGAAGGAGAAAGTTGTTTGTTGTGAGGGTGTTGGAGCCCTGGCCCAGGCTTTGCAGAGAGGCTGTGGAGTCTCCTTGTGTGGAGAGATTCCCCAGGCAGCTGGAGGTGACCCTGGGCACCTGCTGTGGGTGCCCCTGCTGGAGCAGGGGGGTTGAGCTGGATGCTCCCCAGAGGTCACTTCCAACCCCAACCATGCTGGGATTCTCTGACATGTACTGGTACTGGTTGTTTCCAAGGCTTTTCAGCCCATGTAAGAAGCTCTCAGGTTCTCAGCCCCTTGCAGGCACACCACAGATGTCCTGGCCCAAACCAATGAGCTGGAGAGAGGCAGTGCAGAAGAGGCAGCAGCCTGGCTGTGTGCTCTCACCTGAATGCCATGATGATGACCAGGGCAATGATGGTGCCCTGCAGGAAGCGTTGGCTGATGCAAGCCTGCTCTGGGACAACTGATGGTGACTGCAGGAGGAAAAAGACCCCAGGATCATCTCAGGCTTCCACATTGCTCTGGTCCTTCCTCAGATCCCACCCAGCCCACCTCTCCCCAAGCTTTCTTCCTGCTCTTCTGCAAGCCCAGAGCAGGAGCCAGGTAACCTCTTTGGTAGGGATGGACAAAAAGGAAGGAGGGATGATGGAAATGGGAGCAGGGATGTGTCAGAAAACACAAGGAGGACCAGGCAGATGATGATTCCCAGACAAGCCACCTTCTACCCAGCAGGTGGTGATGTCCCTTTGGGAGCAGTCCCCTACCTTGGTGGTGACTTTATGGGGCCTCTTTTTGTGGGGCATGCTTCCAGCACGGCTGAACTGGCTCCCTGTTTGGCTGCAAGGAGAAAGGAGCAGTGGAGCTGAGCTCTCAGGGACAGACCCTGAGGCCATCTCCAGGCAAAAAGGTGATCCTCTGGTGCTGGCACTCTCAAACCCTAGTGGCTTCATCTGCTCAGGGGTAGGTTCAGTGCTGCTTCACCACACAGAGAAGCTGAATTCTGCCCCAAAGGCTGCCTAAGCTGACCAGGGTCAGGATGATGACTTGGGAAGTGTGGAAGCTCTTGGCTCTGAGGGACATTATGGACATGTGGAGACCATTTCACCCTGGGGTGGTGATGCATGTACCAGCTCTGTCTCACCAACCTCAGCTCCTTGACTCTAACCAACCCCAGGCCAAATGACTACTGCCCACACCCCAGCACTCCTCCCCATCTCCCCTTCCCAAGCCAAGCTCAAAAGATGTGGTTGGGTGAGGTCTTGAGCAACCTGCTCTAGTGGAAGATGTCCTTCCCCATGACAGGAGATTGAAACTAGATGTTCTTTAAGGTCCTTCCCAACCCAACCCATTCTCTGTTTCCATGTCCAACCTGACTCCTGTGCCCTCAGTACCTGAATGCCCCAGAGCTCACAGTTGACTTCATGCTGTCCAGCCTCTTGAGCTTGGCCAGCTTGTGGCTCCACCTCTCCAGCTCATCGATGCGAGTCTCCAGGTTGTCTGTCAGCTTGCAGAGCTCCTTCACAGCTCCCACGTTCTCCATGAAGATGCGTTCCTGCCAGGGAACAGCTCTGCAGCTTCAGTGCTCTGCCACCGGGGGACACTGCTGCTCCCATCCCTCTGCTGGCCCTGAGTGCTCTGCCACCTGGGGACACTGCTGCTCCCATCCCTCTGCTGGCCCTGAGTGCTCTGCCACCTGGAGACACTGCTGCTCCTGTGGCTCTGGTGCCCTGAGCGCTCTGTCACCTGGGGACACTGCTGCTCCCATGGCCCTGAGTGCTCTGCCACCTGGGGACATTGCTGCTCCCATGGCTCTGGTGGCCCAGAGTGCTCTGTCACCTGGGGACACTGCTGCTCCCATGGCTCTGAGTGCTCTGTCACCTGGAGACACTGCTGCTCCCATGGCTCTGAGTGCTCTGCCACCTGGAGACACTGCTGCTCCCATGGCTCTGGTGGCCCTGAGTGCTCTGCCACCTGGAGACACTGCTGCTCCCATGGCTCTGGTGGCCCAGAGTGCTCTGTCACCTGGAGACACTGCTGCTCCCATGGCTCTGAGTGCTCTGCCACCTGGAGACACTGCTGCTCCCATGGCTCTGGTGGCCCTGAGTGCTCTGCCACCTGGAGACACTGCTGCTCCCATGGCTCTGGTGGCCCAGAGTGCTCTGTCACCTGGAGACACTGCTGCTCCCATGGCTCTGAGTGCTCTGCCACCTGGAGACACTGCTGCTCCCATGGCTCTGGTGGCCCTGAGTGCTCTGCCACCTGGAGACACTGCTGCTCCCATGGCTCTGGTGGCCCAGAGTGCTCTGTCACCTGGAGACACTGCTGCTCCCATGGCTCTGAGTGCTCTGCCACCTGGAGACACTGCTGCTCCCATGGCTCTGGTGGCCCTGAGTGCTCTGCCACCTGGAGACACTGCTGCTCCCATGGCTCTGGTGGCCCAGAGTGCTCTGTCACCTGGAGACACTGCTGCTCCCATGGCTCTGAGTGCTCTGCCACCTGGGGACATTGCTGCTCCCATGGCTCTGGTGGCCCAGAGTGCTCTGTCACCTAGAGACACTGCTGCTCCCATGGCTCTGGTTGCCCTGACAGCTCTGCCACCTGGGGACACTGCTGCTCCCATGGCTCTGAGTGCTCTGTCACCTGGGGACACTGCTGCTCCCATGGCTCTGGTGCCCTGAGTGCTCTGCCATGATCTGCCCCAGGGGGAAGACTACACAACACCCCATGCTGTGGGGAGGGAATCAGCCAGCATGGCCCAGAGAGAGCTCTACAGCCCCTGGGTGGAAGAACAGAGAGAACCTCCTCAAACCCAACCTAGGCTTCCAGAAATGAGGAGCTAAGGTCACTGCTGGCCATTCCTGCTCTAGACAGCTGGGGAAGGGTCTAGAGCACTGTAAGTGTTGTGAGGAGCAGCTGAGGGACCTGGGCTTGGTTAGCCTGGAGAAGAGGAGGCTCAGGGGAGACCTTCTCCCTCTCTGCAGCTCCCTGAGAGGAGGCTGGAGCCAGGTGGGGTTGGGGCTCTTCTGCTAAGAAACAAGTGATAGGAGAAGAGGAAACAGCCTCATACTGCACCAGAGAATGTTCAGGTTGGCCATGAGGAACAATTTCTTCCCCAAAAGGCTTGTCCAGGCCTGGCCCAGGCTGCCCAGGGCACTGGTGGAGTCCCCACCCCTGGAGGGGTTTCAGAGCCCTGGAGCTGTGGTGCTGAGGGCCATGGGTTAGTGGTGCCCTGGCAGTGCTGGGGAACAGCTGGACTCCAGGATCTGAAAGGTCTCTCCCAACCCAAAGAATTCTGTGATCTCATGACCCTGTGACAGTGATGCAGCAGAGTGCTGGCTCCTCTGGGATGCTGCCCCCTCAGTGTGTCCCATGGGAAGGTGTCCCCTGGGTGCCCAAAGCAGCAAAGAGGCTGCCAGAGGTTCTGGAGAGGTCAGGCAGCCAGGTGCTCTGGGTTAGCATCACACAACCACCTTATCTTATCTAGGAAGGAGAGATTAAGGCTCAGAGCCTCCCTGCAGGAGGCTGCCAGCAAGGAGTCCTTCCACAGGGAGAAGCTGCCAACCTTCACCAGCATCAGGCTAGTTCCTCCCTGCTGCTCTCTGCTGTCCACCCAGGGCTGCTCCTGACATCAGAAAGACCAACCAGGTCTGAAACTCAGCTGGCTGGTGTTGACCTAGAAGCATTTCCCAGCCATCAGAGTTTTCCTTCTTCCATTCCCAGCTCCACACCTCCCTTGAGGCAGGTTCAGCAGCCTCCCTGCCCCTCCTCTGCCTTCCACCAACCTTGTTCACCACCAGGAAGTTCTCAAGGGTCTTCCCATTGGAAAAGACCAGGTCTCCAGTGTCCTTCACAGCTTCAGGGAGGATCTCCTTTACCTCCTGAGCAATGACACCTGCATGGAAACAGCAGAGTGGGTCAAGGTGGTCTGGGCAGAGCTCCTCCTGATCCAGCTCTTTCTCTGGTCCATGTGGCTGTTAGCAGGAACCTTGGTCACTGGGGATGACCTCTCTTCACCCCCTGGCCTCTGTAGGTCCAGGCAGAGCTCATTGGAGGCCTTGAGACCACAGTGGGTAAGCACCAGCAGAACAGAAGCTGTTCAGACTAGGCTGCTTCCTAGGTGATGTGGGCAGTATTGGCACCACCTCAGCACCTGCAGCTGTAACCCCTGGAGAGAGGTGGGTGCCTGGAGAAACCTTACCACAGAGAGCCCAGAAGCCACCTGTGGGAAGTGTCACCTTCTCCCCCACTCACTAGTGGTGAGGAGACAACCTGTTCTGCCAAGGAACAAGTGACAGGAGAAGAGGAAACAGCCTCCAGTTGCACCAGGAGAGGTTCAGGTTGGCCATGAGGAACAATTTCTTCCCCAAAAGGGTTGTCCAGGCCTGTCCCAGGCTGCCCAGGGCAGTGGTGGAGTCCCCCATCCCTGGAGGGGTTTCCAAGCCCTGGAGCTGTGGTGCTGAGGCCATGGGTTAGTGGTGCCCTGGCAGTGCTGGGGAACAGTTGGGCTCCAGGAGCTTACAGATCTTTTCCAACCCAAACAGTCTGGTGATTCTCTGACTCTGAGGCACTTCCTATCTGCTCAGGAGCTCAGGTGCCCCTAAGGACCATCTCAAGATCATCAGCTGAAACAGGCTGTTGGACTTGATGATCTTAAAGGTCTCTCCCAACCAAAACCACTCTATCATTGTCTGAATTTCCTTAGATGCCTCCAGTCCAGGTGGTGAGAAGCTCCCTCTGCCCTAACCCTACTCCTTGGCACCACCACCACCATCCTGCTGGAGGTTCCAGAGCTGCAGAGGTGACCCTAGTGTGACCCAGGACCCTTACCTGTCTCTGAGGTGTCCTCAATGCCCACAGTGGCTGCAAACTCAGGCTTGTAGTTGTAGTGAACCAGCCTCATCCTGGAGATCCTCTTCAGCTGCTCTGTGGTGTCCACCTGGGACAAAGCAGACATGTGCAGCTCCTGAGCAAGGTCTTGCTGCTTAAATTCCCATAGCTGTTGAGCATCAAGCAGCAAACCCTGCTGTGGCTCATGGTGATACCTTTGTGAGATAGCCCTGACCCCTGCTCAGGTCACCCACTGGGACATCTGCATTGGGTTCATCAGCAGGTTCTTGTCATTGGACAAGTTCCTTGGGTAGGGAAACCTGGAGAAGACCAAGTCCTGCTGCACAGCCATGCACAGGGCAGTTCTCATCCATCCATCACTCTACCCAGCTCTTCTGGGCAGGCTAGATCCAGCTGAGAGGACTTCAGAGCAGAGCTGAGCCTCTCAACCAGGCTCTGGCAAGCCCCAGGGTCATGGTCATCTATCTCCAGCTTGGTAACTCCTCTGTTTGCTAGTTGTGGTTAACAGTGGAAGGGTCAATGCTCCCTAGGCCATGGTGGCCAGGCTGTGTTTGGGACAGACAGGGACAGACAGACTCCTCAGCCTCTTCCTGCTTTGTAGCCAGCAGGACTCAGGCAGGGATTGTCCTCCTGGGCTGGGCACTGGGGAGGCCACAGCTCCAAGCCTGGGCTCAGCTTTGGGCTCCTCACTCCAAGCAGGACAGGGAGGTGCTGGAGTGTGTGCAGAGAAGGGCAAGGAAGGTGGGGAAGGGTCTAGAGCACTGCAAGTGTTGTGAGGAGCAGCTGAGGGAACTGGGCTTGGTTAGCCTGGAGAAGAGGAGGCTCAGGGGAGACCTTCTCCCTCTCTGCAGCTCCCTGAGAGGAGGCTGGAGCCAGGTGGGACTTGGGCTCTTCTCCTGTGTGATAGGAGAAGAGGAAACAGCTTCAAGTTGTGCCAGGGGAGGTTTAAGTTAGATATTAGGAAGAATTTGTTCCCTGGGAGGGTTATCAGGCATTGGCCCAGGCTGCCCAGGGCAGTGGTGGAGTCCCCATCCCTGGAGGGGTTTCGGAGCCCTGGAGCTGTGGTGCTGAGGGCCATGGGTTAGTGGTGCCCTGGCAGTGCTGGGGAACAGTTGGACTCCATGACCTTAGAGATCTCTTCCAACCAGACCAATCTGATGATTCCCTGACCCTAAGGCACTTCCCATCTCTCAGCAGCTCAGGTGCCCATAAGGACCACGTCAAAACCATCAGCTGCAGCAGGTTTCTGCAGTACCCCTGAGCACCCCAAGCCTACCCTGGTTCACTTGGCTCTTTACCTCCTGGATATCCTCCTTGACTCTGGCATCTGAAGGGTGCATCAGTGAGCCCATGACCTTCACATTGCCATGGACCACCAGGGCCTCATCAGGCCGATCGGTGTTGATGCCGACGCGGCCGTGGTGGAAGACAGTGTCAGGGAGCTGTGCCCTCTGCCACAGCACATCACTGTCACTCTCAAACTGCCCAGGGTTGGAGGCCTGGGGAGACACAGGTTCAGATTAGGATATTAGGAAATGAGTTTCTTCACCAGCAAGGTTCCCAGGCTGCTCAGGGAGGTGGTGGTGGTGTCCCCATCCCTGGAGGAGTTCAACACGCATGGAGATGTGGTGCCTGGGGCTATGGTTTAGTGGGGAGCATGGGGGTGGTGGGTGGATGGTTGGGCTTCATGGTCTCAGAGGGCTTCTCCAACCCTAATGATTCTATGAGTAGTCAAAGGAGGTTGAGAAATGCTGGAGTGCTGCTGGGCAGAGGCTCTCTGAGGTGTGGACAGAGGGAGGCTATCAGGAGAGCTCTGCAGATCCAGCCCTCTACGCATGCTGCAGAGGGAATCTATAGCAGGGGAGGTCACAGGCAACAGATGGACATCAGAGAGCTCCAGGCTGCTGGGTGGCCTGGACAGTGCCATCTCCATGAGTCTAATGGGAAACAGCTGCCAAAGAAAGGCTGGCATAAGCAGAAGCACCATGGTGGCATCTTGCTTTGGGACAGGGAAGACTGCCAAGATCTCTACCCAAGTCTTCCTGCACCTGAAGACCTTTCTCCTGCTGCAGAGCCCCAACACCACTGTTCCCTCCCTCCCCAACAGCTCTACCCTGGAGACTGGCCCAACCTTGGGAGGATGGGAGTGCTCTCTCTGCCCTGCAAGAAGTTCTGCCATGCCCTGGAGCTGCTCTGACTCAGCAGCTGTGGAAAGGCTGGAGCAAAACCTAAGGCATGGCCAAGGAGAGCTGCAACCATGGCAATGGCCCTTTGGAGAAGGTGGTGGGAAAAGCACTGAGAAGGCAGAGGAAGGCAGGAGGATTGTCCAAGCCATCCAGCAAAGGGATATGGAGCAGCCATGGAGGCTGAAGGAGGAAGGAGATGAACTTACCCTGACGATGATGCGCTCCGAGATGTGAGCTGCCAGCGTGTAGTTCTGGTTCTGGGCATGGGCTTGCAAGGCCACCACCAGCATGAAGTACCTGCCAAGAGGGGAGAGGGGTCAAGGTGTCATCCTCTACTGGGATCTGCCCACTCTGCTGCCCCTCTGGAGGCTGAGACACCAAGCTGTCATGGTGGGCTTGGCACGTTCCCTCCTCTTATGCTGTAGGACACAGGCAGTGTCCTCAGCTCCTCCCAGAGTGGACCCTTGGAGCCACAGTAGCCACCTCCTTTCCTCCACAAAGACAAGAAAGGGCAGTTCAGGGCCTGTCCCCCATGTCCTTCTTCCCTCCAGCCACACTCCTCAAGCCAGGGACTGGCACATCTGCAGTCTCTGGGTGCCCAGAGTGGCTTGGAGAAGGTGCCTGTGCTCCTCACCTCTGGTCTGGGTTGGGTTTGCCTTTCTTCCTCATGTTGTTGGCTGTGGTCTCACTGAAGTGCAGCCTCCCCACAGTCACCTTGGTGACCTGCTCTGGGGGCAGGTTGACCCTGGGGAAGGGAAAAGAGAGGAGACAGTGAGGACATTGCTGGAGAGGAGGGTCTGTGGGGAAGGGCCAGCTCCACCTTGGCAGGGCTATGAACCAGGCAGACAGCAGAGTGGGGAATGTCAAGAGAGGAAAACTCTGCTGTGGGAAACAGAGGAGACAACTGGAGACCTCCAACTCAGCCTCTCTTCCTACCCTCTCCTGCTGTTGCTTATTCACCAGTAGCACTTAGAATCCCAGACTGGTTTGGGTGGGAAGGGACCTGTAGAGGTCATCTAGTCCCAACCCCCCTGCAGCCAGCAAGGACATCTGCACCTAGAGCAGGCTGCTCACAGCCCCAACCAACCTGACCTGGACTGGTTGCAGGGATGGGACATCTTCCACCTCTCTGGGCAGCCTGGGCCAGGCTCTCACCCTGTGAGGCCCTGGCAGACCCTCCCCACCCCTCGGGGACTGTCCCCTGGGTGCCACTCACGTGACAGGGTTGAAGGGTCGCTTGCTGCGGTCAGACTGCGACTGCTCGATGTTGATGGACTGGTTCAAGGCCTCCAGCTGGAGAGAAAGATTTGGACATGTGACAGAGAGCAGAAAGCTGAGACCCTTCCCCTTCTCCCACCTCCTTCTCCCCAGCTCTCCTATGCCTCAGACTTGCAACACCCAACTTGAGGGTGGTCATTGCCCAAACACGCGCGCTTCCCTTGGCAGGGAGATGGTTGAAGGTGAAAGGATCTTCCCCATGAGCCTCTGTGCCTCTGGAGTCAAAAGTGGGTCAGAAGCTGCCCTGAAGACAGTGATTCAGACCATCTTAGGACTCATATTGGAAGATCTGCCTTGTTCTGGCCTTCAGCACTCCCCTACAGCCTGTGGTGTTGCCTGGTCCCAGCTCCCCCTTCTGCTACTTAGCTCCTGCTTGCCTTCACTCCATGCAGCTTCAGGTAGAAGCACTCTAAGGGTTTCAGGCCCTCAGGGGTCTTCACATACTTGGGATCTCCAAGCATGCCAATGTAGACAGTGACCTGGAAGTGGTTCTTCTTCTGGCACACAAAGGCATCATCACCCACGGAGAAGTTGAATCCCTTGTCAGCATCCACACGGTAGGTGAGCATGGGGCTGTGGAGCAGGCAAGAGGGGTTAGAGCAGAGCTGCTGAGCACAGGCAAGGAGGAGACCTCAGCACTCAGCACTGGGGAGGCCACAGCTCCAAGCCTGGGCTCAGCTTTGGGCTCCTCTCTCCAAGCAGGACAGGGAGGTGCTGGAGTGTGTGCAGAGAAGGGCAAGGAAGGTGGGGAAGGGTCTAGAGCACAAGGGTTGTGAGAAGCAGCTGAGGGAACTGGGCTTGGTTAGCCTGGAGAAGAGGAGGCTCAGGGGAGACCTTCTCAGTCTCTGCAGCTCCCTGAGAGGAGGCTGGAGCCAGGTGGAGGTTGGGCTCTTCTGCCAAGGAACAAGTGACAGGAGAAGAGGAAACAGCCTCCAGTTGCACCATGGAAGGTTGAGGCTGGCCATGAGGAACAATTTCCTCCTGGCAAGGGTTGTCCAGGCCTGTCCCAGGCTGCCCAGGGCAGGGGTGGAGTTCCCATCCCTCGAGGGGTTTCCAAGCCCTGGAGCTGTGGTGCTGAGGCCATGGTTTAGTGGTGCCCTGGCAGTGCTGGGGAACAGTTGGACTCCATGACCTCAGAGGTCTCTTCCAACCCAAACAATTCCATGATTCTAAGCTCCAAAGCCTGCAGCAGACTCCTGAATGCTGCTCACTGGGAGAAACAGCCCAGGCTGACCTTGGTGGGGAGGTCTCACACCTCCTCTCTCTTCACCCATCACTTTCCCAACATCTCCTGCACTGGCTCTGCTGCCAGGCAGCACTGCCAGGGTGTGTGCTGGATTCCTGCTGCCATCCCAAGCACTTGATCAGGCTCCAGAGGAGGAGAAGGTGGAGGAGAAGGAGTAGAAGGTGGAGAAGGAGGAGGAAAAGGAGGAGGAAAAGGAGAAGGAGGAGGAGGAGGAGGAGGAGG
>VWZX01009354.1:265781-297999 GCA_013399015.1 Galbula dea
AGGTTGGGGTAGTGAGGAGGGTGTTGCTGTTGGTGGGGGTGAGGGGGTGGTGGTGGAGGGGGACCCTGAAGGTGAGGAGGTGGAGGTGGAGGTGGTGGGGGAGGAGGAGGGTGCTCCAGGCGAGAAGGAGGAGTCATGTGGCACATGTTTTCAGGGGTCATGGTCCGGAGGAGGTGAGGATCTTGGAGGGGAGAGAGAGAGAGAGAGAGAGAGAGAGAGGAAGAGCTGTTAGCCCAGCAGGTAGGACCATGCCTGGGGTGTCCTCAGCACAGGTCCAGCCCTGAAGCACTGTGGTTCCAAGTTCTCTTCACAAACCCATGCTTCTCTGCCTCTTGGGCTCAGCTTCAGCATGGCTGTGTCCCCTCAGCCACCCCAGCTGCCTTCTGATGGCCACCCTGCCCTGCACTGACTTCTCCTCCCAGGCTCTTTAATGGTACCCCAGCACCTCACAGACACCTCCAGGGTTCCCAGCATGAGAACCAGAGCAGAGCTGCCTTCTCCATGTCAACAGTTTGTCAGCTTCAGTCTGCCTAAGTGTTGTGAGGAGCAGCTGAGGGAACTGGGGGTGTTCAGCCTGGAGAAGAGGAGGCACAGGGGAGACCTTCTCACTCTCTGCAACTCCCTGAAAGGAGGCTGGGGTGAAGTGGGAGTCGTTCTCCCAAGTGATAGGAGAAGAGGAAACAGCCTCATACTGCACCAGAGAAGGTTCAGGTTGGCCATGAGGAACAATTTCTTCCTGGCAAGGGTTGTCCAGGCCTGTCCCAGGCTGCCCAGGGCAGTGGTGGAGTCCCCATCCCTGGAGAGGTTTCCAAGCCCTGGAGCTGTGGTGCTGAGGCCCTGGGTCAGTGGTGCCCTGGCAGTGCTGGGGAACAGTTGGACTCCATCCTCTCAGAGGTCTCTTCCACCCTAAAGGGTTCTGTGACTCTGACATCTCACCCAGGAGCAGACTTTGATCTCTGCATTTCAATAAACAAAAAGGGCCATGCAAATGTGCTCCTGCCTCTCTCCTCCTCTCTTTGGAGCTGGCTCCATGGCTTCATGCCATGATTTCACTATATCAGCATCACAAGGAACACTTGGTGTGTGCAGGGAGATGCAAATCCACCTCCCCTTCTGCAGCTGCTCTGGCCTCCTGCCACCCATGAGCTCCAGGCATGGTAACACCAGTGTGGTCCACTAGAAACAAAACACCTTGGGAGGCAAAGAGCAAGAAGTGAAGCAAGGTGGTTGAAGCTCAGGCAGAATCCCTCAAGAACAACCAGGAATCAGTGGCTGGACCAAAGGAAATAACAGGAATGATTTTGCTGCTGAACACCACCCATGTTGGTGAGGAGGTTGGGGCTGGCAAGCCTTGAGCAGGCTCAGAGGTCATTTCAGATGGAGCAGGACTTGATTTCTGTGTCTTCTCTGCCATGGTTGAGTGGCAGGGTGGTGTTAGGTTGATGGTTGGACTTGATGATCTTAGAGGTCTCTTCCAACCTTCATGGTGCTGTGATGCTGTGTTCCTGTGACTCTGTCTCAAGCACTGATGGTCACACCAGGGACCACTCTGGTCACCTCTCAGCACCACTCTCACCAGAACTCAGCCATCACAAGACAATTAAGTATCTACTGGAGCCTCCTGGGCACAGCCAAGGGTTGGCATCACTGCAGCAGCTTGTTCTTGTGGGTTACTGCACCCTCAAGGAGAGTGAGCCTGTGCCAGGAGCACGTGGAGAGCAAGTGTCTAATGTCTGATGTATTGCAACCAGCTCAAGCTGTGCCAGGGGAGGTTCAGGTTGGCCATGAGGAACAATTTCTTCCCCCAAAAAGGATTGTCCAGGCCTGGCCCAGGCTGCCCAGGGCAGTGGTGGAGTCCCCATCCCTGGAGGGGTTTCAGAGCCCTGGAGCTGTGGTGCTGAGGGCCATGGGTTAGTGGTGCCCTGGCAGTGCTGGTTCAGGGTTGGACTCCATCACCTTGAAGGTCTTCTCCAACCTCAGTGATTCTATGACCTGGCCCCAGGGCATCAGGGAACCAGGGGGTGGGAAGAGACAGAGACTTTGCAGGTGGTTTAAGTGCAAGCCAAAACCTCCTTGCACCCCACTGTGGACACCTGCTGAAGCCAAGCACCAGCAGACTGCAGGAGGGAGAAAACACGATGGGGACAGCAGGGAAGAGAGCTGCCAGGTCTTTGCCAGGCTGCTGATGCATAGCAGCTGCCAGCAGCCAGCCTTGAGCTGGGTGGACTTTGGTCAGTGGTTAACTAAGGAGGCCAAAGCACTTGCCCAGGGATCAGAGAACTCCTCCCACTGCAAGGGCTGGAGAAGCCAAATGTCTTTCTGCTGAGCCCTCCTGCTGGAGGCTGCTTCCAGCCATCCTGCTCCTTTCAAAGGCTCTCTGCTACCCACCAGGATCTCATGGTGTCCTCTCCCAGCACACCTCCAACTGGAGTCCTCTGCCCAAGCCCACAGGCAGGTGCCTGCTCCCAGGGAGACCCTGGCCCAGCACCAGGGCTGCAGGGTGGAGGAGAGGTCTCCATCCTCAGGACCAAAGAGCAGCTCTGCTGTCATGCTGAGAGGTGATATCCCTGGGACACAGCATCTCTCTGCTTCTCAACCAGCACCCAGCTCTGCTCCTACCCTCCTGACCCCTCAACATGTCACCTGGAGCAAAGACCAGCAGGACTCAGCAACACCACAACCCAGCAGGCAGCTTTGGCACCAGCTGATGGACACAGCTTCCCAACAGCCTCAGAACAACCCTTGGAAGACCAAGGCCATGCAGAAGAACAACTGCTTCAGGGCTAGGAGAGGAGCCTCATGTCCTCCCCTGTGGAAGACTGCAAGAAAAGGGTCTTCACACTACCTTAGGAGAACATCCTGACCCTGCAGCATGGCCAAGCCTCAGCACCAGCAGCTTGGGGACAACCTGGAAGACCTTGTGCAGCTTTCAACTCATGAGCAAAAGTCCAAGAACATGTCCTGGCAGCAGACACTGCACCTTCACTGTGTCCACAGGCTTCTAAGCAGGCTTCCCTAACCAGGAACTGGGAGCTCTGTGCTCCCAGCTCCAGGGCAAAAAAAAAGCCAACAAGTCCAGGAGGAATCTGCCCCTTCATGGGTGAGGAAGGAGCTGCTTTGTGGGGACCCTCCAGAGCTTCCTTTCCTCCCCAAGTTGAGGAGCTGCTGCTCTGCCAGCACATGGAGGCAGCTTTCCCTCTGTGGGGAGCAACCTGGCCTCTTTGTTATATTTAAGGAAGGGCCAGGAGGAATTCCAGGGATTTTTGGGCTTTTTTTTTTTAGCAAGATAAACAGAACTCTTGACCTCTTCCCTCAAACCCAGAAAGGAGCAGGAGCTGCTCCTGCTGGGGACTAGGCTGGAGCCTGGAGAAGAAGGTGCTGCTGCCCAAGGAGGAGGGGGGGAAGGGCAACCAGAAGCAACCTTCCTGCCTTCCTTCCTTCCTTTCTTCCTTCTTCCTTCCTCACCAAGGAGTTTCTTCCACCAAAGAGCAGTGAAGGTCACCAGAGGAACCAAACAAGGCTCAGGTGGCTTCCCCCCCAGAGGAGCTAGGAGGGCTTAGCAGTCACCTTGCCTTCTCCTGGAGGCAGGGGGGAAGGAGAGGACACCCAGCTCTCTCTACCCTGTGCAGGAGGAGCAGAAGACAGCACCCCAGCCCTCCCCCCAGGATCAGGTGGCCCCAGTAGCTGGGAAGGGAAGGAACTTACTGCTGAAGGACGAGTTCATTCCTGCCTCCCCAAGCCGAGCTCCATGTTCAGGGAAGTTCTCCCACTCCTTGCCTCTTGCTTCCCCATGGCCAAGGGCAGCCCAAGGAGGCTGGGGAGCTCCACATCCCCATCCCCTTGCCCCGTGGTGGAGGTGGAGGAGAAGCAGATCTCTCCCTGTGGCTGTGGATTCCCACCTTGCCTCCCTCCTCCTGCTGCCTCTCTCCCTGGCTGGCTCTTCCCCCNTCCTGCAGCCACCTGGTTTCTCCCCTTTGATAAAGGTTCCACCAGAGCCAACCATTGCCACTGAACAAAGAGAGGGGGAGGATGATGTTGGGCTTGGGGGTTGGAGGAGGATGATGATGATGATGGTGATTTCCCCTCCCCTCTCTCTCTCTCTCTTTCCCCTTCTCCCTCTTTGAAGCACTTACCATTGACCTGCTGAGGGGAGTAGGCTTCTGATCCTGAGTCTGGTGGAGAGTCAGGTAAAGTGCTGCAGAGCCATGGAGAGAGAGATTGAGAGAGAGGAGAAGGTCATCTCAAAGCAGCAGAACCCAAGAGCTCCAGCTGGAGCAAGGCACCCTCCAAGCCCCAGCTGGAAATCCCACCAGACCCATGGCACCCTAAGCATGTCCTGCTGAGGAGCTCAGGGCTGCCAGGGCTGCCACTGCTCCTCTGCTCCCCACAGTGCTGCCCTGGAGCTCAGGAGCAGGGCCAGACATTCTGCTGACCTCCAAGAGTTAGGAGAAGCCAAGCAGGGGTTGATCTGTTCCCCAGGGAGAGGTGGTTGGGCTTCACCCTGGGGTAAGGGAGAGGTTCCAGGGGAGCTGGCTTGGGACCTGGCATCTGATGCACCACAGGGAAGGGTTGGGAAGCCCAGGGGATGGATTCTGCCTGGTGACCTGAACCAACCTGAGCACCCCCACAGCTGCTGGCTGCACCACCATGGCTCCACACCCAGTGTCACCAGCAGTGGGGTTTGGCCCTGACTGCCAAATGCAACAGGGAAAGCTCTCAGATGCCTTCTCCAGCACACTCATGGCTTGAAGACACCAGGACCAGCCCAGCAATGCAGATGCCCTGCAGGGAGCTGCTTATCCCCTGCATCCTTCCTCAGTTACCTTGAGCCAACACAGCCTAAGCTCTTCAGACACTCCCAAAGCACCTCCTTGGCCATCCCTTTGACCCAACTCTTCTTGTCCCTCTTGGCAGCCTCTCCTCAACTCACACCCTACTGCAGCAGCAGCTTCAGCCTCACCCCTTCAGGCCAAGGGCAAACATCCCCCATCCTGCTGCACAAGGAACAGGCTCCACTGCCTCAGCAACTGGTTCTTCTCTAGCAACACTTTGGAGATCCAGTGGCTGGAGAAAGTTGAGGTAGACTGAGCCATGGCCACTGCAAGCCAAAGCTGCAGCAGGGGTGGGCAGGGAGATGCTGGCTCTGGTGGCTGGAGCAGTCCTTGCTTTGCAGTGTGCTCTGTCCTCAGTTTGTCTGCTCAGTCCTCTCTGCTCCTCTGCTGGTGGCACAGGACCTCAAGAAGCCCCAGCAGGTCCCAGCAGCCCAGTACCTCAGCAAAGTCTGCTCAGACCTGGTTGTTTTCCTCCCCATCTCCTGACACCTCTTTCCTCATCACAAGTGAACTCTTCCTTCCCCAGAGCAAGCCAGGGCCCAGCCCATGGCTTCTCCATGGGAAGTGGTGCACAGCAGTGGCTGGAGAAGGATGAGCTAGGAGAACCCCAAGAAAGAGCCCTCACCACACTTTCCTCACCCACCACCTTCACTGGCAGCACTTTTCCTCCTGTGCTTGGTCTGGAAGAGCCACCACTGGAGTCCTACCCCCATCACACAGCAGGGCTGGTGCCTTAGCAAGCCAAGCTCTGGCCAACAACAAAGCTCTGGAGAACTCTGGGAAGCCTAGAAGCTGGAGAAGGTCTTGTAGCAGCAAGGTGGCCACTGAAGAGTTGACATCAGGAGGTAATGCAGATGTGCCCAGGGCAAGGGAAAGCTTTGGAGGTGTCCAACCTGTGAGACACTGCTCCTCCTAGGGAGGAGTCATGCTGGGATGTTGGAGACATGCTGCCATCAAAGCAAGGTCTTCACCTCTGAGAGCAAGCTATGAGCCTTTCCCAGGGCCTCTCACACCCTGGAGAATGCTAGGTGCATGCAGAAGAAAGGGATGTGGCAAGGCATCAGGTCATGCTTTTGGGCATGCTCCTTCCAAAGCTGAGCACAGAGAGGAGGAGAAGGTCCCAGTCTGGGGAGAGAAGGGCAGGGTCTGCTCAGCTTCTCTGTGTCTGGAAGATCTTTCCAAGTTCATCCAAAGGGTCCAAGGTCATCCCAAGGGAGCTGTGTTATGGCTGAATCACTGCTCTGGGAATCACCACACCTCAGGTGCTGGCAACACCAGAGGGAGAAATGGCAGCCAGAGGCTTGCAGAGAGGAGCAGATCTGGAGCCATCCTGGCCACCTTGTCCCTTACATCCAGCTTGTCCACTGGAGAATGGCTCTGGAGAGAAGGCATCAGGGCCACTCATCACCTTGGATCACAGCACAGCTCCCTGTGGCAGGACATTGCCATCTGCTGAGGCCTCCTGCTGCTGCTCATGCTGCTGCACCTGGATTTCCATCTGTCTGCTTGTTACACTCCCAGAATCCCAGCATGGTTGGGGTTGGAAGGGACCTCTAGGGATCATCCAGTCCAACCCCCTGCTCCAGCAGGGGCACCCACAGCAGGTGCCCAGGGTCACCTCCAGCTGCCATTGGGAATCTCTCCACACAAGGAGACTCCACAACCTCTCTGGGCAGCCTGGGCCAGGGCTCCAACACTCTCACACCAAACAAGTTTCTCCTCCTGCCCAGATGGAAGCTCCTGGGTTCCAGCTGGTGCCCAGTGCCCCTTGGCCTGGCCCTGGGCACCACTGAGCAGAGTCTGGTCCCAGTCTCTTGCCCCCAGCCTTCAGCTCTTGCTCAGCATTGAGCAGCTCCCATCTGGGGCTGCTCTCTTCCAGGCTCAGCAGCCCCAGAGCTCTCAACCTTTCCTCCTGCCAGAGATGCTCCAGTGCCCTCAGCATCTTCCTGGGCTCTGCTGGGCTCTCTCCAGCAGTTCCTTGTCTCTCTGGAGCTGGAGAGCCCAGAGCTGGACTCAGGACTCCAGCTGTGACCTATGACTGCAGGAGAGCAGCATGGCCCAGAGAAGAGACCAGAGATGTTCTCCCCTTTGGGTCTCCATGCAGTAAAGCTTTACCCACACCATCTCCTACCCCAGACACCAGTGCAGGGCTGCACCCTTCCAGCATGCCCTGCACACCAACATGCTCTCTCCTGACATGGTCTCTGCTCCCTTTGACCACTGCAGATGACAGCTGCCATGTGCCTGTGCTCTCCCATGGTCCTTCTCTTCCTGCCTCTTCCAGGCAAGGTCATCTCAGGGAGCAAGAACCACATCTTTTCTCCTGCCAGCATCAACTGTCCACCTGAGTCCATCAGCAATACCTAAACCTGATCACCCTCTTGCCCTTCCCCAGGTCTGTGACCAGAGCTTGTTGCAGGGTAGCACAAACTCATCTTTTCCTTCTCTTGAGGGGGGTGTCTACATCAACAGGCCAAGAGAGCTCCATCTCTACCCAACTGAGCCAACATCTTCCCCTGGGAGAGTCATGAGAAGGTCCTGGAGACTGAATTTGGTCTTGTTCATATTTATTCTGTGTCCTTTTAAACTAAACTGCTACAAGCTTCTCCCATCACACCCTTGTAGGGGTGCAGAGAGGTGTCCTGCACCCCCAGAGCCACCACCTGCAGGCATGGAGGAGGTGACTGATCTTCTCTACCTCAATGCCTAGATCTACCAAACCACCTTCCAGAGCTCTGCAGGACCTACCTTTGGGAACAACCATCTCCCTCTCTCTGAAGCAAGAACTTCAGACAGACCAATGCCACCACCAGTTGGTAGAGACAACCTCCAGCAACCCTGCAGGGCCTCAACCAGCCTGGAGAAGGAGGAGCAGGATTTGTCCCACCGACCTGCCCCCCCCCAAAGCCACTTACCCAGGTGCATAGGAGGCCTTGGGCTCTGATTTGATTGGAGGGACCACGTTGTTTAGGCAGTGGCCAGCAAGGTAGCCCTTGGGCACCACCATGCCATTGTTGTTGTTGCAGTTGAGGTGAGCACCATAGCTGGGTCCACAGGGGTTGGCCAGGAGAGGACCATGGCGGATGGGGAGCTGGTTGCCAGGGGGAGGGAGGTGCAGGGAGCTGCTGGAAGTGGGGTTGGTCACATTGGTGATGGAGCTGGCAAGAGGAGTGCTGATGGTGCTTGAGCTGGAGGGCTGGGGGTGTGCATAGCTGCCTGAAGCTGGGATGTCAGGGAAGCAGCTGAGGGAGAGAAGGGGACAACCTCAGCAGATGGAACTTGCTTGTCCACCCCACCCTCTCCCCAGCTGTGCAGAGACAGGGATGGAGCCACAGCAGGGTGCTCTGGGACACCCAAGAGACAGCAGGAGAGGCAGCAGTGTTGGTGGCATCAGCAGGAGCATCCAAGGAGGCAGCTCAGTCACTGGGGTTGCTGGCACTGATGCAACTCCAACTCTGCACAAGCTACTTGTGGAGATCTTAAGGCCAGAAGGGCCCAGGACACCAACCTCAGAGCTTCTGAAGGCAGCAAGAGACAGAAGGAGCTGAGGCTCAGGGGAGATCTTCTCACTCTACAACTCCCTGAAAGGAGGCTGGAGCCAGCTGGGGGTTGGGCTCTTCTTCCAAGTGAGAGGACAAAAGGCATTGGCCTCCAGTTGTGCCAGGGAAGGTTCAGGTTGGCCATGAGGAACAATTTCTTCCCCAAAAAAGGGTTGTCCAGGCCTGGCCCAGGCTGCCCAGGGCACTGGTGGAGTCCCCATCCCTGGAGGGGTTCCCAAGCCCTGGAGCTGTGGTGCTGAGGGCCATGGGTCAGTGGTGTCCTGGCAGTCTTAGGCTGATGGTTGGACTCCATCATCTTAGAGCTCTTTGCCAACCAAACCAATCCTGTGATTCTCCTGTGCTTCACCTCACAGACCAGCACATGGACACTTGGTCACCTTAGCCCTGAAGCTCCTGTTCCCACCTCTTGTCCCAGATGACCCTGGCTGCTCTGCAGGTCTGCTCCCCACCCTGTTGGCCAATGTCAGCACACACAGGGAGACCATTCCCTTCCCTTCCCTTCCCTTCTCCAGGCTCATCTTGCACTGGGGACTGAACCTTTCACACTCAGCTCCTACTTCTTGCCTTCCCATTGCCTATTTTTGCCCAGTCTTCCCATGGAAAAGTCTTTTGTGGTGCCTTCAGGAGAAGAAAGAGAGAGGCCAGATGAGACTGGGGCAGTCCAAAGCTGAGAAGCCAGACAGAGACAGGAAGAACTGGAAGTAAGGGAGCAAAGAGCAAGGTAGGAGGACTCCAGAGGGAGAGGTGTAGCCAAGGTTCTCTAGGTGATTCCTCCAGCTGCTGAGCTGGAAATCACTCCCCAGAAAAGCACCAGAAGACTGTTCCTGCTGCAGCCCAAGGGAAGCACTTACATATCTGGTGAGTCCTCCTTGCTGATGTACTCTTCCAGGATGCTAGTGTCAATGTTGGATGGCTCCAGAGCTCCATTAATGTCATGGCCTGTGAGGGGAGAGGAGGTGGAAAGCATTAAGCTGTGACTAGGACAGGAAAAACCCTTCCTTGGAAGGTCAGAAACACCCCCAGAGCTTTGCAGAGTCAAGGCAGTGATCTGAGAAGAGCAGCAGATCCTTCAGCTCCAGGACTGCCACCCTCCATACCCATCTGTGACAGCAGCCAGAGGTGGGGCACGTGGGACAAGGCAGGGTGGTGACACCACCTAGGACCTTAGAGGGGCAAGGGAGGGTGGTGACACCACCTAGGACCTTGAAGGGACAAGGTAGGGTGGTGACAGCAGCTAGGACCTTAGAGGGACAAGGCAAGGTGGTGACACCAGCTAGGACCTTAGAGGGACAAGGCAGGGTGGTGACACCACCTAGGACCTTAGAGGGACAAGGCAGGGTGGTGACACCACCTAGGACCTTAGAGGGACAAGGCAGGGTGGTGACACCACCTAGGACCTTGAAGGTACAAGGCAGGGTGGTGACACCAGCTAGGATCTTGAAGGGACAAGGTAGGGTGGTGACACCACCTAGGACCTTAGAGGGATAAGGTGGGGTGGTGACACCAGCTAGGACCTTAGAGGGACAAGGCAGGGTGGTGACACCACCTAGGACCTTGAAGGGATAAGGTGGGGTTGTGACACCAGCTAGGACCTTAGAGGGACAAGTTGGGTTTGTCTACAGCCATCTACAAGCCAGGCTCTGGCTGTGGGACACATGGAGCTTCCTGGGGCCAAGCTGAGGCCAGGTGGGAGGAGGGAGATGCTGGGGTCATGCCTGAGCTATGCAAGCCACCTGGCTCCATGGAGTGCACAAGAGCCAGGTCTTGCCCAACCACCACCTCCACCATGGCCTGCAGGAGCCTGGCCAGGGCTGGTGGAGGAGCAGTCTCCTGGAAGAGTGGGCTCAGGGGGAAAGCTTGGTCCTTTTTCCCTTTGAGCCCTGGCTTCTGCTCTCCAGAACACCCTGGAACTTCTCCACTGCTTCCATGGCAGCTCTGGAGCCTGCAGGAAGCCTCCTCCCTCTCCTCTCCTGCATGGACAAACACTGGCCTTCCCTCTCCTTTCTCCTAGAGAGCTCCTCCTCTTCCTCCTCCCCTCTCCTCTTCTGGAGAAGCTGGGCTGGGGTTTGTTGACAGAAAAGTCCTTTCTTTATCTGTCTCTCTGAAGTGGGAGTCTGCAGCCCTCTGGGGTGGCTGCCAAAGCCCCTGCCAAACAAGTGGAAGAGAAGCTCCAGCTCCCTCCACCTCCCTGAGCTCTGATAACCATGATGATGATGATGATGATGACCCTTCCTGAAAGACCCTTCCAGAACAGCTCCAACTCAAAGCACCAGATCCCTTCCCAAAGAGGAGGAAGATCCTACCCCAAGCCCACCTCCACCCCCCCACCCCTACCCAAAGCCTGTAGAGCATGTGGTGGGGAAAGGTCAGTGGCTGAAGCACAAAGCCCAGGCCAGGGGGGTTCCAGCCCAGCCCTGGCCAATGGCAGCTCTCCCCTCTACAAATCCCTTTCATACCAAGAGAAGCAAGGCAGCAGAAATAAATCCAGGCAGGAATTCTGCCAAAGGGACAGGGTGGGGGGTGAGGGGGAGGGTGGGGGTGTGGATGGAGAGATCCCTGCCATAGTAACCCTGGCTAGAGGGGAGAAAAACACCCAAGCCCTGGCTTGGAGACACCTAACCCTTTGTGCACCATGAACCTCCACAGCAGAGCCCAAGGACTTGGGGGAGGAGGTGGTGATGTTCTTCCTTGGGAGCTCTTGCTATGGAAGGGCAGTAGGAGATAGCAGGAGGTGAGGGTGAGAGGAGACCTTCTGGCTCTCTCCAACCCCTTGAAAGGAGCTTGGAGCCAGCTAGGGGTTGGGCTCTTCTCCCAGGTGATAGGACAAGAGGAAACAGCCTCAGCTTGCACCAGAGGAGGTTCAGGTTGGCCATGAGGAACAAGTTCTCCCCCAAAAGGATTGTCCAGGCCAGGGCAGTGGTGGAGTCCCCATCCCTGGAGGGGTTTCCAAGCCCTGGAGCTGTGGTGCTGAGGGCCATGGGTCAGTGGTGCCCTGGCAGTGCTGGGGAACAGTTGGACTCCATCATCCTAGAGGTCTCCTCCAACCAAAATGATTCTGTGTCTCCATCTGGAGCAGGGACACACAGTACTGCTGCCAGGCTAGCATCATGGGGAAAAGAGGACAGGGCAGACAGAACCTAGGTGATTCTGAGCTGTGCCAGCACCTCACTGCTATAGCTGCAGAGCCCAGGTCAGCACAGGGCCACTCCTCTGGGCCAGCCACATCCTCTCCTGAAGCTGCAAGGTCATGGTAGCAGCCATGCTGCTGTCCTGCTGTGAGTTACAGTTGATCAGAGGAGCTCAGTGATGCTCAGCACCATGGCTGATGACCACTCAGCCCTGAGGACCTCTGTTACAGCCTGCTCCTGACATTTCATTGCATGTGGCTCTATGAGGTTATGTCCCAGCTCTCCCAAGGCATCTCTTCTACAAGCTCCTTGACCATGGTGAGCCCTGAAGAGCAGCTGAAGCCCTTCAGGCAGAGGTGAGCACTGCCAGCTCTGCACTGCCTCACTCTTGCCCAAAGAGCCTGTGCTCTTTGTGTCTGGCCAATGTGTACCTTGTGTCTGGCCAATGGCCACCAGAAAAGCTACCTGAGAACTTGTCTTCATCTCCTGTGGCAGGGCTAGGACCCAGCTTCAGAGAAGCCAAAAAGACTTCTCCCCAGTTCTGCTGCCTCCCCACCAGCCTGGCCAAGAAAAGGCTGAGCCCCAGTGGGCTTCCCTCATACCTTCAGACTCCAGGAGCTTCTCCATGGTAGAAGAGGAGTTCAGAACCTACCCAGAAAGGACAGGAGCCCATAGAATGATAGAATTGTTTTGGTTGGAAGAGTCCTTGAAGATCAGATGGAGTCCAACTGTTCCCCAGCACTGCCAGGACACCACTAACCCATGGCCTCAGCACCACAGCTCCAGGGCTCTGAAACCCCTCCAGGGATGGGGACTCCACCACTGCCCTGGGCAGCCTGGACCAGGCCTGGACAAGCCTTTTGGGGAAGAAACTGTTCCTCATGGCCAACCTGAACATTCTCTGGCACAGCTTGAGGCTGTTTCCTCTTGTCCTGTTGCTTGTTCCTTGGGTCTTCAATAGCCAGAGGTGTCCTGAGCTTCCTTATTCCTTTGCTACCTTGCCTTAGAAGTCAACCTTCAGGAGCCCTCAGCTGAGCCCCAGGGGAAGGCTGAGCCAAGCACCATGACATGAGAGGTGCTGAGAGCTGTGCTGGGGTCTGGCTACCCACTGAAAAGAGAGGACTTACCCCTGCCTGGAGATGGAGGCATTAGCTCCATGACATGGGTGACATGGGGCTGTCAGAGCAGTGGATCCCACTGGCAACCCTGCCCAAGGAGTGTCACAGAATCATGGTTGGAGAAGCCCTCTGAGATCAGGGAGCCCAACACTGCCATGCTCACCACTGAACCATGGCCCCAGGCACCACATCTCCATGCTTCTCAAACCCCTCCAGGGATGGGGACTCCACCACCACCACCCTGGGCAGCCTGGGCCAATGCCTGAGAACCTTCTTGGTGAAGAAATTCCTCCTCATAGACCATCCTTCCTATGTCCCACCAGCCAGAGCTCCCACACAGGCTGGGCTCCCACCACAAGCCAGCTTAGGTGATTAACCAGAAGCTAATGCTTCTCCCTCCAGTCACGAGCTCCTAACCACTCTACCAGTGCTCCCTCCCCCTCCAAAGTGGGGATTAGGAAGGAGCCACTGAGGAGGGTCCTTGAGAAGCTCAAGACCCACAGGAATCAGACTGCCACATCTCCTCATCCCAGCAAGAAAGAGATGAAGCTCTGAGCTCCCAAGTGTGGCCAGCACTTGCCATCTCACTTTGGGAAGCACAGCAGGTAGCATCTGGTGCTTAGAACCCTGCTTCTGCACCAGCATCTGCTCCAAGGGGTGTGTGAGAGCTCCTGTCACCTGTAACCCCTCTGATGTCCCTGAAGCTCTGCAGGATGAGTTCTGCCTTCCACCCTGAAGCAGCCCAAAAGCTGCAAACCAGCTTCTCCTGCAGGCAGTGAACATCTCAGGAGGGTTCCAGGCCCAAGGCACTCAGCCACTTCTGACATGCTGACCTCCTTGGTTAGACACAGAGACTCCTCAGGTCAAACCTTCTCTCTCACAGCTCCAACCTTCTCTCTCACAGCTCCTTCAGGTAGTCCTGCTGCAAAGAAACTTCCTGGTCCCTGTGTCCTCTCCTCCTTTTGGCCCCTGCATTGCTACCTTGCTCTCACACCACATCACCCTGCTCTGCTGCCTAACCCCTCCCCTTCCAAGAGGGTTGAGGACATCCCTCAGAAACAAAATAAAAGCCAACTTGGCCTGAAGAAGAAGATGTTAAACCCTCAGCACCCTCCTCCTGAGCAGAGCTGGGTGAGCAGAGGCCCCTGGACGTGTGGGAATGTCAGGAATCCCAATGTTTGGACTGGGTTTGCTCTGCCTTCCCCCAAAGCTCCAAACAACCTCAACATCCAAACCTGAGATCCTTCCTGTGCCTCCATCCCCTCCTTACCTCTGCTCCCACCCAGCTCATCCCTCCCCAGGGGACATCATCTTGCCTCCAGAGCTTGCTTCTCCAGCCTGTTTTCAGCTGCTCCACCACATCCTGCAACCCATCAGAGCTGGGCATGTGGCTGGGAAAGGGTTAATGGTGCCTGGTTCTCCCCCCCCCACCCCTCCCCACCATGAGTCCTCCTCTTTACAGGTCTGGGAGATTAAACCCAGAACCTACCTCGAGTGATAGGCTGAGAAGCTGATGGTATTTCTATTTATAACAGGGCCTCCTCCACCTCTCCTTGCTCTGTTGCTTGTCTTCTAATCACCCCTAATCCTGCCTGGGTCACCTGGGGGTGGGAGGGAAGGAGGGAGCTGAAGAACTTCATCCTGGGATCTCCTAATGAGAGCCAGATGTGGGAACCTGGAGATGACAATGAGGTCAACTGCTTGCAAGGGGGGTGGGGAACATCAGCCAAGGCTTGGGGGGGGACACCACTGATGGGGAGAGGGATGAAAAGCCAGGGGCCAAGAGGCTGGGGCCAGACTCTGCTCAGTGGTGCCCAGGGACAGGCCAAGGGGCACTGGGCACCAACTAGAACCCAGGAGCTTCCAGCTGAGCAGGAGGAGAAGCTTGTTTGGTGTGAGGGTGTTGGAGCCCTGCCCCAGGCTGCCCAGAGAGGCTGTGGAGTCTCCTCCTGGGGAGAGATTCCCCAGGCAGCTGGAGGTGACCCTGGGCACCTGCTGTGGGTGATCTTGCTGGAGCAGGGGGTTGAACTGGCTGATCCCCAGAGGTCTCTTCCATCCCCCACCCTGCTGGGATTCTGGCTGCTGCACATTTCCCTTCCCTGTCACCTCAGCTCTGCCTGGATCCCAAACCAGGTACACAAGTGATCACCTCCCCCATGGGCTGCTCTCCAAGTCCACCTGGTTCTCCCAAACACTTGTCTGAAGCATGGCAGACATCAGCACCCTCACATCAGATGGGTCAAGGAGAGCTCCAGCAGCTCCCAAACCTCCCAACC
This sequence comes from Galbula dea, assembly GCA_013399015.1. Taxonomy (NCBI): domain Eukaryota; kingdom Metazoa; phylum Chordata; class Aves; order Piciformes; family Galbulidae; genus Galbula; species Galbula dea. The sequence continues at coordinate 280,696 of VWZX01009354.1, forward strand.
CCACTGCCCAGCAGGGCTGGGATGTGGGCAAGTGTCTGTGGTCCCAAGGCTTTGGAGAAATGCTGCTGAGCTGCCTTCACACTGGAGCAACCTGTTGGGCAGTGCCCAGCTTGTGGCACAGCCAGGAGAGGGAGCAGCCTTCAGGAGATGGTGGCACCAGCCCTTTGCTTTGAAGTCTTTGACCTCCAGATGGGCCAGGTCCATTCCCCTGCTGCATGCAAACCTTCACCTGAGAGCTGCTGCAGAGGGCATGTGGCTCACTGACAGCCAGGACAGCAGCTCAAGGAGCTGTCAGAAACAACACAGCACAGAGAGGAGGCTCCTGGACCTCTGGAGCATGCTGGAGAAACCACATTTCTTGGGATGGTCCTTCAGCTGGTCACTGCAACCAGGAGAAAACACATCCACCTTCCCAAAGACCTCTGCTTGGTGCCTTCTCTACATGAAGGACAGGATAGCAGGGTGCTTATGGGGAAACTGAGGCACACTGGTGACAAAACCACTGCTGAACAGGGGGTGGTCATAACCAAACAGCAGTGGAAGAGGAGCAGGAGACCCCTGGAGCTCCTGGCTGTTGGTTCTCCCTCTCCCAGGTGGCTTTCTAGTAGTCAGTGGTGGGATAGATGGACAGACAGAGCCACAGCCTCAGCCAGTGCCCCTGGGCATGAAGGGATGAAGGTCTGAAGGGTGAAGGGATGAAGATCCAGCAGCCATCACCTGGTGAAGCTCAGCAGCCTGAGGAGCTGAGTGAGCCCCAGCACAGCCCCCAGCAGGTAGCTGTGGCCCTGCTGCAGAGGTTGTGCAATCAGGAGGCTGAGCTGCCACATCCCCACATTCCTAGAGCCTGAAGCTGCTCAGAGCCTTCTCCTGCTTCCTCCCCTGTTTATCCTTGGCCCCGGGGGGATTGGCTGCTGGCCTGGCCACGGCTGGGAGGAATCTGTGCCGTGGGTAGCAAACCAAACACCCCCTAAGCCTGGGAGCTCCAGCAGGGGCAGCTCCAGAGAACCAGGGAATGTCCTGAGTTGGAAGGGATCCATCAGGATCATTGAGTTCAACTCCTCTGCCCATGCACAGGGCAGTTCCTCTTTCCACCCTCCCAAAAATTAATGCAGCAATCCCTCCCCCACCTCAGCCTGCTCCTCCTCACACCCCAGCCCTGAGGCAGAGACCCCTGGAGTGGCCTGAGGTGGAAGGGACCCACATGGATCATGGAGTCCAAGTCCTGGCTCTGCACAGGACAGCCCCAAAAGTCTCATCATGTGTCTGAGAGCATTGGCCAGATGCTGCTGGGGTTCTCTCAGCCTTGCTGCTGTGATTGCTTCCCTGGGGAGCCTGTGCCAGTGCTCAGCCACCCTCTGGGGGAAGAACCTTGCCCTCATCTCCAACTGACTTCACAGAATCAGGAAGGTTGGAAGAGACCTCTCAGAGCATCAAGTCCAACCACCAGCCTATCTATCCCCACCATGCCACTCAACCACATCCCTCACTGCCACACCTCCAGCAGGAGCCTGCTGAAGCCTGAGGAGCACCTGAGGCAGCAGCCATGCTCCAGCCTGGCTGGAGATAGCAACCCTCCTGTCCCTCCTCTGCTTGGAGCAGGACATGGTGAGGGGTGACCACAAAGCCTTGTCTCTGCTCCAAAACCTGGGCTACCACCCCACCCTGTGCAGAGGCAGCCATGGGGACACAGCTCCTTGCAGAAGGGACAAGGGGATGAGGTCTCCATCTCTCCACCTGCCCAACTTTGGGCTGCCTGGATCAGGAGGACTGCAACTATCTCCTGCTGGTGAGAGGGATGGTGACACCCCCTCCCAAGCCCCTACCTCCCCCAGCCCCCAGCCCAGCATTCCTCCTTAATGAATGCTCTTTATTACCTGACTGTAACGAGAACCAGTCACTCCCAGCAGAAGTAAGTGGCTCCTGTAACCTGAGTGGCCATCAGCCAGGCCACTCCTCCACCAGGACCACCCCAGAGTGAAGCCCTGACTGGCCAAGGGGCCCCCAGGCTCCCTCCTTCAACTACAGCATGGTGGGGAGCCCCCCTCATGCCAGCTCCTCCAGCACCATCCTCAACCTCTCCATCACCTCCTCCAACCTCTCCATCACCTCCTCCAACCTCTCCATCACCTCCTCCAACCTCTCCATCACCTCCTCCAACCTCTCCATCACCTCCTCCAACCTCTCCATCACCTCCTCCAACCTCTCCATCACCTCCTCCAACCTCTCCATCACCTCCTCCAACCTCTCCATCACCTCCTCCAACCTCTCCATCACCTCCTCCAACCTCTCCATCACCTCCTCCAACCTCTCCATCACCTCCTCCAACCTCTCCATCACCTTCTTCAACCCCTCCATCACCATCTCCAACCCCACCAGCACCATCTCCAACCCCTCCAGCACCATCCTCCAACCTCTCCATCACCTTCCTCAACCTCTCCATCACCTTCTCCAACCCCACCAGCACCAACCTCAACCTCTCCATCACCATCCTCAACCCCTCCAGCACCATCTCCAACCCCTGATCACCATCTCCAACCCCTCCAGCACCATCTCCAACCCCTCCAGCACCTCCTCCAACCTCTCCATCACTTTCCTCAACCCCTCCATCACCTTCCTCAGCCTCTCCATCACCTTCTTCAACCCCTCCATCACCATCTCCAACCCCTAATCACCATCTCCAACCCCTCCATCACCTTCCTCAACCTCTCCATCACCTCCTCCAACCCCTGATCACCCTCTCCACCCCCCCCCCCNTCCAGCACCAACCTCAGCCTCTCCATCACCTTCTCCAACCCCTCCAGCACCAACCTCAACCTCTCCATCACCTTCTCCAACCCCACCAGCACCAACCTCAACCTCTCCATCACCATCCTCAACCCCTCCAGCACCATCTCCAACCCCTGATCACCATCTCCAACCCCTCCAGCACCATCTCCAACCCCTCCAGCACCATCTCCAACCCCTCCAGCACCATCCTCCAACCTCTCCATCACCATCCTCCAACCCCTCCACCTCCTCCCTCCAGCCCCTCCAGGACATCTGGCTGGGATCTTCACAAGCTGCCAGTGGTGGCAACTTCTACATGATGTCAGTGCTTGACTTCAGGGGTCTTCAGCTGACCCAAGGCTGATTGAGCTACACCAGCTGCTTCCTCCTAAACACAACCTCCTCCTCCCTAGCAGCTCTTTTGCTCTTGAGGAGCTCCCAGACCTCACCCCTGCTCCCATGCCTGCCCCCATCACAATCCTCCTGCTGCTGAGAGGAGAAACTATCCCATGCCAGCTAGGGTGGGATGCAGGGGAAGCAGTGCCTCAGGAATGGAGATACCAGACTGCTGGGACTTACCCTAGACCTTAGATTTACCACAGTGAGTAAGAAGCCTTAGAGGGTCTCCAGTGGCCAGGAAGACCCTGGAGAATCAACCTGGCTGAAGAGTGAAGCAGTGCCCATGGCAATACACTCAGAACAACGAACCTGAGTGGTATGAGGCACAACCAAACCAACCCCCAACCTCCAGAGCTAGCAGCACCCTCCCCAGCAGCACCTCTGCATCCCCTGGGAAGGTCCTTCTGACCTCCTGTGGGTCCAAAACTCCTTAACTGACATGCCCAGAAGAATATATCTGAGGAAAGCACCTTTGGAGAAGCTGGAAGGTGTCCCAAAGGATTTGAGGTGGCATGGCTGAGGGCCACAGCACCCCTCAGTCCCACCCCCACTGCAGGGCTATGTACCCCAGACACATACCCAGTCTATGCACCCTATAGAGGTGGACAGAGAGACAATACCATGGCATAGCTTTGGCTGGAAGAGACCTTTAGGATGATGGAGTCCAACCCTGAACCAGCACTGCCAGGGCACCACTAACCCATGGCCCTCAGCACCACAGCTCCAGGGCTTGGAAACCCCTCCAGGGATGGGGACTCCAGCACTGCCCTGGGCAGCCTGGGCCAGTAGCCTCCCTCCATCTCCCAAGCCTTGAAGAGGACAAGGTGAGCAGTGAGAGACATCCCATGAGAAGAGGAGATGGGAGGAGGCTGAGGAAAGCACCTCAGTGAGGCACAGCAGGGCAGGGACATGACCCTCCAGGAGTCCTCCAGCAAAAGGCAGGCAGCTCCATGCAGATGACCAAGCCTTGTCCTCTCTCCAAAACCTTCCTGAGCCCTCCTCTTCCTACTCCCTCTTTCCTTCTCCACCTCTCAGCACCTTCTCCTCTCTGCCTCTTCCATCCCCTCTCAGCTCTGCCCCTCAGCCCTCCCCCAAGCCCTGATTCCCCCAGACCCCCCAAGTCCTTTCTCCTTCCAGCTCTCCACCCTGGGCCTTGGCCATTCCTCCTCCCTTGCCAGCTGTGAACCTTGGCATGGATAGAGCCATTGTCCTCTGGGCATGGGGGCCGAGGAGGAGGAGGGGAAGGTGTGAGAGGGGACACAGAGGAGCATTTGTGCCTGTCCCTGAGGCCCTCAATGCTCTGCTTGTCCATTCATGCTCCCTGATGGCAGGAACAGCAGCACCCACACAAGCCTGGCCATTCGGTGGGGTCCAAGGTGCCTGCCCAGGGGGGCACATTGCCCTGTTTGTTTGTTTGTTTGGAGAGCCACAGAGGCACAAGACAACCTCTTTATCTCCCTCACTGGCCTAAGGGTGTTGGAGGCTTGGGAGGGGGAACAAGGGGACCAGAGGAGGTCATCTAGCAGCTCTTGGGCTCAGGGGGACAACAGGACCAGAGAAGGTCATCTAGCAGCTCCTGGGCTCAGGGGGACAACAGGACCAGAGAAGGTCCTCTGGCAACTACTGGGCTCAGGGGGGACAAGAAGACTACAGAAGGTCACTTCATCTGGTGTCTTCCAGGCTCAGGGAGACAACAGGACCAGAGAAGGTCATCTAGCAACTCCTGAGCTAAGGGGGACAACTGGACCAGAGGAGGTCACTTTATCTGATGATTCCCAGCCTCAGGGGGACAACAGGACCAGAGAAGGATAACAGGACTAAAGGAGGTCATCTAGCAGCTCCTGGGCTCAGGGGGACAACAGGACCAGAGAAGGATAACAGGACTAAAGGAGGTCATCTAGCAGCTCCTGGGCTCAGGGGGACAACAGGACCAGAGAAGGATAACAGGACTAAAGGAGGTCATCTAGCAGCTCCTGGGCTCAGGGGGACAACAGGACCAGAGAAGGATAACAGGACTAAAGGAGGTCATCTAGCAGCTCCTGGGCTCAGGGGGACAACAGGACCAGAGAAGGATAACAGGACTAAAGGAGGTCATCTAGCAGCTCCTGGGCTCAGGGGGACAACAGGACCAGAGAAGGTCCTCTGGCAACTACTGGGCTCAGGGGGGACAAGAAGACTACAGAAGGTCACTTCATCTGGTGTCTTCCAGGCTCAGGGAGACAACAGGACCAGAGAAGGTCATCTAGCAACTCCTGAGCTAAGGGGGACAACTGGACCAGAGGAGGTCACTTTATCTGATGATTCCCAGCCTCAGGGGGACAACAGGACCAGAGAAGGTCATCTGGCAACTCCAGGATTCAGGGGGACAACAGGACCAGAGGAGGTCATCTAGCAACTCCAGGACTCAGGGAAACAAGAAGACAACAGAAGGTCACTTCATCTGGTATCTTCCAGGCTCAGGTGGACAACAGGACCAGAGAAGGTCACTTTATCTGATGATTCCCAGCCTCAGGGGGACAACAGGACCAGAGGAGGTCATCTAGCAACTCCAGGACTCAGGGAAACAAGAAGACAACAGAAGGTCACTTCATCTGGTATCTTCCAGGCTCAGGGAGACAACAGGACCAGAGAAGGTCCTCTAGCAACTCCTGAGCTAAAGGGGACAACAGGACCAGAGAAGGTCACTTTATCTGATGATTCCCAGCCTCAGGGGGACAACAGGACCAGAGAAGGCCATCTAGCATCTCCTGAGCTCAGGGGGACAAAAGGACCAGAGAAGATCACTTCATCTGGCATCTCCTGGGCTGAGAGAGGCACAGGGGCACGACAAGGCTAATGGTAGATAGCTGAGCAATGTCACCACTGCTCTGTCTTTGCCAGGGGAGAGAACCCAGGGTCCCTGGACACTTGACCTCACTGCAGGGCCACCACCACCACTGCCAGGCTGGTGGCTCCTGGAAAGGCTTTTAGGGAACTTGGAGCTCCAGGAGCCACCCTGGAGCTCCCATTCAGCCTAGTTCTGAAAGAGATGTCCACAACACACATGGGGACAGTCAGGACAGAGTTGTGCTGCCTTCTCCTGAACTCTATCCCCTCAGCAAAAGCCATCCCTTGAGGCAGGAAACAAACAGCAAGAGAAGAGAAGGCTCCAGGCAGCCAAGCATCTCCTGGAACACCACGTCCAGGTCAAGCGTCCCGTTCCTCCCTTCTAACTGGGAGGCAACAAGGGCTCCCCTGCCCAGCCTGGAAAGCCTCCAGAGAAGGCTGAGTAGAAGAAAGCAAAGGGATTTATCTAGATGGGGCTTTTGCCAGGCTTTGGGGAGGGCCATGACTACCTTTGTGCACCCAACAGGGAGCATTCACAAGCAGGAGCGTCAGGTCCTCGAGCTGTTCCTTCTTCTCACACAGCTGGGATGTGCAACCACACAGCACTTGCTCTCAGCTCTACACTGGGACAGTGCTGGAGGCCTTGGGTTTCCTCCACCCATGGCTCCAGGAAGCCCTCAACCACCTCTGCTGCACACATGGCACCAGGCTCCCAAAACTCAAGGGTCTAAGAGCAGAGCAATGCAACCAGGAGAAGTTTTGGGCTCCTTACTCCCAGGAGGTCATGGAGGTGCTGGAGTGTGTGCAGAGAAGGGCAAGGAAGGTGGGGAAGGGTCTAGAGCACAAGGGCTGTGAGAAGCAGCTGAGGGAACTGGGCTTGGCTAGTCTGAAGGTTCAGAGGAGACCCTCTGGGCAACCTGGGCCAGGCTCTCACCACCCTCAGCACAGACAATTTCTTCCTTCTCCCTAGTCTAAATCTCCCTCTTTTAGTTTCAAACCATCAGCCCTTGTCCTGTCCCAACAGGTCCTCCTCAAAAGTCTGTCCCCAGCTTTCCTCCAGGTCCTTTAAGTACTGAAGGGCAGCAGGAAAGCCTCCCTGGAGCCTTCTCTTCCCCAGCAACACAGAATCATTAAGGTTGGAGGAGACCTCAAAGATCATGAGTCCAACCACCAACCTCTCACCACCATATAACTAAACCACATGACCAAAGTCTTCATTTGCACTAATTTATCTCCACAGCCTGAGCCACCAGCCTAAAGAACCTTCTGCTCCAAGAAAGCCTCTTCCCAGCAAAGCTCTGTGTGTGGAACCAGCTCAGGCACCTTCTTGCTTTGCCTTTCCCTGAGCTGAGCTCCTCCAGCCACCCCCAACAATCCACAAGGAATGGTGCAACTCAGTAATGACAGAGAGAAGAAACCCCTAGGGATTATTGCCCTGCTGGTGACTCCCAGAGCCCCTTCCAAGGCTGGAGCTGAGGTTCCTTCTCCCTAAAATAACTCCTTGTTTGCCTTTCTGACTAACTGTGAGCTGTCTCCTGCCCCAGATCCTACTTCCTCCAGCAGGGAGTTAGCAAACAGTTCTCAGACAATACACAGCAGGTCCCAAAGGTGCTGCTTGGATCCCACCCACCCTGCAGAGCTCTCTGGGTGTTCTCTGGGTCTCACTTCAAAGCAAGATCCTGTCTGGAATGGGAGAGACCAAAAGGGAAGGTGCCTGGCAGGCTGCTGGAAGCTGCTAGGTGGGGAGGAGGAGGTCAGCCCAGGGGAGGTGGGAGGTCTTGGGTGCACACATTCCTGCAGGCAGAAGAGCTCCTCAGGCTCTGGGGGGGGCAGAAGGAGTTGTCCCCACTCAGTAGGAAAGTGGAGGTGAAAAAAGGGTGAGATCCAGAGAGTGGGAGTGTGAGGGACCTAGACAAGCTGGAGAAGTGGGACTGGGAGAACCTCAGGAGGGTCACCAAGGGCAAGGTCCTGCAGGTGGCTTGGGGCAACCTCTGGTACCAGCACAGGCTGGGGGGGAAGGGCTGGAGAGCAGCTCTGTGGAGAGGGACTTGGGGATGCTGGTGGGGGGAAAGCTGGAGCTGAGGCAGCAATGTGTGCTCACAGCTCAGAGGCCAACTGTGTCCTGGGCTCATCCCCAGCAGGGCAGGGAGGGGATTCTGCCTCTGCTCTGCTCTGGGGAGACCTCAGCTGCAGTGCTGGGGCCAGCTCTGAAGTCCTCAGCACAGCACAGACATGGAGCTGGTGGAGCAGGGCCAGAGGAGGACACAACAATGATCTGAGGGCTGGAAGCTCTCTGCTGTGAGGACAGGCTGAGAGAATTGGGGTTGTTGAGCCTGGAGAAGAGAAGGCTCCAGGGAGACCTTCCTGAGGCCTTTCAGGACTTGAAGGAACCTGTCAGAGAGATGGGGACAGACTTCTGAGCAGGATCTGTTGGGGCAGGACCAGGGGTGATGGTTTGAAACTAAAAGAGGGAGATTTAGATTGGATAGAAGGAAGAAGTTCTTCACAGAGGGTGGTGAGAGCCTGTGCCAGGTTGCCCAGAGAGGTCAGAGATGTCCCATCCCTGGAACCATCCCAGGTCAGGTTGTTTGGGTCTCTGAGCAACCTGCTCTAGGTGCAGATGTCCCTGCTGACTGCAGGGCTTGGACTGGATGATCTCTAAGGGTCCCTTCTCACCCAACCCACTCTGTGGCTCTGCTGCTGCTGGGAAGCACCTGCTGAGGACAGCAGCCTGGGTAGGTCCTGAGTGAACAAATGTGTCCTGCTGCCAGCCAGGGCTGTGACAAAGAGCTGAGTTATGAAGGATGAGTGGGGAGGCAAGGAAATTACACCAATTGGATGAGTCATTAGATCAATAGACTAAAAGACCTCTTAGAGCCTTCTGTCCAGGCCACCACAGGGTCATTCATTCCCAGCTCACTCCTTGGGGCTCTGCCCTGGGTGGTTGGGCTTTGGGAGATGCTGCTGCTGCTGCTGCAGCCTCATGCTCCTCCAAGGCTGGCTGTTCCCACAGAGAAAATGCTTAGGTTGGAAGAGATCTTTAGGCTCATCAAGATCTTTAGGACTACCAAGATCTTCTCCTCATGGCCTGCCCTGAGTGCTCCCTTTCCTATCTCCACTCCCCACCAGTGGGAGTCTCAGCAGGGTTTCATAGCTTGGCCTTTCACTGTCTTCTGACCACAGGCTGCCTCCTCTGGGTCCTGACATCAGCTGTGTCCTGAGACTGTCCTGTGGACAACAACCCTCTGCTACTGCTTCCCATTGCCTCTCCAGCACTGGCACTGGGGAGGCCACAGCTCCAAGCCTGGGCTCAGCTTTGGGCTCCTCACTCCAAGCAGGACAGGGAGGTGCTGGAGTGTGGCCAGAGAAGGGCAAGGAAGGTGGGGAAGGGTCTAGAGCACTGTAAGTGTTGTGAGGAGCAGCTGAGGGACCTGGGCTTGGTTAGCCTGGAGGAGAGGAGGCTGGAGCCAGGTGGGGCTTGGGCTCTTCTGCCAAGGAACAAGTGACAGGAGAAGAGGAAACAGCCTCAAGTTCTGCCAGGGTTGGCCATGAGGAACAATTTCCTCCCCAAAAGGGTTGTCCAGGCCTGGCCCAGGCTGCCCAGGGCACTGGTGGAGTCCCCATCCCTGGAGGTGTTTCAGAGCCCTGGAGCTGTGGTGCTGAGGCCATGGGTTAGTGATGCCCTGGCAGTGCTGGGGAACAGTTGGACTCCATCATCTTCAAGGCCACCCAGCACCCCTTCCCCTGCACACCTGAAGGTAGAGCTGAGGAGGACAACCCACCCTTATTGTGTGGACAATGTGCTTCAGAGGCAAAACAAGCCACCAGGAGGCTGGGTTGCATCCTCAAGGACATCACCAGCAGAGAGAGAGTCATCATCCTGCTCTGCTCAGGGCTGTTCAGGCCACAGCTGGGATTCTATGTTCACTTTTGGTCTCTGCTGTACAAAAAAAAAGCCCTGGGCAGGTTGGAAAAGGTCCAGAGGAGAGCCACAAGGGTGATCCAAAGTTTGGGAGGCTGCCACCTGAGGAAAGGCTGAGGAACCTCAGTCTCTGTGGCAGTAACCAAACCATGGAGCCTAGGGCTCCTGCACAGCTGCAGGTGGAGGCTGCTCTGCTTCAGGCTGGTCTAGGGGTCAGGCTAGAAGATCTGATAGCTCCTCCTAGGCTGGAACTCAGCTGAGCATCTTTGTCTGAAGATCCAAGCAGGGGAAATCAGCAAGTGATGTTACTGGAAGACTTCCAGCCACTGCCTGGACCTTGCACAGTCACCAAAGGATGAGGAGCAGACCAGGGGAAGGCCAGAGAGGAGAGGTCACTGCTGTCCCAGGTGGTGCTCAGCTGCCTCTGCAAGGGGGAAGGTTCTCCTCTCCACTCTTCCACACCTCACTTAAATCATAAAGACCTCAGAGAGAGGCCCATCTTCCACTGGCAACCCAAGGAGGTTTGGAGCTCAGTCCTGCTGCAAGGCAACCACCAGTGAGGACAAAGACCTGGACAACATGAGACTTCCCAACCACCAGCTGACCCAGAGCTGCTGGACTCAGTCAGTGCTGTACAGCTTGTGAGACAGCAAAAACCCCTCAGCCTCCTGCACTGGCAAAAGCCTTTGCCCAACAAACCCTCCTCTGACCCATGCAGACACCAGATTGGTGACAGAAGAACCAACTTCTCCAGAGCTTGGGGTTTAGTTTTGCACAAGTAGACCTCCACAGGTCTCCTCCAGGCACTGACTCTCCCCAGGGTGCAGCTCACACTCCCAAAGCTCATGTCCCCTTCTCACCTCCTCCCATGGATGGTTCACTGGCTGAGGAACCTCCTCCTTCAGCACAGCACAAGGGCTCATCAGACCATCTTTCTCCATCTCATTCCTCCTTCCTAGCTCTCCAAACTCCCTCTCATCCAAAACTGGTCTTTGTTTCCCCACAGAAGCCCAACCAACCTCACTTCTTCTGTCCTTCAGCAAGCCAACAACTCCAGCCTCCACACTGTGTCCTCTGCACCAGTGGTGGCAGACACCTGGTGGTGTCTGGTATCAACTTTATCCCACACCCCAGCTCAGACACTGGAACCCTCCTCAGCTCTTCCAAAGCCAAACTGGGCCCAGTGTCACCCCAGACCCATTAAGGTTGGTGAGGACCTCTGAGATCATTGAGTCCAACTACCAAGCCCACCACCAACCCATGTGCCTCCACTAAATGAAGGAAGCTGTGCTGGAAATGGATGGTAAGAAGCTTTCTCAGTGCCCCTCCATGACCTACTGCATCCCCAGATGCCTCCTGGGTGTAAGAGAGCCACAGGTCCCTCCCCTGCTGGTCCACAGGACCATCCTGTTGGACTGGGTTGACCTTTGACTTGTTTCTCTTCCCAAGCCCCTGCACACCAGCACAACCTCCAGCACCCAAACTTCTCCTTCTGGGCTGTGAAACCTCTCTCCAGCCTGTAGGTCACCAGGGTGCTGTTTCTGGGGTCCCTTCAGCCCCTCAACACCAGGGAGATGGGTTCTGAAACATCATTGACCACCCTTCTCTCTTCACTACCTGTTCCACTAAGCCTGCATGTGAAAACTCACCCCCATCCCCCTCTCCACTCCAAGTCCCCTCTCTAAAGACCCAACTACCATAGACAGGAGGGAGGAGAGATGGACAGAACCTACCTAGAACTTCTCCTTGACCTCAAAGTTGGAGCTGGATGGGCCCTCAGCAGGGGAAAAAGCCCATTCCTGCTCTTCTCCTGAGCAGAGCATTGATTGCACCCTCAGCAAGCAGCCAGCTGTGAAATGCTTGCTGGCCTTCAGCACAACCAAGGCTTTCAGCTTCAGCTTTATGGAAGCAGGTCCAAATAAAGCCCAGGAGCCCTTTGTAGTGCCTTCTGCAATCAATGTCCATAACCCTGGCTTTCCTGCCCAGCCAGAGGACTAGCAAGCAGCTGCAGGCAGCACATGGGCTTAGAGGCCATAAAGGAGAGTTGTTGGTTAATGAGTCCTGAGCAGACCCAGAGGGAATCTTCAGAGCCCAGGTCAGGTTGAATATCCTCTTTATGTTATCTCCACAGCTCAAGGTTGCCAAGCAAGAGCAGCCTGGCATGGCCAATGGTCCTTGGCTTCACAGCAGACAGCCAGGGGGGAGGAATGAGGTCTCCAGCTTCTTTGGAAACCTTACCTGTGTCTTCTGCAAATCCTGTCCCATGATCACCTCCATGGCCTCTGGCCCTGCAGTTTGGGGCAAATGGAGCCAATCATGGAAGCCCAGGCTGGCTTGGAAGGAACCTTTAGAGGTCATCTAGTCCCAACCCCCTGCAGTCAGCAGGGACATCTGCAACTAGAGCAGGTTGCTCAGAGACCCAAACAACCTGACCTGGGATGGTTCCAGGGATGGGACATCTCCCACCTCTCTGGGCAACCTGGCACAGGCTCTCACCACCCTCACAGTGAAGAATTTCTTCCTTCTATCCAGTCTAAATCTCCTCTTTCAGTTTCAAACCATCAGCCCTGGTCCTGTCCCAAGAGACCCTGTCCAAAAGTCTCTCCCCATCTCTCTGACAGCTTCCTTCAAGTCCTGAAAGGCCTCAGGAAGGTCTCCCTGGAGCCTTCTCTTCTCCAGGCTCAACAACCCCAACTCTCTCAGCCTGTCCTCACAGCAGAGAGCTTCCAGCCCTCAGATCATTGTTGTGTCCTTCTCTGGCCCTGCTCCACCAGTTCCATGTCTGTGCTGTGCTGAGGACTCCAGAGCTGGCCCCAGCACTGCAGCTGAGGTCTCCCCAGAGCAGAGCAGAGGCAGAATCCCCTCCTCAGTGGGGGAAGAAAGGTCTGGAGGATAAGCATGGCAGTCCCTAGGAATCAGGTGCATGAAACCATAAGTGGGAGCCAAGTGTTGTCTCCAACAGAATCCACCCTCTGCTTCTCAGAGGTCTTTTTCCCCTGCACAGCAGCAGAATCCTCCCTTGGACTCTGCACCTCCTCTGCTGAGCAGACACAGCCTCACCCTTCTCTGTCCATCCCTGCTTCTCCCTGGAAAGCACTAGGGAGGCCATGCTGTGGCTTCTCTCTCCTGAAGGATGCTGTCCCATGGGAGAGGCACCCAGCAAGCCCCAGCTTGGACCCAGAAGCCCCAAGCTTGGTTCCTGTTTGTGTCTCCAGCCACAGGTGTTCCCCTGCCCTCTGGCAAAGCAGAAGCTAGTTAATCATTCTTCAACCACGTTTAGCTTACTGAGCTTCTTATCAGGGAGGACAAAGTCCATGTCCAATCAGCAACACCACTGGAAAGAGGCAAGGAGGTTACCCAGCAAGCTCTACACAACTTTGTCTGAGCAGCACCATCCCCAGGATCCACTGGAGAGATGCCCAGGCAAGGGCAGGGACCTGTCTGGGTGACACCAGGAAGGGCAGAGACCTGCAGGACTCCTGCAGGGTCAGAGAAGCATGGAATTGTTTAGGTTGGAAAAGATCTTGAAGGTGATGGAGTCCAACTGTTCCCCAGCACTGCCAGGGCACCACTAACCCATGGCCCTCAGCACCACAGCTCCAGGGCTTGGAAACCCCTCCAGGGATGGGGACTCCACCACTGCCCTGGGCAGCCTGGGCCAGGCCTGGACAATCCTTGCCAGGAAGAAATTGTTCCTCATGGCCAACCTGAACCTCCCCTGGCACAATTTGAGGCCATTTCCTCTTGTCCCACCCTTATCCTACCCTTTCTCCTTGACCCTTCTCCAGCTACTCTCACCATTGAACCTGGAGAAAGCAGGAAGGTCAAGGGCTCATTGCCCACAGCCTGGCACCCTCCTTGCTCAGCTCCCAGCTCCACATCACTCAGGTCTTGTCCCAGCAGGAGGAATCCATGAGTCTCCCAGCCAGAAGAGGGCAAGGACAGCAGAGCTCCAGCTCTCTTCCCTCTTGGAGTGGCCTCTCCTGGTGTCATTGCTCCCCATGGTCATGAGCAGAGAATGAGGAGAGGGCAGAGAACAGGGTGAGAACAGAAAGCAAGATGATGGCCACTGACCTATGACAGGAGACAGAGACCCTCTGGGGAGAGACCTTCCCTACACACCTCTGGGGGGCAGCTGTCCTTCTCCAGGCAATGCTCAGCTCTCTCCAGGTTCAACCTTACCCAGGAGCCACTTTAGTCCAAGCTTATTGCAGCTGGAAGCTGAGGTGCCTCTGGCCCCAGCCAGACCTTCAGCATGCTTTGCTCTAGCAGGGAAGGGTGATGGAGCAGAGGAGAACCAACCTATCCAGCACCTCAGTGAGGTTCCTTCTTGACCAGCCTCTCTCTCCCATACCCATTGCACTCAGCAGCCCTTGTGCAACCCCAACCCAGAGAGCACCGTGGGTCACTCCCACCTCTGAGTCACCACCACAGTGCCTGCTCACACCTCCAAGCATGACTCCTTCTTCTAACCTGCCCTGACAGCCACCTCTTCCTGCTCCCTCCTCCCAAACCCTGTCCTGCTCCATGCCCCAGGCAGGGCTCCCAGGATACCAACCAGCAGAAGACACATTAACCAGAAGATGGGCAAAGTACCTTCCTCCATGGCTGGCAGAGCCTTTGCAGGTGTGTGCTCCCCTCCCTCTGAAGCCCAACCCACCCCTTATCAGCTGGAGCCACCTTCCTCCCAACAGCCTGCTGGCATCACTCCACCTGGATGTCTCCTGTCCTCTTCCCAGCCAGGAAGAACAAAAGACAAAAGGAGTTTGGGAGAAAGCAGGGAGAAGGACCAGCAGGGTCATCAGATCATGGGGGAAGGTTCTAGACTGCTCTGCACTAGCTGTGTCCTGAGGAGTGGACAAGGGCTTTGGCTGAAGACTCTGGGAACCTCCTGTTGGGAACATAGAACAGAATCAGAGATGCTTTGGGTTGAGAGGACCTTTCAGGTCATCTAGTCCCAACCCCCTGCAGTCAGCAGGGACATCTGCACCTAGAGCAGGTTGCTCAGAGCCCCAAAAAACCTGACCTGGGATGGTTCCAGGCATGGGACATCTCCCACCTCTCTGGGCAACCTGGCACAGGCTCTCAGCACCCTCAATGTGAAGAACTTCTTCCTTCTCTCTAGTCTAAATCTCCTCTTTTAGTTTCAGACCATCAGCCCTGGTCCTGTCCCAAAAGACCCTGTCCAAAAGTCTCTCCCCATCTCTCTGACAGCTTCCTTCAAGTCCTGAAAGGCCTCAGGAAGGTCTCCCTGGAGCCTTCTCTTCTCCAGGCTCAACAACCCCAACTCTCTCAGCCTGGCCTCACAGCAGAGAGCTTCCAGCCCTCAGATCATTTGTGTGTCCTCCTCTGGCCCTGCTCCACCAGCTCCATGTCTGTGCTGTGCTGAGGACTCCAGAGCTGCCCCAGCACTGCAGCTGAGGTCTCACTACTCCAGGTGAGATCTCAGGATGGAGGTGGCAGCTTCCCCCTGTGGCCAAGGACTGTCTCTTTGGCCTCAGCCAAGCTCTGCAGATGCTGCTAAGGAGCTGAAGGGAACATCTTCCTCTCTCCCCTCCTCTGCTCAGGCCCTAGGATGGAGCTGGGCTCCCCAGCATCCTCCCCTGAGCAGCTCTCAGGGAGGACACAGGCTGCCCAGCAGCAGCCAGTAAGTCAGGGGGGCAAGGGGAAGCTCCAAATGGAGTCCAGAGAGAAGAAGACCAGAAAACAACCACCTTGGAAAGAGAGATGGAGAGGCAGAGGGGAAAGGAAGCTGAGGCCTGGAAGGGTTGGAGGATCTGTGCTGTTACCTGCTCTGCTCCAGTGCATCCTGAGCATGGTGAGAAGCTGTCAAGCTCCTGCTGCGTCCCTGCTCCCTGTCCCTGGCATTCTGCTCTCTCCCTAGCTCAGCTTCTCTAGCTCCTAGGGCTGCTGCCTCCTGCTTTTTCTATTCCCACAGGGAAGAGTGGGAGGGCCAAGGAGGAGGCTGGGAAGCTGCTGCTGCACTGCTGGGATTTGGGTCTGCCAGGGGATTACCAGGAGGGATGGTCATGTGTTTGGGCTGTACCAGGTTCCCCAGGACCATTCTGTCACAGGCTAACTCCAGCCAGCAAAGCACTCCATGGAAAGCTTCTTACCCTCCCCAGCCAGGCCTCCCCAGAGGCTATCACCCTCCAAAGCCACCCTGTCCCCAGCCCTGCTCCTTCCTCCCCACCCTTGGGCTGAGGCACCAAGCACCTGTGGCGAGGATCACGTTGTGCTTTTCACAGGGAGCCTCTTGGCTCTCCACAAGCCTTTCCCTGGGGCTTTCCCACCCTTGCCATCTCAAACCAGGCAAGTGGTGGGGGAAAGCCTCTGCCCCAGCACTGCATCAGAGCTCATGGGGGAGTCTGAGGGATGCAGAGCCCATGGGAGAGCTGCTGGAGAGGTAGAGAGAGGTGAGGAGTGAGAGTGATGCCCAGCTCCCTTCTTGCACAGAACACAAAGAATCTAGATGAGCTGATCTGACCTGCCCCAGCTGGAGACCTGGCTCCAGTTCTGGGCTCCCCAGCTCCAGAGAGACAAGGAACTGCTGGAGAGAGTCCTGCAGAGGCTAGGGAGATGCTGAGGGCACTGGAGCAGCTCTGGCAGCAGGAAAGGCTGAGAGCCCTAGGGATGCTGAGCCTGGAGAAGAGCAGCCCCAGAGGGGAGCTGCTCAATGCTGAGCAAGAGCTGAAGGCTGGGAGCAAGAGGCTGGGGCCAGACTCTGCTCAGTGGTGCCCAGGGCCAGGCCAAGGGGCACTGGGCACAAACTGGAACCCAGGAGCTTCCAGCTGAGCAGAAGGAGAAGCTTGTTTGGTGTGAGAGTGTTGGAGCCCTGGCCCAGGCTGCCCAGAGAGGTTGTGGAGTCTCCTTGTGTGGAGAGATTCCCAAGGCAGCTGGAGGTGACCCTGGGCACCTGCTGTGGGTGCCCCTGCTGGAGCAGGGGGGTTGGGCTGGATGCTCCCTAGAGGTCCCTGTCAGCCCCAACCATGCTGGGATTCTGTGTCATTCTGTGAGCAGCTACCAATGCAGTTGCACTGCTCTGTCAAGCCCAGGTACCTCACACCATTCATGGGCCAGTTCTGGTCTGTGTGTGGCTTCTGCCTGCCAGCACCACAACAGACCCCACAGCCTCTGCTGTAGACACCCTGGGTCTACTCTCCTCCTGTCCTACCTGCTCCCAGTCTTCTCAGCCTCCAGAAACCACCTCTCCCCTCCACACCCCTCAGCAGCCAGGAAGACACCAAAGGAGTTCCTTGTTTCTCTCTGACTCTTTTTCCTGCCTGGTAGAAGCTGGAGGTGTCCCTGGAGCAAACCCCTCAAGCTCTCAGTCCCAGTGGGGTCACCAGCACTGCTGGCAGCCAGCACCCTTCCAGCTCAGGGAGGTTTCC
>VWZX01009354.1:304218-342160 GCA_013399015.1 Galbula dea
CCCCCCCCCTTAATAAATTAATAAATGAAACCCCAACTAGCAGTCCAGTAACTAAATGAAGTTACAGTGATGTGAGCACAGTTCACCAAGAGCAGAGCCCCTGCCAGCAGAAGACTGTGGGACCATTCTCCTGGGGGCAGAGAAAGGCCACAATGAGGTTTTGTCCAGCCCCACAGAAGCAAGGCAGCAAGGGGCAGATCCTCTCCCAGATATAGAAATATATTTTTCTGGCTCCCACAGCTGTGCAGTGACCAATCCATGGCTGGGGAGGGGAGGGGGGGAGCTGAGGTTTGGGGATAGTAATAGGTCTATTATTTGAGGGATGGAGAGAAAGAGCTCCACAGGCTCTGCTTTTTTTTCCCCTTCCCTTCTCCCTCTCTTTTTTTCTCCCTGAGGACAATTGTTTTCCTCTGTGTCCTTGTTCCTCACCTCCCCCCCTCCCCGAGCTCCAAGCTGCCTGGGAAGGAAGCAAACATTTAGATTTTGCTAAGTGTGGTGGCTATCAGGTTAGCTGTGAGGCTGGAGCTCAGCATGAGATGCTGCTGGGTGAGGGCTCAAGGCTCAAGCCTTGGTCCTGTGTCCTCCCAGCAGCATCACATCCCTGCTCAGCAAGAGCCTCCTGAGGGAGGACAGAGCTCAGGGAGGACAGAGCTGTGCACCCCAGGGGGTTGGAAGGGACCTCTGGGGAGCATCCAGCCCAACCCCCCTGCTCCAGCAGGCTCACCCACAGCAGGTGCCCAGGGTCACCTCCAGCTGCCTTGGGAATCTCTCCACACAAGGAGACTCCACAACCTCTCTGGGCAGCCTGGCCCAGGGCTCCAACACCCTCACACCAAACAAGTTTCCCCTCATGCTCAGCTGGAAGCTCCTGGGTTCCAGTTGGTGCCCAGTGCCCCTTGGCACCACAGAGCAGAGTCTGGCCCCAGCCTCTTGCCCCCAGCCTCCAGCTCTTGCTCAGCATTGAGCAGCTCCCCTGTGGGGCTGCTCTTCTCCAGGCTAAGCAGCCCCAGGGCTCTCAGCCTTTCCTGCTGCCAGAGCTGCTCCAGACCCCTCAGCATCTTCACTGCCACCTTCACTTGAGAACACAGCAGAAGCTGAGAGGCTCAGACAGGACCTGAACATCTAGCACAGGAACACCTCCCCTTTGAGCCTCTGGTTGCTCCCAGCCAGGTCTCACTTGCAGAACCACCTCTGTGCTCCCTGATGGTTCACTTCAACTCTGCCACCCCCAAGTCCTACTCTTGTGCCATCAGACCTATGCTGCATCACCTCCTTTCTTCCTGGCAAGGGTTGTCCAGGCCTGGCCCAGGCTGCCCAGGGCAGTGGTGGAGTCCCCATCCCTGGAGGGGTTTCCAAGCCCTGGAGCTGTGGTGCTGAGGCCATGGGTTAGTGGTGCCCTGGCAGTGCTGGTTCAGGGTTGGACTCCATGATCTTAAAGCTCTTTCCCAACCTAAGCAACTCTGTGATCCTCCACATCTCTCAGAGACAGCTAATAAATCCCAGGAGTGGCAGGAGGGAGCTGGAGCTTCAGTTGCTGAGGCACAATAAAACAACAAGGGAAGGCCAGGGCTATTCTGGGTCACTTCACTCATGACTGGCAAAGCCAACAAGAGAACCTGCAACCAGGCCAAGCTGGCAGGAGAACAAGTCCCTGCCTATTATGGCATCAGCCCCCAAAGCTGGGGCCAAAGATGATCTAAAGATTTGAAAGGCAAAGGACCCTCAGAGGCATCTGCCTCAGGTTTAGAACCAGAGAAATGTTATGGTTGGAGAAGAGATCTCAGAGTTCAAACACCCACCCAGCATTGCCAGGGCACCACTGACCCATGGCCTCAGCACCACAGCTCCAGGGCTTGGAAACCCCTCCAGGGATGGGGACTCCACCACTGCCCTGGGCAGCCTGGGACAGGCCTGGACAACCCTTGCCAGGAAGAAACTGTTCCTCAAGTCCAACCTGAACCTCCCCTGGCACAACTGGAGGCTGTTTCCTCTTCTCCTGTCACTTGTTCCTTGGCAGAGGAGCCCAACCTCCACCTGGCTCCAGCCTCCTCTCAGGGAGCTGCAGAGAGTGAGAAGGTCTCCCCTGAGCCTCCTCTTCTCCAGGCTAACCAAGCCCAGTTCCCTCAGCTGCTCCTCACAACACTTCCAGTGCTCTAGACCCTTCCCCACCTTCTGCTGTACAAACCCAGCTCTTGCTTGCTCAGGGCTGGGGTCAGCTCAGCCTCAGGGACTGGGCAGAACTTGGCTTTCCCATGGTTGTTTGGCTGCAGAGGAGGACAGGGAAACCTCTCCTTCACCCCACCTGACTGCCCTGGGGAGGAGCTGCTGCTCTTAGCTGCTGTGACCACACTGCTTTGAGCCAGGCAGTGATCTCAGCATGGTTCCAGAGAGATCCAAACCCTCCAGAGTGAAGAGCACAGCTTCCATGAGAAACCCCATGGGAATGCAGTCACCTCTCACATAGCACTGAGCTCCTGCAGCTCTGCTCTCCCATGGTCACCTCTCCACAGGCTCCCACCTTCTGCTCACCACCTCCCACAACCCTGCTGCCAAGCAGGACACTCCACTGACCAAGGCCACCTCTTTGCTGCCAAGCAGCAGGAGCAACAAGGAGCCATCACCCCTCATGGACCATTGTAGCTGGAAGGGACTCATGAGGATCATCAAGGCCAACTCCTAAGAGGTCTTGGGGAGGAATCTCTTCCTCAAGAGGGAGGAAGAAGATCTGGCAGTGACACTTGTGTCCTCTGGCAGGAGATGAGGTGAATGCTGCTTGTATAGTGAGAGCTGGCAGAGCTCAGGGCCCTGCTTTCCAAAGGTGGCCTTCAACTCAAGGGCAGAGCTCTTCCAGAGCACCATCATCAGCATTCACAGCAGCTCCTGCAGTCCTGGCTGACTTCCACCCAAGGAAACAGAGTGCCCCATTTGGAGACCAGAAGGTCTGCTGGTATCTAATGCCAGAGAGCCCAAACCAAGACTGCATTTGGGAATGAATCCTTTTGTGATTGCCTTCTAGAAGGTCTCCTGGGGAGTGAGTGCCAGAACCGAGCTGAGGTCTGGGATTCTCTGCCTTTGCTTTCCCTGCTGAACAGGGAAAGAGCTGAGGAGCCTGCAGGTCTCACAGGCTCCTTGGCTGCTTCAAGGTACTTGGGAAAAATTCTGACTCCAGCATGGGAAGAGTTCATCAGATTCTTCAGCACTGAGCTTGGAAAAGACCTCCAAGATCATGGAGTGCAACTGTTCCCCAGCACTGCCAGGGCACCACTAACCCATGGCCTCAGCACCACAGCTCCAGGGCTCTGAAACCCCTCCAGGGATGGGGACTCCACCACTGCCCTGGGCAGCCTGGGTCAGGACTGGACACCCCTTTTGGGGGAGAAATTGTTCCTCATGGCCAACCTGAACCTCCCCTGGCACAACTGGAGGCTGTTTCCTCTTGTCCTGTCACTTGGGAAAACAACTCCCAGTTCTCCCCAGCCTCCTCTCAGGGAGTTGCAGAGGGTGAGAAGGTCTCCCCTGAGCCTCCTCTTCTCCAGGCTAACCAAGCCCAGGTCCCTCAGCTGCTCCTCACAACACTTACAGTGCTCTAGACCCTTCCCCACCTTCCTTGCCCTTCTCTGCACACACTCCAGCACCTCCCTGTCCTGCTTGGAGTGAGGAGCCCAAAGCTGAGCCCAGGATTGGAGCTGTGGCCTCCCCAGTGCCCAGCCCAGGAGGACAATCCCTGCACTAGCCCTGCTGCCACACTAGTGCTGCTCCAAGCCAGGATGCTCTTGGCCTTCTTGGGCTCCTGGGCACTCTGCTGCCTCATCTTCAGCTGCTGCTGCCCCACAGGAGCTCCTTGCTCTCCCAGGTGTGACCCAAAACTCAGCACCACATGGGCCAATACAGATTGGGCATGGTCAGCCCAGGAGATCTGTCCTGACAGTGATGTCCTGCTTGGAGTGTGAGTGTCCTGAGCCCCTGGGCAGAGTAAGGCAGCAGAAGATCCAGCCCTGCCCTTCTCCAGCAGCCTGTGCACACCCAGGGCAGCTCCCCCAGGACTGGAGCAGGAAGCAAGAGGGCTGTGGGCTCAAGCTCTTATCTCCTCCTGGCAGGAGAACACCACTGATAAACCTCTCTCTGGTTACTCATTAACTGCCAGAGGTTTGTTCCCAAGACAGAGAGAACACCACCATGGATTGAAACAACTCCAGAAGAAAGGAGAGTCATCAGCAAGGGGCAGGCATGGCAGGAGACCTCTCTGCCATGGGAAAGCAGCAGAGCCAGAAGCACAAGGGCTCAGACCAATCCTACTGGGATTCAAAACAACTTGGGACAGATGGGAGCAGTTCCACACCAAAAGTTAGTCCAGAACTTTTTGGCCAGGTTGGAGAGAAGCTTCTGCTGCACCCCCAGAGCTTCTGCCACTTCACTGGAGGCTTCCCAGCAGCCAGACCTCCCCC
Source organism: Galbula dea (assembly GCA_013399015.1). Classification (NCBI taxonomy): domain Eukaryota; kingdom Metazoa; phylum Chordata; class Aves; order Piciformes; family Galbulidae; genus Galbula; species Galbula dea. The sequence goes on from VWZX01009354.1 coordinate 308,664, forward strand.
AGAACCCAGCTCCTCACAGCTATCCTCGTTATTCTTCACTGGGAGAGGGCAGAGAGCAGGCTTGGATCCCAAGGGTGCTGAGGCCAGCGCTGGGAACCCCCTGCAGAGGGGAAGAGAGCCCAAAGCAGGCCCAGCAGTGCCAGCATGGGCACAGCTCCCTCTGCTGCAGCATGGCTAAGTGACATGAGCAAGTGTCACCCATCCTCTGCCTCTCCAGCCAGGGAAACTGAGCTCTGCCCAAGCTGCAAACCCTGGCCTGGACTGGGAGCTCAGGTACTGCAGGAGTCAGGAGAGGTGGCTGGAAAGGTAGAGACATCCAGATGCTGTCAGAGAGCCCAAATATTCCCAGCTGTGGCTTCAGAGCAAGAGAATCAAGAGTTGTTTGGGTTGGAAGAGACCTTGGAGATGAAGGAGTCCAACTGTTCCCCAGCACTGCCAGGGCACCACTAACCCATGGCCTCAGCACCACAGCTCCAGGGCTCTGAAACCCCTCCAGGGATGGGGACTCCACCACTGCCCTGGGCAGCCTGGGCTAGGCTTTCACAACCCTTTTGGGGAAGAAATTCCTCCTAACCTCCAACCTGGACCTCCCCTGGTGCCACTTGAAGCTCTCTCCTCTAGTCCTATCCCAATGCCCCAATCTGCCTCACAAACCCCTGGAGCACTTGTTCCCTGGGCTTTTGGAGCCCCTTTATGGCCAACAGGTTGAAAAATCACTTTTCTCAAGGAGCTGGCAATTTCTCCTAGGGCCACAAACATCCCCAAGAGCCCAAGCATCTTCTTGGCAATAGCAGCTCCATCTCCTAGCTCTGGCTTTTAAGAGTAAATCAGGTTTGAGAGCACTATCTCCCATGCCTGCTGGCTACAGAGCTCTCTCTCCTTAGCTCCTGCACCCAGAGTCCCTCCTGAGTGTGGATTAGTTTGTGTTTACACAAGGCCAGGACCCAGAGCTGGATGTTTTTCTTTCCCCACGAGAGGAAGTGTTTACAGAAGAGGCAATAGCTTTTTATGAGACTGATAGAGGAGTTATGGGGAGGAAGAAAAGCACCAACCAAAGCCCACAGCAACAGCTCCTTAGACATACCAACACTTTTTATAAGGGTTTTTATAGCAACTCAGTAGTTCAACCACCTCTGAGCTCTTAAGTCCCTGAGAGTCCTCAGCCTCTTCAGGAGCAACCATAAAAACTATGCAGCCATTAATAGGATTACTTGTGGGGGTTTTTTTTCCCCCTCCCCTCCAGGCATTCCTTCTCCTGCCTGGATTTCTCCCAGCTGGGCAGAAAGCTCCTCCCAGGTCCTGTCCTGAGGCTGTTCCACTTGGTGGCCTCTTCTCTGCCCCTGGAAGCCATGAATCCAGAGCAAGAGTCACTCTGACATACATGAGTGTGAACAGCAGCAGGCACTGAGATTCTGCTTTGGGAACCAAGGGAAAGATGGAATCATGGAAGTGTTTGGGTTGGGAGAGACCTTGAAGATCCTGGAGTCCAACTGTTCCCCAGCACTGCCAGGGCACCACTGACCCATGGCCTCAGCACCACAGCTCCAGGGCTTGGAAATCCCTCCAGGGGTGGGGACTCCACCACTGCCCTGGGCAGCCTGGGCCAGGCCTGGACAACCCTTTTGGGGAAGAAATTGTTCCTCATGGTCAACCTGAACCCTCCTGAGTGCAAATTGAGGCTGTTTCCTCTTGTCCTGTTGCTTGTTCCTTGGCAGAAGAGCCCAAGTCCCACCTGGCTCCAGCCTCCTCTCAGGGAGTTGCAGAGAGTGAGAAGGTCTCCCCTGAGCCTCCTCTTCTCCAGGCTAACCAAACCCAGTTCCCTCAGCTGCTCCTCACAACCCTTGTGCTCTAGATGTGTCCCTGACTTTCCAGGACACTTAACTGCCAGGCTTCTGGCAGGTCTCACTCCCCAGGCTGTACTCACCTTCCTCTCAGCAGCTGTTTTTTCTTCTCCCCCAGCAAACCCTGCTGGTGTTCCCCAGGGCAGACTCTAAACTACTCTTCCTGCAGCCTCCTCCTCTCTCTCCTTGCCACTTTCCCTCACTTTTCTAACAGGGCCTTGCAATCAAGTGCCTGTGGCTGCACTAAGGTCACTCTCCTTGTGTGGCACCTTGAATTCATGGACTTGGGATCTCAAAGCATCCTGTTTCTCCCCCAGGTCTCTTCTCCTCTGAAGAACAGAGGCTGCTAGAGCTGAGCCTCCTGCAGCTCCCACCCTTGGCCAAGCTGGAGCTGGTCACTGCTGCAACCACCTCCAGGGACAGAGATCTCAGGAAGGTTAAGGTTGGAAGAGACCTTTAGGGTCACCAAGCCCAACCACCAAGCTAGCCCCACCATGCCACCCAACCACAACCTTCCCCAAAACCTCTTCCCCTCTCTGGCAAAGGCTGAGCTCCAGAGCAGACAAAGCTGGTGAGATGCCACCCACCCCCCCAGTGCCAACCCCACTGCTCTCCAGAGCTTCTGGACTGCTGCAGTGATCCACCACCACCACAGCCATGCTCCCTCCTGGCCCCAGTGAGAGCACAGTGCTGTTTCCAGCCACTCCCCAACTCATCCACAACCCCTGAAGGCACAACCTCAGGCACAGCACCCTCCAGGTCAGCCCTGGTTGCAGTCCCAGCCAGCAGCCATGCTTCCACATCCAGCTTACAGAGAGTGGCAGGCAAGGTGCAGACACCTTTATATACATCTCTCTTTATAGAATAGGCTATATTCATCTGTGTCTTTCTTTACAGCAAGAGGAGGTTGGATCTTTCATACATAGGTACAAAAAAGTCACATTAAGAATGGCACAGGAGAAGTGCTGCAGTTTCCTTGGAGTCTTCATGCTGGGGCAGCTGAGAGCAGGGGGTTGGAGGGCAGCATTCCTGGGATGGGGAGTGAGTGACCTCATGAGGACACAGGCTCCTGTGTGGTCTTCTTGCCCCTGATTGCATAGGCAAGTGGCTCCAAGCCCTGCAAAAAGCAGGCAGAGCAGCTCAGAGCTCCCCAGGGTGACTCTTTCAGCCATGAATGCAAAAGGAAAAGAGGCAATTTGGGGGCAAAAAGTTTGAGTTCCTAGCAAAACCTACTTGGAGCTGCCCCAGAAGCAGGCAGAAGGCTTTTCCATAGAGAAAGGAGCAGAAGGTGAAGGAGCTCCTGTGCCACTGCTGTGTGGAGCTCCCCTCAGCAAGCAGCTCCTGGGGAGTGGTGGCCAGCAGCTTGGGTCCTACCCAACAGTTGGCATCCAAAAGAAAAAGCAGAAAGCTATGGGAAAGAAAAGAGTTTCTGCTGCTTCCTCTGCTCCTGCTGCTTCCCAGCCCTGAGGGAGGGCAGCAGGGCAGGGAGCTGAGCCAAAGGAAAGGGCTCCAGGGGGCAGAGGGCTCCTCTCCTGCTGCCCCAGGGCCAGGCACAGGCAGGGAGCTGCAACCCAGCACCAACAATCACAGAATGGTTAAGAGTTGGAAGGGAACTTAAAGACCATCCAGGCCCAACCCCCCTGCAGCCAGCAGGGACATCTGCAGCTACAGCAGGTTGCTCAGAGCCCCAACCAACCTGAGCTGGGCTGGTTCCAGGCATGGGACATCTCCCACCTCTCTGGGCAGCCTGGGCCAGGCTCTCACCACCCTCAGTGTGAAGAACTTCTTCCTAACACCCTAACATCTCATCCCTCTGACAGCCATCATCAAGTTTATCACCAGGACAGGAGCTTGAGACCATTCCCTGAACATCAGCTCCCCAGCTCCTGGAGGGCAAGGTGGGAAGCTGGAGCCTCAGGAGCTGCAGGTGATGTCACTTGGCCACCAGAGAGTGGCCAGGAGCTGCTACAGGAGTTCAGAGCCAGAGCAGTGTGTGCCACTGAGCCAGCAAACACCCCAAGGTGTGGCCACTCCACACATACAGCACCCCCAAAGCAGTGCCTCAAGCCACCTGCCACCAAGGCAGCCCCAGGGCTGAGGGACACACATGTTGCTTTGGACTTCTCCTTCCTCCTGGCCCTGCCAGGAGCTCCAGGTACCTCCAACCCTCAGCCATCAGCACTGCAGAAGCCCCTGGTGGAGAGCAGGGCAGGGGAAGGGCAATGAAAGGCCAAGGGAAGGGTGCTCTGGGTGTGGGGATGCCACAGGAAGAGGATAGGTGGCCAAGGCAGAGGTTCCCTGGTAGGGAGCAGGGGGTGAGTGACAAGCAGAGCCCAGGGTGCCAGGGGGAGGTCAGGGGTCTCAAGCACAGCAATGAAACACCCAACTCTCTAGAAGGAGACCTCACCTTTGGGCAATGGTTGTGCAGAGCCCAGGAGAGCAACAGCAGGGACTCAAGAGCTGCAGCACAGCTCAGAACAGGTCAGGCACCTGCCAGCACCAGCTCCTGCACAAATCGGAGTCAGAGCCTGAAGAGGAAGAAGGGTTCCACCCAGGAGCAGACCTGAGAGGAAGTTTCACTCCTCAGCAGACCTGCTGAATGCTGCCAGAGGTCACACAGGAAGGCAGGAGGTGGCAGAAGTCTTCTCTTCACCCTGCCCAGCAAACAGGAGGCTCTAGGTGGGCTGGGGCTGGTAGGGAACTGGGCTGGGGTGTTGAGGACACAGCCTGCCCCAGGTCAGGCTTGGTTGGGACCTGAGGAGATCTGGCAAGCCCCAGATGAAGAGAGGACTCAGGTGACTTCAAAGCAGCCCTCAGCCACACTGCACTGTCCTTCAGACCCCCAGAGAAGACAGGGGAAGGAAGCTGGCAGATGTCTGCCCCCAAGCAAGAGGTTGGGACCTCAAGCCACAGGAAAACAAAGGCACAAGAGGCATGAGCTGAAGAACTGAAAGGAAAACAGAGGCAGCCAAGAGCTTAGAGACAGAAGATGCTTCTCAGCACTGCAGGTCATAGAATCACAGAACCACCCTGGCTGGAAGAGACCTTGAAAACCATGGAGTCCAACTGCTCCCCAGCAATGCCAGGGCACCACTAACCCATGGCCTCAGCACCACAGCTACCCAGCTCTCTTCTATTGAGGAGCTCAAAACTGGCCCCAGGACTCCAGATGTGACCTCAGGCAGAGCAGAGGGGGAGGAGAAGCTCTCTTGTTCTGCTGGTCACCCTCTTGTTATGGCACCAGCATAACTACCTGACTGGAGAGCAAGGAGCTCCCAGGGCAAGGAGCCCCCAGGGCAAGGAGCTCCCAGAGCAAGGAAGCCCCAAAGCAAGGAACTCCCAGGGCAAGGAGCCCCCAGGGCAAGGAGCTCCCAAAGCAAGGAGCTCCCAGAGCAAGGAAGCCCCAAAGCAAGGAACTCCCAGGGCAAGGAGCTCCCAGGGCAAGGAAGCCCCAGAGCAAGGAGCTCCCAGAGCAAGGAACCCCCAGAGCAAGGAACCCCCAGAGCAAGGAGCTCCCAGAGCAAGGAAGCCCCAGAGCAAGGAAGCCCCAGAGCAAGGAAGCCCCAGCTGCAGTCTTGCTTCCTCTCACTCTTCCCAGAGCTGCCAGGAACAGGCAGTGTTTGCCTTCTCCATGCAGGAACACCATCAGAGGGAGCTTTGGCACAAGAGATGCAGAGCTCAGGCCTAAATCCAGCATTGCCTGCAGTACTGCACAGGCTCTGAGGCTGTTCAACCAAGCTAGGTCAGTCAGGGCTTCCCAGGGCTTCAGAGTAACCTTTCCTCATCCAGGGCTTCAGTGCAAAACCTCTGCTGCATCCCCAACCCTGGGCAGGCCAAAGAGGCAGCAGGAAGACTGCAAGGAGGGAAGCAGCTGAGATCTCACAGCTAAGAGGCAACCAGCATCCAGGTGCAAGCTGGTTTGGGTCTGACCCTGAGCTTTCAGGGCCAGTGCACTGCTGTTTGATCCATTCACTGCCTCCTCACCTCCCTGTCCTCCTCCAACTCCTGAGGGGGCTAGGAGAAAGCTGGGAAGAGACTTCTGAGCAGGACAGGACAGGAGGTGATGGTTTGGGACTAAGAGAGGGAGATTGAGGCTAGAGAGAAGGAAGAATGTTTCACACTGAGGGTGGTGAGAGCCTGGCCCAGGTTGCCCAGAGAGGTGGGAGATGTCCCAGCCCTAGAACCATTACAGATCAGGTTGGCTGGGGCTGTGAGCAGCCTGCTCTGGTTGCAGATGTCCCTGCTGACTGCAGGGGTTGGGACTTCATGACCTGGAAAGGTTCCTTCCCACCCAACCCAACCTGGGACTCTATTCCCTGATGACCTTTGCTGCTCCAGACCTGTCCCAAGGGAGCACTTAGCCAACAAGCACCTCCTCAGCTGAAGCTTCTCCAGCTAGCAAGAGGATTGCAGAGATTGTCTAGCTAGTTCCTAAAGTGCAGAGGAGCTCTGGGAGAGCTCTGGCAGCAGTGGGATTGCAGAGCAGCTCTCAGGCACAGTGCAGCTGTAGCAGGGTGATTGCCCAACCAGGGGCAGCACCCAAGGACTGGCAGCAAAAGCACCTCAGGCTTTAGCTGCCTGAGCAGAAAAGGAGCCAATGTCATGCTGCAGAGCAGAGAAAGCAGCTTTTGAACACAAAGCAAAGCTGCTGAAGGTTATGGAGAGCTCAAGGTTGGCTTCAGAGCCTGCCAGGGTTGCTGGGTCACTGATACAGTCATTAGGGTTGGAGAAGCTCTCTGAGATCATGGAGCCCAAGCAGCCACCCAGCACTGCCAGGTCACCACTGAACCATGGCCCCAGGCACCACAGCTCCAGGGCTTTGGAACTCCTCCAGGGATGGGGACACCACCACAGCCTGGGCCACTGCCTGAGAAGCCTCCTGGGGAAGAAAATCCTCCTCATATCCAAGCTGAACCTCCCCTGGTGCAAGCTGAGGCCATGTCCTCTTGCCCTGCCACTTGTCACTCACCTTACTCTCTTTTTCAGGGAGCTGCAGAGAGTGAGAAGGTCTCCCCTGAGCCTCCTCTTCTCCAGGCTAACCAAGCCCAGGTCCCTCAGCTGCTCCTCACAACACTTACAGTGCTCTAGACCCTTCCCCACCTTCCTTGCCCTTCTCTGCACACACTCCAGCACCTCCCTGTCCTGCTTGGAGTGAGGAGCCCAAAGCTGAGCCCAGGCTTGGAGCTGTGGCCTCCCCAGTGCCCAGCCCAGGAGGAAGGCACAAAGCTTAAGAGCAAGAACCAGAAGCCAAGGGATAAAGAAAACTGAAGATGCTTCCTGCTCCCAAAGGGCAAGGGCAGAGAAAGCAGCCAGCAGTGTGTGGCACAAACACAGGAGGTAGCTTCAAGGCTTAGCATTCATTTTAACTTCCCAGATCTGCTCTTCCAGCATGAGCCAGGAGATCAGCCTGTCCCAATGCCCTGAGAGCACAGGAGGAGAGCAGAGAGACACTGACAGCAGAAATAATGCAGAGAATGTGGCTTTCCTCTGGGAGGACTGGGGACAGACTGGCTTGTCAGGAGTGAGCAAGGGAGAAGAGGAGTTGCCCCCCCATGATGGGATGCACCAAGAACCTCAACTGAAAGGGCTCCTCCCCACCTCAACTGCCTCCAGCCCAGGCCACAGGCACTGGCTGCTTCCAGGCTCTTCAGAGAGCAGCCCCAAAACAGGAGAGGCAGCATGCCAGGCTGCTTCCTGCCCCAGGGAGCAGGGCAAAGCCACCCCATGCCCCTGGGACACAGCTCCAGTGGCACAGAGGAGAGAGTCCCAGGCAAGGGCTGTGTCTGGAGGCACCTCCAGGGCAGAAGTGACCTCCTAGTGCAACACTGCAACCTGGTAAACACCAGCAAGCTGCTCCTGAAACATTCTTTCTCTCCTTAAGAGGGAGATGATTCCCTTTCACACCTCCCTCACCTCAACCTGTCTCCCCAGCACCCTCCAGGAGGGCACCAGCAGCTCCACCTCAGCTCAGAAGCACTCAGCTCCTCCTGACAGCTCAGTGCCAGGGTCAGGGATGATTCTTCCCTCACTGTAAAGTGCTTTGCAGACAGAAAGCTCTGCCTTAAGGAAGTGCTAAGCTACCAGAGCCCATCCTCTGCCAGGCAGCTTGCCCCAGGAGGGGAGCCAGCCTGCTAGCCTCAAGCCTCCCCAAGCTCCAGCTCCTCTTTCCCCCCTCTCCAAACTAGCCTGCAGACTCCTGGCTACCACCTTCTGAGTGTTTCTCAGGGGGGGCTGCAGTGCTTGGGCCTCCCCCTGTGGTCTGCAGGAGAGGCTGAGCTCCTGCAGCACAGGAACTGCCAGCCAGGGGAACAACACTGCTCTCTTCTGCAGGACCTACCCCAAAAAGGAGCTTCTTGCTGCTCAGGATGAAAGCATTGCTCTTCTCTAGATGACTTGGAGCTCAGAAGGGCTTTGTCCTGCCAAATCACAGACTGCTTTGGGCTGGAAGAGACTTCAAAGATCATCTAGCTCCAACCCCCTGCCATGGGCAGGGATGCCACCCACTAGGGCAGCTTGCTCAAGGTCTCATCCAGCCTGGTTTGGGGTGAAGCATCCCCAGCATGGCCACCTTTGGCCCTTCCTGCCTGTCCAGTGAAGCTCCTGTCACTTGTTCAGGAGGCAGTGGCCAGGAACCTGCCCCCTGAAAGGCTGAGTGGGACCTCAGCCCTTGGACACAAAGTCCAGGCCACTTCTGAGCCCCTGAAGTCACCTCCCCGAGTGCACACTCCTCTGGCAAGGGCTCCTGCTCTGCCCTGATGGCATCTGACAGCCCTCCTGATCTCTTTGGGGGGCAGCCAGGACAAGCCAGCCCTGCCCCATGCCTTGGGCTTCCAGAAGCTCCTCAGTGAACACAGCTAGAGGTTCAGGAGAACAGGAACTGAAGGCTTTGCCATGAGCTGAGCCCCTGGGAAGCCCAGCACCCTCCCACAGTGGAAGCACTGCAGCTAGGAGAGGCAAAACAACATCCTGGGGACAGTAAGGAAGTGAAACCAGGAATTCCTTTGCCAGTGAGGGAGGACAGAGCTCCCTGAGACCCATGGGGAGCTCTGCTCAAGGTCTTCTGTCAATGAAAGGCCTTCTCCAGGTCCCAGGAGGGCTAACTTTCTTGCTCCCATCATCCCAAGGCCCTTGCCTAGCTCTGGAGCAGGTTCCTGCAAGGTCTGAGGGAGCACAGCAGTGCTCAGGGACTTTTCCTAGCCACTTGCTGTGCACTGGGGAGGTGAGCCCAGGGGATCTGCAGCCATGCCTGCTCATCCTCTCTCCCCTCAGGCCCCAGAGGGACCAGCACAGGGAGGAGAGAATGGACATGGGGGGTTTTTTTGCTCAATAAATACCTTCCAGAAAAGCTTAGCAGCTCTGTAAACAACACAAGAGGTTTCAATACTTCATCAAAGTTCATCTTCCCCCTGAACTCCCAAAGGCCAGAGGCTGGCACTGAGCTGGGTGGGATTCCTGCCTAGGAGTGGTGTGAAGAGCCAGCAGAGGCCAGGAGAGGCTCCCAGGCTCCACAGGGCTCTCTGGGTGTTGAGAAGCCTGCTCAGCTTTGCAGCTGATCCATCCCTGCCCCTGATCCATCCCTGCAGCTCTGAGCTGAGAGGAGAATCCTGGCAGGTCCTGCAGGAACATCACCAGCTCACAGGGGTCCAGGGAACCGAGAAGTGATGATGGTGACATCCAGGAGAACTCCTTCTGGCAAAGGAGGGCTGTGGCAGAGGGCTCTGGCTCTTCAGAGCAGCATCCTTCCCTCCTTGGCAGCAGCCTGCTGGTCACTGAACACAGCAGTACTCATGGTGCCAGCCCCATCCTTGCTGTGCCTGCCCAGGGGAGAGGGAGACTGCATTTGGGGAGAATACAGCCCCCAATGGCTTTAAAACAGGAGAGTGTCCTACAAAAGCAGTCCCCAGGGAAGTGGGACAGGCTGGATCCTGGGCCAGATCTCAGCTGTAGTGCAACAGGGCCCAGGGTCTCCATGCAGCCACTTCCAGAGCCCCAGGACCCAAGGAAGGTGACCTGGCCTGGCCCCCACGCTTCTGTCACCCCACCCCTTCACCCCTGAGGGTTCCCTGGAGCAGGGCATCCCCCTCCCAAACTCAGCAGGTGCCCTGGGGGTGGCCTGGGAACCAAAAGGAGACAGGCTGAGGTAGGGAACCAGCAGCTACCCTTCAGGACTCAGCCTTTGGTGAGGCAACACTGCTTCTCCCAGCTGCAGAAGCCAGCAGCCTCCAGCCAGCAGCATGCCAGCACTGGCTCAGCCCAGAAGAAAGGCTTCCAGCTGTCTCCTCTGACCCTAACTGCCCAGGACCACCTCTCCTCCAGGCCTTCTCCCAGCACTCAGCCTCTGGGATCAGCTCTCAGAGCCTTACCCCTGTAACCCTGTGACTAGAGGGCTGAAATCATGAGGTCATCCTGCTTGGCAGGGCTGGTTACATGGCCAGAGGGAGTGGAAGTCCGGATTTTGTCAGTGGCCAGGCACTCCTGGCTGCTCACCCCCGTGGGGGTGATGTCCATCAGCTCTCCAGAGGAACTAAGAGGGAAGGAGGGGGAGACAGAGATGCCCGAGGAAGGATCTGTTGAGCCTGCAAACAGCCTCGGGGGCTTGGGGACCAGGTTGGGTTCATACTGTGCCCTCAAGAGGATCTCCTGTTCACTGACAGACTTGGGCATCTCTGCAAAGTCACTGGAGCTGTCTGACACCATCATGCAGTAGATGTCCTGGAAGGAGCTGCTTTTGCTATCCAAATTAAAGAGGCTGTCTATGAACTCAGCAAACTCCAAGACCTGGGGGCTAGGAACATCGCTGACTCGTCCGTTCTGGAGGGAGAGCTCCTCCCTTGGAGCTAAGGAAAGCTGCTCCCCTTCACTGCCCAGCCCCTCCTGGCTGCAGCGCCTCTGGGGGGTGGTGCCCCCACTGTTGAGGAGGTTATCAGGAGCCTGAGTCTCTTGGGAGTGCTTGGAGAGGCTGTCAGCAGCCAGCAGCTCTGTCCGGGAGCTGAGGGAAGGATTCTCCTCAGGGATGGCAGGGTCGATATAAAAGCAGTGCATCTCCTCTTTCTCCATGACAGCATGGAGGCTGGGGGAGCCCCTGATGCTCCTGAAGCCAGAGGAACGCCTGGAGTCCAGGCTGTAAAGGGACTCGTTGTCCGAGAGGCTCTCCATGGTGGCCAGAGGTGCCCGTCGCTCCTGCAGCGCCACCGCCAGCCGCTCCTTCGTGTCCAGCAGCAGCAGCTCCACCGGGTCCTTCTGCACAGGGGACAGGGGCTTGGTCTCATAAAAGCCCTCCAGGCTGATTTCAGACTGGGATTTGCTCCTGCAAGGAGAAAGAGACAAGGGGAGGCTGCGGCAGGTGCTACCGGAGCCGAAGGAAGCAAGGGGTGAGCATGGAGCTCCGCAGGCAGGCTGAGGGAGCAGGAGCTGCTGCTCCAACCTCCACCCCCCAGGGCCAGCAACCTCTTCCCTCTGTCCTCTCAGCTGCAAGTAGCTGGGAGAGCTTCTTCCTTCTGCAAACTCAGGCTCTTGACCTTCTCTCCTGGCTCAGTATCTTCCCTCTCGAGCACCATTCCCAGGATCAGAGGAAGTTAGGGGTTGGCAGGGACCTCTGGGGAGCATCCAGCCCAACCCCCTGCTCCAGCAGGGGCACCCACAGCAGGTGCCCAGGGTCACCTCCAGCTGCCTTGGGAATTTCTCCACACAAGGAGACTCCACAGCCTCTCTGGGCAGCCTGGGTCAAGGCTCTGCCCTTCTCAAAGTCAAGAAGTTCCTGCTGATGCTTAGATGGAATTGAGGACCTTGGTTGTGCCCTCAGTGAAAGGTGCAGTGCTTCTCTCTGAGGCAGCCAGGAGAGCTCTAGAGACAAGAACTTAAGGAAAGAGCTGGGAGAGGAGCCTGGCCCTGTGGGAGGGAAAGGAAAGAGCCTGGCCCTGGGGGAAGACCTGTGCACCTGCCAAAAGGACCTGATGTTTAGGGAAAGGCTTAGAAGTGAGCTCAATGCTGCTGTAGTTAGGTCAATACCTTTGTAGTTCAGCTGTTACACTGCTCTGAGAGGAGGTTTCAGCAGCCCAGGAAGGGACTCAGCCACAGGGAGCTGGCTCTAAGCTCCAATCAAACACAACCAACCTCCAATGCTTCCACTGAAGCACCTCCCTTCAGCCTCTCTGCCCTTTCCCTTCCACACTTCTCTCTCTGCTTTCCCTCCCCTCACAAGGCTCCCTGGCTTTGCTCTGGCTCTGGCACTCCACCCTCCCTGCTGCATGACCCAGTTCACCTTCAGTCCTGCTGCAGCCATCCCAGCCATGGGCTGATCCCTGCTGCTGCTGTTCCACCCCAGCTGGGGTGTTTCTGAGCTCTCACCCCCTGCCCTCTCCCCATTGCTGTATTATTTGCTCTCTTCTCTTTCTTTGAACTGAAATCCCACTCATGTCACCTCAAGGACAGCCAGGTGCCCATCCCTCAGCACAGATCATCTCCCCTTGCCTCTTCCCTCACGCACACTCAGCTTCTTGTTGGCTCTCTCCACCTGAGACCTCCCCAGAAGCACTTCCCTTGCACAGAAACAATCCTCTCCCACCCACACTGCTGTCTTCTGCTTCCATTTGCTCTCTCTGACTCCAAACCAGCTTCCCTCTCTCACCTGTCTCCAAATTTGCCCCAGGAAATGCACTCTGCTGGCAGTCAGGTGGTTCAAGGCTTGAACTAAGTCTTTGCCCACATATTTCTTTGCTCCTTCCAACTCTGTGGTCCTGCAGCACCTCAAATGTCACCTGAAAACCTGCAGGGATCTCAACCTTTGTCCCTCTGCTCAGGTAGCACAACCAACAAGCTCCTTGGAAGACCTTCAAGATGTTCCTCCACCTCTTGGCCTGGCTACTGATGATCCAACAACCCCTTCAGCACCCAGAACACAACTCTCCCCCTCACCTGCTTTCCACTGGGCTGAGCTTCCTGCTCCTGGCCTTCACAAGCAGGACACCAACTGCTCTCCCCTCACCTGGAGCCATGTTCCCAGCTTGGCCTGTCTGTAACATGACCCAGCAGCTTTCAACAGCCATCTTCTGCTGAGCTGATGGCATTCCCTGCTGGGATTCACTCAACCACCAGAGAGGTTATTCTTTGGGCACACAGATCACAGAGGAAAGCAGAAATGTGGCTGCCAGAGTGCAAAGCTTTGCCTTGACAGCTCCAAGGAAAGCTCCACTTATCTGGATGAGGAGAAGAGGAAGTTTCTTCCACACCCCCAGGCTCCTGGGTGCTCCTGACCTTGCTGCACCCTCAGATTCTTGAGCAACACAAAGGGTTTTTTCCCCCCTTTACATGACCCAAGATGTACTGAAGTTAAGCAGAAGTCCCCCAGAGGCAGCCCCTTGGCTCCATCCTCCCCACAAACAGCCCCAGAGAAAGAGGATCCACATCCCAGAGCCAAGAATCCTCCAAAGGAATCAGAGATAGCTCCTTACTTGGTGCTGCTGTTCCTTCTGTCCACTGCAATGGCTCCAGTTCCAAGCTGCACTGAGGGACCACTGGGCAAGGGCTGACTCTGGAAGATCAACTCTGGGGTGAGATCCACCTCTGTAGGACTCACCATCACTTTGGCTGCAGAAAGTAAAGCTGTTTTCCCCTTGTTGTAATTCTCCAAGACCTGTTGAAGGCAAGCAAAGGATCAGGAGTGTTTTACAGGAGAGGAAATCTTCCCTGCTCTCAGCTCAGGCCTTTCAGAATGCACTGGCCTCCTTCTTACCAATGCCTGCAGCAAGCAGGGAGCTAGGGCTTGAGATAAAGGATCCTACCAGGGACTTCTGACACACTCCACCCTGTCAGAAGGCCCTGCTGGGAGGATCCAGGGCTGGGGAGGGGACTGGAAGGAAGCTGGGAGAAGCAACCTTCAGACCAGCAGGGCACAGAAGGCTTAGTGGAGTCCTAGCTGTGTGGCTAGGGATCAGAGAATGGTTTGGGTTGGAAGAGACCTTAAAGCTCACCCAGCTGCAAGCCCCCTGCCATGGCAGGGATGCCACCCACCAGAACAGGCTGCCCAAGGGGAAAAAGAAAAGCTTCTTATAGCTGGGAGGGTGTTGGAGCCCTGGCCCAGGCTGCCCAGAGAGGTTGTGGAGTCTCCTTGTGTGGAGAGATTGCCAAGGCAGCTGGAGGTGACCCTGGGCATCTGCTGTGGGTGCCCCTGCTGGACTGGATGATCCCCAGAGGTCCCTGCCAGCCCCAACCATGCTGGGATTCTGAGAGTTCTGTCACAGCTTGGATTTCCCCTGAACTGCAGCCTGCAAGCAGCAGCTTTGGAGAGAGGGAAGCAAACATGCCCCAGCAGCCCATTATGATGACACTGCATTTGGAAAGAAGATCCCTGACCAGCCCAGGTCAGGTTGGTTGGGGCTCTGAGAGACCTGCTCTAGTTGCAGATGTCCCTGCTGACTGCAATGGGGTTGGACTGGGTGACCTGGAAAGGTTTCTTCAACCCAAAGCAGGCTGTGATTCCATGATCTGGGCTAGGGCTCTGGCTGTTGGGCTGATAAATCACTTCCAGACCTTTCAGCTCTCACAGCCTGCATGGGACTGACCCAAAGGCCAATCTTCCTTCCTCCTCCTCTCCAACCTAAATAGTCTGGTGTATTGAAACAGCCAACTTTCCTGGGCAAGGACTACTTCTCCTGTGGCCTGTGAGAAGGCAGCTCACTGCCCCTGGAGCCTAGTTGTCTGCCTCACCTTGTTGAGCCCTTCCATGACCACGTAGGGGAGGTGCTCGTGCAGCATCGCTGGGGAGATGATCACCTCATTGAAGGCTTTATTGTCACCCCAGATGGCAAAGTAGGTGGGGTCCTCCTGGTCACAGCAGCTGGAAGAGGAGTTGGGATCCAAAAAGACAAAAGAACAAACCCCATGGAGTCAAGGAGGAAAGAGGAGGGCAATGTTCTGGCATGCAGAGAGCAAAAAGCAAGAGGAGGAAGAGGAGAGGGAGGAGCTGTTGGAGCACACATGCTACTGCCAGGGTTCCACAGCTCTGTGCTGGCCAAAAGGGACAGGATCACCCCTTCAGAGATGGATTCTTGTCTTGGCAAGGCTTCCAGAAGAGTGTTTTGGGTCTCCTGGGCTGGCTCTGGAGCTGTGGGGACACTCACCAGCACTGCTCTGCGGGGTGGTTGTGCACCACGTGGATGATGCGGCCGGGGGGGTAGAGGGGGGTGCTGGCAGACAGGGCAATGGTCAGGTCACTGGGGTGGCTCCAGAGCCTGTTGCTGCTCACTGAGTTCTCCTCTGGCTCCTCAGGCAGCTCTGACTTGGGGATGCACTTGGTAGCACCCACAATGATTCGCCACTGAGAGAGAGAGAAAGAGGAGAGAGGCTGCTGGGGAGAGGAGAAGGGTAAAGGCAGGCAGGGGGCAGCTCCCAGGGGGCTGCTGGCAGGGGGGCAGCTCCCTTCATCTAACAGCTAACACCACAGAGGACAGACTCAGCCCTGAGTGCTGGGACAACTGACCTAGAGACAGGGAGAAGCCAGCCCAGAAAAGCTCTTTCTTCTCTTCCCCATTGAACCTGCCAGTGGCAACATCTCCTCCCTCCTCTTTCCTGGCTATTTCTGTGGAGGTAAAGACCTAGAGCAACTGAGAGCAACCAGCTCTGTCCCCCAAGAGATAACCTAAATGCCTTCCAGGATAAGAATGCCAACAAGAAAAGTAAAGGTAAGCTCAGTTCTCTCCCTCTAGAGGTCATCTCTGTCATGTTTGCTCCCTAAACATCTTCCTGGCTGAGGCTGTTGGCTGTTTTCCATCTCAGGGTAGAGCTAAAGTAGCCTGAGGAGGAAAAACTTTCCCATCTCCCATCTCCAAACCATGCCCAGACAGTTCATCCTAGAGCAGCACCACCCAGGCAGCACACAGCACTGGCTGGAAGCAGCCAACTGCTGGATTTCCCAGCTTGTTACCATTTCTTCTTGGTCAAGAACAGCTCCAGTTGGAGCAGAGACCTCAAACCAGGCTCAGATGAGAACATTTCCTGCTCAGGTACTCAAAAGCAGTGGTGATTAACTTGCAGCAAGGGAGCCAGGATCACCACCCAGCCTGCAGTTCTCTGCCCTGAGCTCTCCAGTTGCCTTCCAGCTCTTGCCATCACTCCTCTGGTCACTTAACAGGAGTCAGAGTGGAGCTGAGGAGAGCTGGAGGGCAGGAGAAGCCTGCAGGATTGCTGTGTGACACAAAGCTTAGCAGCAGTGCTCAGAGACTCACTTCAGGTGCCTGTTAATAACAGAACCATTTAGGTTGGAGGAGACTTTAAAGATCATGGAGTCCAACTGTTCCCCAGCACTACCAGGGCACCACTAACCCATGGCCTCAGCACCACAGCTCCAGGGCTTGGAAACCTCTCCAGGGCTGGGGACTCCACCACTGCCCTGGGCAGCCTGGGCCAGGAAGAAATTGTTCCTCATGGCCAACCTCAACCTTCCTGGGTGCAAGCTGAGGCTGTTTCCTCTTGGCCTAAGACTTGGGAGAAGAGCCCAACCCCCACCTGGCTCCAGCCTCCTCTCAGGGAGCTGCAGAGAGTGAGAAGGTCTCCCCTGAGCCTCCTCTTCTCCAGCCTAACCAAGCCCAGTTCCCTCAGCTGCTCCTCACAACACTTACAGTGCTCTAGACCCTTCCCCACCTTCCTTGCCCTTCTCTGGACACACTCCAGCACCTCCCTGTCCTTCTGGGAGTGAGGAGCCCCAAGCTGAGCCCAGGATTGGAGCTGCAGTCCCCACTCTTACCTTGGGTTTGTTGCTCCTCTGCAGCACATCCAGCAGCTGGCGCCGGAAGCCTTCCAGCTGAGACAGCCCAATCCTGGGGGGAGGGAGAGGGTTAGAGCAGGGCATGGGGCAAAGCACACAACAACAAGAACCCAGGCTACAGAAGGGACAAGAAGAATGGACCAACATCATCATGCAGATCATTTGAGGGACTAGAAACCAGAGGTAAGAGGCCAGAGGAAACCCTCAGGCCAAGGAAGAAGGATGGAATGTGAGAGCAGGATCAGGGCAGTGAGCACAGAGAGGGGAGAGGTCAAGGAGCAGAGAAGGAGGCAGGTGATGTAGTCACAGGAAGAAGTAAGCAAGGAACAAGTGGAAGATGACACAGGAGAGAAGGTGGAAAGGTGACTTGGAGCTATAGGAAGACACCACAGGATGGACAAGAGCTTGTCATAGCCAAAGGCACATCCAGCACTGCCCTGCTTCTCCTCTCAGTGCTGTGGCTCATGTATGGCACAGACAGAAATGTCACCTGAGCTCACACAGCAGGGCAGGAGCCAAAGCACAGCCCAGGTTGTCTAGCTCCTAGCCTAGCACATGTCCCAAGAGATGCTGAAGAGAGGTGAGAAGGAATGAGGGAGCTGGCTGAGAGATGGGAGATGAGATGGAGCAGGTCCTGACGGACCCAGAGGGCAGGAGGAGGTGACAAGAAGTCAACAAGGCTGAAGTGACACAAGAAGCAACCAGCAAGAGGTCACTGAGATGTCAGAGGCTGCAGTGAGGCTGATGGCAGAGGCAGGACATTCACCTCTCTCTTTCAGGGGAGGGCTGTGCCTAGCAAAAGGTGTGTGGAGCAGCAAGAGAGGTGGCCAGGGAAGAGATGCAGCCACCCAGGGCACTAGGTAGACAAGCACAGGAGGAGAGGGAAGTGAGGAGACTGGAGACAGACATGGCCTAGGTGTTTCTGAAAGCACACAAGGGACCTGGGTACAGACCAGCAGACAGCCAGCAAGGAATGGAGACACTTCTCAACTTGCCTGGGCACTAGATCTTTGCCAAGCACCACTGCAGTCACAAACTCTTTGGAGTACTCCATGGCATCCTCACTGGAAGAGAAACAGGAGCCAGAAGAAGCAAACAGTGTTTCACTAGCAAGGGGCAGTTGGTTTCCCCTTTGCCACTGGTGCCAGGGAGGGTAGGGACCAGTGAGGCAGGGGCAGAAAAGCCACAACCCAGAGGGATCAAGGCTTTTGGGGCTTGCAACCTTGCTGAAGACAAGGCTGACACTCCCACTCCATGCCCCAAGCAATGGCACTCTGCCTCCAGCTCTGAACACACTGGGAAATGGAAGGGGTTTGCCTCAGGGTTGATTATCACTCTCCAACAGGGTGTGAATGACCAGGACAGCAGCAAGGAAGAGGCCACCCCATGCTCCTGAGACTACAGAGACTCTGCAGAAGGGAGATGGCCACTTTCTGCAGGGACCTGAGCACCAAGACCAGAGGGAATTAAGGCTCCCAGTCCATGAGCTGGTTCTGCAGTCAGCTGCCTTCCTAGAGGAGGTCTGGGCCAGTTCCCACTGTAGAGGCAGAGGCTGCATCACTGAGCTGGAGATGACCCTGGCCATGATACAGAGTGGAACAGAAGCATGGCAGTCAGGAGGCATCTCCCTGAGCTCTGAACTGGCTGAGGTAACACAGCAGAGCTTGGCCAGAGCTAGCAGGGGAGCTCAGGACTGCAGGCTCTGAGCAGAAAGGTCTAGAGCTCTCCTGGAGCACTCTACAGAGCAACTCCTCTGGAGCTGCAGCAGCCCAGGGACTGCTCCTGGGACATGCTGGCAGCCAGATTCATCAGCAGGAGGCTTGGAAACCCTTCCCTGCTCCATGCTCAGGGAACTGGGCTTGGTTAGCCTGGAGAAGAGGAGGCTCAGGGGAGACCTTCTCCCTCTTTGCAGCTCCCTGAGAGGAGGCTGGAGCGAGGTGGGGCTTGGGCTCTTCTGCCAAGGAACAAGTGATAGGACAAGAGGAAACAGCCTCAAGTTCTGCCAGGGTTGGCCATGAGGAACAATTTCTCCCCCAAAAGGGTTGTCCAGGCCTGGCCCAGGCTGCCCAGGGCAGTGGTGGAGTCCCCACCCCTGGAGGAGTTTCCAAGCCCTGGAGCTGTGGTGCTGAGGCCATGGTTCAGTGGTGCCCTGGCAGTGCTAGTTCAGGGTTGGACTCCATGATCTTAATGGTCTTTTCCAACCTGAGTGGTTCTATGATGCAGAAAGTGTCCCAGGAAGCCTCTGATAATCCACAGCTCCTTTCAAGTGCCCTCATGATGCCTGTCATGACTACAAAGACCTTATCTCACCTCCCAACAAGCAAGTGGGATGGTTTTATTTGGCTGCCATGTAGCTAACATGACCAGCAGGGTCTGTCCCAACTGACAGTGGGAGGAATTCACCACAAACCTCCTCAGACCCCTTCCAGGCAGCTACCCTAGACTCCTCTCCTACAGCAGGGGGAGAGGAGCAGACACCTGAGGAGCACAATCCCTCTAACCCCTTTTAGGCACCCACTTCAGAAGGACAGAAACCACAGCCTAGAAGTGCCAGTTTCTTTGCCAGCTGCAAGAGGAGGCCAACCATCTGATCAGACATCTGTGCCAGGCCAAACACCTCCCTTCTTGTGCATCTGCTCCCAGCAGCTGGGGAGAGGACACTGGCCCTGTACAGAGAGTGAGGAAACTCCAGCTTGCCCACTCAGCCTGCATTTCCCACCAGCTAGGGTGAAACCAGAGGCAAACCCAAAGTATTTGGGAGGCTGGTTACCTGCCATCATAACCTAACCCCCAAACCATAACCCAACAGCCCTCAGCTCCTTCAGGCTGCCTCTTTGTTTCTCTGCATGCTTCCTAGGGCAGAGACTTGGCTTTTACTGCTCCTTAGAGCATCACAAAGAGGATCTGGGAAGTTCCAACCACACTCCCTCCCCTCTGACTGCTCCTCTTGCCCCAACACCTACCTGAGCAGCCCCCCTGGGGGAGAATAGGCAAAGCACTTGAGGGAGGGGTACTGGGGGCGCAGGAGGAAGGAGAGGATGGCAGCAGTGCCAGCCCCCAGGGAATGGCCAACCACAATCAAGCCATAGTGCTTGGTTCCTCTCCCCTGGAAACAAAGACAAGCACAAGAAATGGGAGGTTAGACTGGAAGGGAAGTCTCCAAGCCCCAGATATGTCCCTTTCCTCCAGCAAGGGAAAGCAGGGAGAGCATCTTCATTCTGCTTTCCAGGCTGAGGCTAAGCCATAGTGGCAGAGGCAGCACACTGCTGCCCTGACTGCTGCTGCTTCTGGCAGGACAAGAGGAAACAGCTTCTGGTTGCACCAGGAGAGGTTCAGGTTGGCCATGAGAAACAATTTCTTCCCCAAAAGGGTTGTCCAGGCCTGGCCCAGGCTGCCCAGGGCAGTGGTGGAGTCCCCATCCCTGGAGGGGTTTCAGAGCCCTGGAGCTGTGGTGCTGAGGGCCATGGGTCAGTGGTGTCAGGGTGACTTGATCTGAAAGGTCTCCCCCAAGCAAAAGGCTTCTCTGACCCTGAAGAGGTATGAGAACTCTCCAGCAGTCAGTTTTTGACCTACTGGCTCTTCCCTAAAAGCAAAGTGATGGAGAGAAAAGGAAATGCAGCCAAGCTGTTGGAGCTGGGTAGGATTTGCTGTGAGCATTGTGCTCCTCCTCAAATCTAACAGCCTTCTGCTAACAGCTGAGCTCAGGTTCACACCCCCCCAGGCCTCCTTGCTTCTGGAAAGCTACTTGTTTCAGTTGCAAGTCATTAAATGAATTCCATCACTTGTGCAGGCTGAAAAGCAACAACCTCCTGAGCAGCTGGAACTGAAGTCTCTGGCTGCTCCCCACAGCATCTCAAGCAGCTCAGAGACAAAGCCACTCTCTACCATGTCCTCCTCTTTGCTTTTTGCAGAGGCTAAGAGCCTAGAGGTTCACTAGGACAATGCTGGAAAAGCTTCAGCCCACAGGACACAGAACATGAGGAGCAGGCCCCAAGAATGCAAGACTTTGATGCCCTAAGAAGTCCTTTCCCAACCTTCATGACTCTCTGATTTATTTCTGGGGCACCTCTGAGCCTCACAGCCAGGGAGGTGAATGCTGGGGGAGACTGAAGACTTTCTACAAAGCTCTTGTTCTACTCTTTCCCCTGAGTATCTGTTGCTGGCAAGTGTCAGAAACAATGCCCTGGGCTAGGTGAAGCTTTGGGAACACCTGGGGTGGGATTTCTCTTCTGGCCAGAGCATTTCTCCAAATCCTCTGAAGAGTTCAGCATGATTTACACACAGGCCCTCATACTGCTCAGGTTCTCTCCACCTGTGTGGGGCAGGCTCCAGCTAGTCAGACTCTTTCTCATCTGTCAGAAGCTGGTGCCACCTTTAACCAGAACAGAATCTGGCACTGGGGATCCAGTGAACACTTAGCAGTGCTTAATAGGGAGGTGGCAGGAGCCTGGGGCCAGACTCTGCTCTGTGGTGGCCAGGGCCAGGCCAAGGGGTACTGGGCACCAACTGGAAGCCAAGAGCTTCCAGCTGAGCAGGAGGAGAAGCTTGTTTGGTGTGAGGGTGTTGGAGCCCTGGCCCAGGCTGCCCAGAGAGGCTGTGGAGTCTCCTCCTGGGGAGAGATTCCCAAGGCAGCTGGAGGTGACCCTGGGCACCTGCTGTGGGTGCCCCTGCTGGAGCAGGGGGGTTGGGCTGGATGCTCCCCAGAGGTCCCTTCTAACCCCTAAGATGCTGTGTGGTTCTGCATCACACAGCCTTGGATGGAGACAACCTTCCAAGGTCACCATCCCCTCCCCAGGCAGGTGGCACTGGAGCCCTACAGCCCCTCAGGGGACACTCCCCAGCAGGAGCAGCTCACTCCACAAGACAGAGAAGGGTGAAGCAGCCTGGCAAGAAGTCAGATGCCTACAGACCTCTCCTTCCACCTACCAGCCACCACAAGGCAGACACTGCATGGCTTTGTCACTCAGGGGGCAGGGAAGCACTGAGGCTTTTATCTCCCTTTCCTTTCTCCTCTGAGCTATTGCTGATCTCCCCATGGGCACTGCTCAGGCCATGGAACTCTTTGGGCATGAAGATGACAGCAGGAACAGCTCCCAAGGTCTCTTCCCCCAGGGGCAGAGAGACTCTGCTGTTACTGACACAACAAGCAAGGTAAGCTGCTTCCTAACATCTCCCTTGGGTTTCTCTGCTAGCTCTGCCTGACAGGAAATGTGCACAGAGCCAAGGAGTGCAGCATCCTGGGGCTGTCTCCACAGAGAAGCTCCAGAGAGATGGGATTTTAGCTGCTGGGGATTTGGGTTTAATGTTCCCTGTCCTGTGTTGCCATCAGATGAGACTTTCTGTCTTAGCAAGGCATAAAAAAACCCCAATCAGCTCTGCAGTGCTGGAGGCTTTGAAACTAAAAAGCCTTAGGGGAATGAGCCCCCAAGCCAGAGGGACAGGCACCAAAAAGAGGAGCTCCTAGAGGAGATTCAGGGGCATGGAGGTGGAATCTCATCTCCTCTAGAGCCTGCAAGGACAGAAGAGAACTGATACTCACCAAATCTCTCCCAAAAGCTTGAGAAAGCACCATCTCCTGCTCCAGTTTCTTCTTGATGTACTCAGCAGACAGCACCATTCCCTGAGGGAAACAGGAAAGACAGAAGAGGATGTGAACAGTTGCTTGTCAGCCCTGATCTAACCAAAGAGCAGACATCCCAGTGCTTCAAAGGCTGGCTAAGCTCCAAGTGGCACCCAGCATGTGTCAGGGCTGAGGGACACCACAGGACAAGCTTCATTAGCCACATGCCTTGCCTCAGTGGTTCCCAGAGCCACAGACTGCTTAGAGGTAGTGACAGATCTTAAATTAAGGGCATACTCCAAGGTCTAACTCCTGGGCTCATGGTGCAAAGTCTAGGGGGGAAAAAAAACCCCCACCAAAACCCCAAATCCCCCAGAAATCAACACAAACTAAGCCAGTTAAAAATAAGGTTGTGTATCAGGGAGTTCAGCAGCCACTGGGACCTGTAGGGGAGTGGGGAAACAAACTCTGAGCTGTCAACTGCAACATCATGTTCTTCCACTTCCATCTGTGAAGGGAAGCGTGGAGAAGCACAGGGAAAGGGATACAGATCATAAGAAATGATAGAGAAAGATGCTGCTGGAGGAAGAAACAGCAGCACTGGCTGTAGAGGAGGAGTCACTGAGGGCTGCAGAAGGCAGCAACTATTAAGGGGGTTCTGCTCTTAAAGGATATTTGGGGGGGGATATAGAAGAGTGTGAGCAGCAGGGCAAGGCAGGTTCTCTTCCCACTCTGCTCTTGCCCTACTCAGGCCACAGCTGGAGTCCTGGCTCCAGTTCTGGGCTCCCCAGTTCCAGAGAGACAAGGAACTGCTGCAGAGAGTCCAGCAGAGGCTGGGAAGATGCTGAGGGCACTGGAGCAGCTCTGGCAGGAGGAAAAGCTGAGAGCCCTGGGGCTGGTGAGCCTGGAGAAGAGCAGCCCCAGAGGGGAGCTGCTCAATGCTGAGCAAGAGCTGAAGGCTGGGGGCAAGAGGCTGGGACCAGACTCTGCTCAGTGGTGCCCAGGGCCAGGCCAAGGGGCACTGGGCACCAACTGGAACCCAGGAGCTTCCAGCTGCTAAGCAAGCCTGAGTCCAGAGGCTGAAAGCAGAGAGATGTAGTCCAGGGGAAACAGAAATCATCTCCTCCTCATTTAGTGACTGCAGACACTGCTTAGGCTGGCCAAAACCCAGGGATGTTGATGTCTTCTGCTATTTTCTGCTACACTCCTACCTGAAAAGAGGTTAAGTACAAAGGGAATGTTCTGGGCACTGATTAATCTCAGAGCTAGAAAGGAATTCATGACCCTCTCCAACAGCAAAGCACTTTCAAAGGCCTCACTATCAAAGGCAGCATCAAAAGCAATCCAAGGACTGAAGAGAAGAAAAGCAGAAGCAGGAGATTCTGCTGAGCCTGGGGTGTCTGGAGTGCCACCATCATTAGGGGGGGAAAAATACCCCACAAACCCCCCCAAAACCCCAAGGTTTGTGCCTGTTCAGAGCTCCCAGCACTTCAGCAGCTTCCAAGGCACCCAGGAGAAGCTCCAGCTCCAGCCCTAAGAAGAAGTAAAGCACAGATGGCTGAGAGAAAAGGTTTCCAATGTGAATTTTGGATCCTGCTTCTGAAAGGCATGCCCCAAATCCATGGTGCTGTCACTAATGGGCTGTGAGTCAGCCCTGCAGCTCCAGTCCTGCTGATTAAAGTATGTTCTAATAGAGACAGTGGTTTCAACAGCAGGGGGGGGAGACCTTCATCCCTGCTAGGTGACACTGAGTTTCCATTCAGGTGGCCACTGGTTCCCTACATCTCAAAGGAATAAAACTATCTGGGCTTCACTCTCAATTCTCTCATGGAAATGATCAAACAGATTAGAGATCTTCTCAGTATCAAAAGGCTGGGGCCAGACTCTGCTCTGTGGTGCCCAGGGCCAGGCCAAGGGGTACTGGGCACCAACTGGAAGCCAGGAGCTTCCAGCTGAGCAGGAGGAGAAACTTGTTTGTTGTGAGGGTGTTGGAGCCCTGGCCCAGGCTGCCCAGAGAGGTTGTGGAGTCTCCTTGTGGGGAGAGATTCCCAAGGCAGCTGGAGGTGACCCTGGGCACCTGCTGTGGGTGCCCCTGCTGGAGCAGGGGTGGTTGGACTGGAAGATCCCCAGAGGTCCCTTCCAGCCCCAACCATGCTGGGATTCTGGGATGTAAGGAGACCAAAATGGAAATATGCTGCATTGCTTTGCAGTCCAAGAGGATGAAAGTGCTCTGTGGTATCTGAGTTGTGTGTGAAAACCCCCAGAGGAGTTTAGCTGGTAAGGAGCTGGAAAGCTACTGCTGTTCCTGATGGGGCTATCAAAGCAGGGAGAGCTGTTACCACAGCTGAGCTTGCAGGGCTTCCTGCTAGCAGCTACTTCTTATCACCCTGCTTGGCTCCACACCAGGAAACAAACCTCCACAACAGCATTTGAGCAGTTTTGTTCTGCACAAGTCCAACAGGATCATCAATGGATTCATGCCTTTGATTTGTGACTGATTGCCAAGGGCTGGCTCCTGACCTTGGGGCACAACAGCTCCAGGAATGCTCCAGGCTGGCTGGAAACTGCTCAGAGGGAAAGGACCTGGAGGGGTTGGGCAGCAGCAGCTGAAAAGGAGGCAGCAGAGTGCCCAGGTGGCCAAGAAGGCCAAGAGCATCCTGGCTTGGAGCAGCAGGACTAGGGCAGGGATTGTCCTCCTGGGCTGGGCACTGGGGAGGCCACAGCTCCAATCCTGGGCTCAGCTTTGGGCTCCTCACTCCAAGCAGGACAGGGAGGTGCTGGAGTGTGGCCAGAGAAGGGCAAGAGAATGAAGCATGGCTTCATGCCCTTCATCCCCTTCTGATTTGATCTCAGAAATAGAAGCTAGGTTTATTTTTTGCTGCTCATTTCCCCCCTAAACTGTGACAATCTCACTTTTTTTTTGGCATGCTAACCCAGAAACCTTAGTAACAGCTACTCTGGAGCCAAAATAGCTCCCAGACCTAACATAGATTTTTAACTGTGGCATCTGTAACAGCCCAAAGAATCAAAGCCTTTCAGGGGTGGCTGTGGAGCAGTGATAAGGCAGCTCCTGGGAACATCAAGAGATGTCAGTCAGGAGCTGTCTGATGGCCAGGGTGTGAAGCACAGAGGAGATCAGAGGCCATGGCATCCTGCTGGCTGTGTGGGACAGAAGCAGCAAGAGAAAGCAGAGAAATCAAACAACTGAGAGGAAAAGCTCCTGCACAGCCCAGTTCTTCTCTCCAAATTAAATGTGGTAGCAAGACACTTCATTTATTTGGGGCCAGAAGTTGACTTCTGGCCATGAAAAATGCATGAAGACAGAGACTGTGGAGTTCCATCCTCTCCCTGAGCTGCCCTCAGGAACCAGCAGCATGGCATTGGCTGAGGATTCATCCTGAGCTGCTGTTTGAGATGAAGCTGGAGCAATGTTCCAGCAACAAACCAAGGAGGAACAGAAAGGCCAAACCACATCTCAGCCCAGAGCACAGGGAACCATCTGAGAATGGTTCATTTATGGCACTGGCACAGGAATATTTCCACATCAAGATGGAGCTAACTTCTGCCAGGGTCTCTGCACATGAAGAACAGGATCAATTCCCTTTGCTTCCCTCCTTCCCTGGGCCCAAAGTGTTGCCCACACTGCTGGGGCAGAGTCCTTGGCAGCTGAGGGACTTAGAACAAGTGAGATGATCATTGACAGGAGACAGAGTCACACAACCAAACATCAATTAGGAGATAAAACACCAGCTCATCCATCTCTGTCCCCAAATCATGTCCTGTGGCATGAGCCAAGCTGATGAATTCTCTCATTTGGGGGGAAACAAAGGGAAATATCAATTAGGCAAATAGGAAAAGTGTTGGCCACCTCCTCAGAGCCACTCTGGGAGAACACAGAGCATCCACACAATGCTTTGGAGGAGAAGCAGCTCATCAGACTCATATCCAGCTGAGCCTCTGAGCATGCAGCTCCCTGTCAGCCACTGATGCTCTGCTGCAGAAAGCAGAGCAGCCAAGCACACAGAGGAGCTTTGGCATTCAGGCAGGACATCAGGAATGAAGCAGGAGGCCCCAGCTCCTGGCTCTCAAGGGACCATGACCAGGTGATCAGCAGCAGCTTAGAGTCACAGATTGGTTTGGGTGGGAAGGGAACTTTTAAGGTCATTTAATTCCAACCCCCCTGCAGTCAGCAGGGACATCTGCAACCAGAGCAGGTTGCTCAGAGACCCAAACAACCTGAGCTGGGATGGTTCCAGGGATGGGACATCTCCCACCTGTCTGGGCAGCCTGGCACAGGCTCTCAGCACCCTCAGGGTAAACAATTTCTTCCTTCTATCCAGTCTAAATCTCCTCTTTCAGTTTCAAACCATCAGCCCTGGTCCTGCCCCAACAGGCCCTGCCCAAAAGTCTCTCCCCAGCTTTCTTCCAGTTCCTTTAAGCACTGAAAGGCTGCAGGAAGGTCTCCCTGGAGCCTTCTCCAGGCTCAACAACCCCAACTCTCAGCCTGGCCTCACAGCAGAGAGCTTCCATC
The DNA here is from genome assembly GCA_013399015.1 of Galbula dea. Taxonomy (NCBI): domain Eukaryota; kingdom Metazoa; phylum Chordata; class Aves; order Piciformes; family Galbulidae; genus Galbula; species Galbula dea. The sequence goes on from VWZX01009354.1 coordinate 335,357, forward strand.
CCTCAGATCATGTCTGTGGCCTCCTCTGGCCCTGCTCCACCAGGTCCCTGTCTGTGCTGTGCTGAGGACTCCAGAGCTGGCCCCAGCACTGCAGCTGAGGTCTGAGCAGAGCAGACCAGAGGCAGAATCCCCTCCCTGCCCTGCTGGCCACCACTCCTGTTTCCCTGAGCAGCAGCAGCAGCACTTCCAGCAGTCCCTGTGTCCCTTCCAGCACACACACAACCTCCAGCTTGTATTTTCCTTTCCCAGTCTGGCACTGTAACTCCAGAGGCTGCCAAATTCCTCAGCATCTTACCCCCCAGCATGTGTGGCATTAGTCTGAGGCCCTGGGGCAAAGGGCAGCTTCACACTAACTGGATTTTAGTCAGGGAGACAGGCACAGAGCAGCAAGCTAATGACCCAGATGCAGATGCTGCTGCCAGTGTCCTTGGCTGAGCTCTGGTGCCCAGCCTGTTCCCCACAGAATATTAAACAGTGGCTCAGGGGCTGACTGCAAACTCTGCAAAGGGCATTGGAAGGAAAAGAGATTTGAATGACTCCAGTCATTTGGTTCTAGGGCTCTGCAGATGCCTTTTACAGGTTGGGTTTTACTACCTGGCTGTGGTTTTTAATGACAGAGGGGTTCTGATGGATACACTAAGGATTGTATTAACATCTGAGAGCCATCTCACTGCCCTTCTGTGACACACTGCTCACAGGCACTCCTGGGGTGCATACAGAAGAGTGGGAGCAGCAAGGCAAGGCAGGTTCTCCTCCCTCTCTGCTCTGCCCTACTCAGGCCACAGCTGGAGTTCTGGCTCCAGGTCTGGGCTCCCCAGCTCCAGAGAGACAAGAAGCTGCTGGAGAGAGTCCAGCAGAGCCCAGGAAGATGCTGAGGGCATTGGAGCAGCTCTGGCAGCAGGAAAGGCTGAGAGCCCTAGGGATGCTGAGCCTGGAGAAGAGCAGCCCCAGAGGGGAGCTGCTCAATGCTGAGCAAGAGCTGAAGGCTGGGGGCAAGAGGCTGGGACCAGACTCTGCTCAGTGGTGGCCAGGGCCAGGCCAAGGGGCACTGGGCACAAACTGGAACCCAGGAGCTTCCAGCTGAGCAGGAGGAGAAGCTTGTTTGGTGTGAGGGTGCAGAGCCCTGGGCCAGGCTGCCCAGAGAGGTTGTGGAGTCTCCTTGTATGGAGAGATTCCCCAGGCAGCTGGAGGTGACCCTGGGCACCTGCTGTGGGTGCCCCTGCTGGAGCAGGGGGGTTGGGCTGGATGCTCCCCAGAGGTCCCTGCCAGCCCCAACCATGCTGGGATTCTGTGTAATGAAGACCCTTCTTTTTCTTTTGCCTGTAATGAAGAAGTCAAAGCCTTCAGGAAAGAAGTGCTGAGGTTGTGCTGGGGATTTGTTCTCTCCCCTTTCACAGACCTTGTGTCCCAGCCAGGTCCCATGGTGCCCCTCCACTGGAAGCCTCTCTGCATCCCCAGTCAGGTCTGTCAGGGCATCCTGCAAGAAAAGGAGTCAGCATATCTCAGGATTGGAGGTAAGTCAAATACCAAGAGGGAATCAGGAAGGTCTCAGACTCTCCTGAAGGTTCCCCAGGGGGATGTGAGGTCACTGCAGAGTGCACTGACCTTTGGAGAGAGGGTTCCTCTGATGCTGATGACCACCTTCTTCTTCTCATGGTCCACAGCCACGTAGAAAGGGGTTTCATAAACCTGGAAAAGATCCACTCCTGTAACCAGCACCTGAGACTTCTGCCCAGAGAAGAGGAGGCAGAGCAGAGGGAAAGGTTGTGCCTTCTGGGCTGACAGTTCTCTCAGTGATCTCATTTTGGGCCAGCAGCAAACCTTTCTGTCTAAGTGGCAGAGGTTCTTGATGGAGAGAGAGGATGGGAAGCTCTAGGGACAGAGAGAGGCTTAAGTTTCCCTTTTTTGGACCACTACACCTGGAAGCAGGTAAATCCCATTAGGAGGAGCCTGAGGAGCATCTAAAGGGGGTTCATACAATCACAGAGTTTCAGGGGTTGGAAGGGACCTCTGGAGATCATCTACTTCAACCCCCCTGGCAGAGCAGGGTCACTTAGACCAGGTGGCACAGGATGGTGTCCAGACAGGTGGAGACTGCAGCAGCTCCCCAGGCAGCCTGGGCCAAGGCTCCAGCACTCTCTAAAGTCAAGAAGTTCCTCCTTATGTTCAGATGGAACTTCCTAGGCTCCAGTTTGTGCCTGTGACCTCTTGTCCTGTCCCTGGGCACCACTGAGCAAAGCCTGGCCCCAGCCTCCTGGCACCACCCATGAAGTATTGATAAGCATTGAGAAGATCCCCACTCAATCTTCTCCCCTTCTCAGCCTCAGGCCAGCAGAGAGATGTTCTAGTCCCTAATCATCTTCCTAGCCCTTTTCTCTGCCCTCTCCAGCAGTTCCCTGTCCTTCTTGAACAGGGCAGCCCAGAAGTGGACCCAGGACTGCAGCTGTGTCCTCACTAGGGTAGAGTAACAGGGAGAAGAACTTTCCTTGCCCTGCTGGCCACACTCTTCCTGTGGTGGCCACTGGCCTTCTTGGCCACAGGGGCACACTGTTGGCTCATGCTGATCCTGTTATCCACCAGTACCCTCTCCACAGAGCTGCCTTCCAGCAGCTCAGCCCCCACCCTACCCTGCTGCTTTGGCTCCTTCCTCCCCAGGTGCTTTTCCCTCCACATTCCCCATGGATCTTCTCTGCCCAGGTCACACTAGATACCAGCACAACCTTCTGGGGTAGCAAGCCCTCCTTCCCAGAGCTTCCAGCCTGTCCTTACAGCATCGTGGCAGGAGGTGTAGACGATGTCCACCGAGGTCATGTTCTCATCGAGGAAGTGGCGGCGGATGGCGATGGCGTTGCAGCCGCAGCAGTTGTCCTCCTCGATGGTGACACCAGGGGCATAACGGGGCCGGGAGGGACACAGGCAGCAGCACCTGCAGGAGACAGCCCAGAGCTCTGAGGAGAAGGGGAAGGTGGAAAGGGCTTAGCCTAGAGATGAGGGAAAGGCAAAGCCTGCAGGTCACACTGGGCTCAACAGCTAGGGTTGCCTTCTCTTCTTGGCACCGAGCAGTGCGCAGGTTCCACACCAAAAAAGGGCACTGGGATCAGCTGTCGTTTTCTTTCTGAGCACCAGAGAGAGCTGCAGGACTGCCAGTCGCCCAGGAATCAAGGTATGGTGGGGCTGGAACCTCTCCTCAAGGGATGCTAGCTTCCTAGCACAGTCCTACACACAGAGCAGCTCGAGACCTTCACCTGTCTATAACCAAAAACCCCAGAACAGGTCTGGAGTCATCCCAGAGCAAAAAGAGAAGCACAAGGTTAGGGTTTGTTCCTTCCTTCCCTCAGGAGACACTTCAGAAAGAGGTACTGAAAGGGAAGGATCTTCCTCCTCCCAGCTGCAGCACTGAAGTTTTCTGCAGACATGCCAAAAGCTCAACCCCAAAGAGAAGCTGGTGACAGCACTGTGAGAGCTGAAAGCAAACCTCTAAAGCACCCTGATCCTGCTTTGCTACCACGAGGTGAGCACTCTGCAGCATGGCAGGGCAAAAAAAAAAACCCCAAGCCAATTAGTCATAGAGAATACAGCCCAAACTCTGGCCAAGTCCTGCCAGTGTTTTAATAAAAGACCCAAATGTCAACTCCCTGCATAGCTGGGCTTGGGGATCAACCTGATTTCTGAGCTCTCCAAGGCAGCTGTTTTGCCTCAGTGTGAAAGCAGCCTTGTGCCAGCTGAGTTCTCTCTGCTGGCTTTGCACGTGGCACAGGGCTGGCATGATCCTTAGTGCACCAGAGAAGACAAGAGCATAGGGCAGCCTGGTTTCTTTATCAAGGTGAGCAGCTAAGCAACCATAAGGAAGAGCTGGAGGAGAAGGAGATGGGAGTGGGAAAGCCCAGAGTTACTGTGAGATGGAACAAACCAGCGTTTGAGGGAAGAGGGGAGGAAACAGCAGAGGAAATAGAGGGGGGTGCTGCAAGAAAGGCAGTTTCTCAATGGAGGAGAAAGAGGAGGGGAGAGGGAAGAGGAGAAGGCAGAGGGATAGACAGGGTGGCCACTCACGAGCAGGATCTGGCCAGGCGACAGAGTCCACATGTGGGCTTCCTCATCAGGTATATGGGCCAGCCATAGGCAGCCAGGGCAAACAGCATGTAGTAACAGACCTCTTTGTACCGCTGCATCTCTTGCTGAAAGAGACAAGAGACTCACTAAAGGCCTTATCCTCCCCCAGACAGGCAGCTTGCTCCTCCTCTTTCCCTTTCTCCAGCACAGACAGACAGCTGCACCACCAGCACCACCAGCACAGCACTGGCAGCAGAGCAAGGTGGTTGGGCTGGGCAGGATCCTTCCCCTCTCAAGTACAGCTCAGGGTAGCTATGCCTCTGTTCCCAAGAAGAGGAGTCTCAGCAGCACTTCAACAAAACCAGGTTAGGTCTAGAGATGTTCTCCTCTGTGCAGCAAACATCCTGCTGCAGAGGGAGGGCAGCCTCTGGGGGGCTGGTGCCACCTTACCCTGGCTGAGGAGAGAGAATCACAGAATCCCAGACTGGGCTGGGTTGGAAAGGACCTTTCAGGCTCATCTAATCCAGCCCCCTGCAGTCAGCAGGGACATCTGCAGCTAGAGCAGGGTTCTCACAGCCCCAGCCAACCTGACCTGGGATGGTTCCAGGGCTGGGACATCTCCCACCTCTCTGGGCAACCTGGGCCAGGCTCTCACCACCCTCAGGGGAAAACATTTCTTCCTTCTATCCATTCTGAATCTCCCTCTTTTAGTTTCAAAGCACTGTCCTGTCCCAACAGGCCCTGCTAAAAGGTGACTCCAGCTTTCTTCTAGGCCCTTGAAGTACTGGAAGGCCACAGGAAGGTCTCCCTGGAGCCTTCTCTTCTCCAGGCTGAACAACCCCAAGATAAAGCCTCCAGAACACATCTCTCTAAATACACTGCTTCCATGCAGTCATAGGCCACAAGATACCCAGAGAGGAGCACAAAGCCAGGCTGGGGCCACACACCTCAGTGCTGTCTCCCAGAAGCCCTGCTGAGATCCCTCCCCACACAGCTATAGCAAAGGAGAGAGAGGCTGGGCAGGAGCAGGAGGTTAGGGCTAAACACAACAGCACAGCCACAAGCAGGTTAATCCCAGAACCCCTTGACCTCTGCTGCTGGATTGGGTCACTCTGGCAGCACTATCATCTGATCAATGCCCAGTAAAGGGCTGCAATAGCTGCATGCCAGGAGAAAAGCCAAGCTTGATTCACACCAAACAGCCCAGGCTGTGGCCATTTCCACCCTGAGAACTGCTGAGAGAACTGTCCCAGGGAGGGAGGCTCCATCTCACAGCCAGGCAGATGCCTTGTCCTCCTCAGGACAGAGCTCCAGGGGCTCTGCTGGTTGTACTTCCACATGGAGCTCTGCAGGACACTCCTGGATGAGGTGCTCATCCAGCAGAGGTGCTGATCCTCAGCAGAGCTGCTCTCTGGCTCTGGAGAAACCTCACCCTGCCTTTCCTCACCCAAGGGGAAATATCACAAAGCAGAGGGCAGAGATAACGCTTTCAAAGTGACCTGAAGACACTAAGCCTCCAGAGAGTAAATGTTGTTCTATGCTGTGATACTGATCTTTCATTTCTCTGCTTATTCCAGAGAGGGGCAGGAAAGGAAGAAGAGAAGCCAGTGAGGAGAAGAGAAGAGAAGAGGCAGGGGGGGGAAAGCAGAGGGAGTTTGCAGAGCACAGCCCAGGGACTCACCGCGTTTTTCAGGTCCAGGTACTTGGTGTTCCTGGTCACTGGCATCCCAGAGAGGAAAGCCAAAATGTCATTGTTTGCCTGCAAGGCACAAACACACATCAGAATTCTTCCCTGGGACACCAAGACAACAGCTATGGCCTGAGAAACAGCAAGCACTAGGGAAGGACAGGATCCTAGCAAGTATCCCAACCAGCCTCCTATCTCTGTCTCCTCGCTGTTGTCTGAACCCCACTTCTGAGGGGACAACAATAAACCCAAGCCAAGTCATTCTCTACTGGACTGACAATCTGCAGAGCAAAATGGCTTGGGAAATGAGGAATTCTCCCCTCAGGCTCCTCCTGCAGCTTTAGCCCAGATGCTGGAGTCCTCTGCACATCACAGGAGGAGAAGTCATCTCATCAGCCCATTTGCTTTCGAGTACCTCCCACCTCCTACCAGGCATCTGCCCAGTTGAGGCCAAGAGCTAAATCTGTCTCTATCACCTGCCTGGAGAAGACACCAGGTTTCAGTGACTCAGTGGCAGTTGGCCCCTTTGGAAACAAAGCTGCTGGAGAAGTTCAGAGCTTTATCTTCCAGCGGAGGGAGCACCAAGAGCAAAGGATCGAGGTGGGCAGAGCCACGCCGCAGCTCTTGCAGAGAGCCCCAGGAGCAGCAGGTGAAGAGGCCAAGCGAGATGGTCACGGTGTGTGGCACAGCAAAGAGCCTCTTGCTCCTCCTCCACCACCTCCTTCCCCTCCTTCTCCTCCTCCTCCACCCACCTCATCCAGCACGGCGCTGCGCTTGGCTCGCTGGCGCTGGCGAAGCAGGACCAGGCCCGCGATGATGTCCGAGGGGACGATGTCCAGGTCCCGGAAGAACTCAGCGAACAGGTAAGCGATCTCAGAGTAGGCATCCTGCAAAACCCAGGCACAGACAGAGCTGAGGAGGAGGAAGAGGAGGAAGAGGAGTTTGGGGGTGGGCAGCCTCAAAAGACGAGATGGAAAGAGAAGCAATGCGGCAGTGCTGGCCTCGTTTCTGCAGCCCTCTCGTTTCTCTCTCCCTCTCTCTCTCTCTCTCTCCTTCTCTCTCTCTCC
>VWZX01009354.1:342218-354693 GCA_013399015.1 Galbula dea
TCCCTCTCCATCTATCCCTCTCCATCTATCCCTCTCCATCTATCCCTCTGTCCTTCTCTCTTTCTCTCCCTCCCTCTCTCCCTCTCTCTCTCTCCCTTTCTCTCTCTCCCTTTCTCTCTCTCCCTTTCTCTCTCTCCCTTTCTCTCTCTCCCTTTCTCTCTCTCCCTTTCTCTCTCCCTCTCCCTCCTTCTCTCTCCCCCTCTCCCAGACACCCCTGAGGTTCCTCCAGGGAACACCACATCTGCCCCAGGCAGCTGAACCTCTCTGATTGAGGCTGAACTTGTACTGTGCTGAGCGTCTGTCTGTGGGCAAGCACAACACCTCCACATCAACCTGCCCCAAAGGGAGAGAAAGGGAAGGTGCTCACCTCTACAGGGTAAACAAGAGGGGAAGGAAGATGAGAAGCAAGCAAACCCCAAGCCAGTGGCATCTCAGAGCTGTCCTTGCTCCTCAAAAGCTCTTCAGGGAACAAACACACTGCTTTTATCTCAGTTAAGACTCTCTTCAGCTCCACAGCTCTGTGCTGGGATCATTTTGCCCACACTTAGCCCAGACCTCAGCATCCCAGACAGCCCAAGCTCTGCAGCTGCTCTTTGTTCACCACCATGCTCTTTGCCACCTGAGTTCAGAGCCAGTCACAAGCAGCAGGTGTCACCCAGAGCAGCTCTGGGTACTGAAGGAGCTGCCCAAGTTCCTAGGTTTGGACTACAGCCAAGCAAAAAGGCCTGAGAAGGAAAGACCTGAGTCATGAAACACATTGCTCCTGGAGGAGAAGGTGACCAAACCCCAACAAAGGAAGATGCCCCAGGAGGGAGAGAAGAAGAAGAGACCTGAGAGGGTCAAGCCAAGGCTCTGAAGAAGAGGGACAAAGATATTTGGAGAAGAAATGCTGTTGCAAAAGGCAACTTTGGCTCTACACTACCAGAACACCTCTCCAGAGGATGGAAAGGGAGGGTGGTTTGGGAGCTGGAGACAGGCTGGGCTGGGACAAGGCAGATCTGGCTAGCAAGGAGGCTGGATCAGCAGGATGTGGGACAGAGCAAGTGCTGTACTACACCAACAGTCAGGATTTTGACTGCTGCCACCAAGAACCCTCCCCAGCAAGGTCTGGCACAGCCTTGTCCTCAACTTTCAGCCCTTCCCAGCACCCCTCACTCAGCACCTGCCTTGTCTGTGGCAAGGCTGAGCCATGCACTTGGGGAAGGGTTGATCTTCAGGACAGGATCTCTCCATCTCTCTTCCTTGACAGGCAAGGAGGTCAATCCCTTCTCTCCTCAGGAGTCTTGCAGGAGATGACCTGCATTCTTTCATCCCTGGCAAACTCCTGCAGTGCCAGATGACTTTCTAGCACTTGCCACCAATAACAAGTTAAATCACCACTAGGAATGTGGCTTAAGATGCCAACTGTGCAGGTTTCCATGCCAGCTGTGCCTCTGAAGAGCAGAGAGGTTGCCATTAACCTCTCCAACATCACAGCTGCAGTATCCTTGAAGCACTGACCTCAAAAAAGAAAAGCTTAGTGCAGTTCCTGTGAGCACACAAGAAATGCAAGAAGCCTCCAAGGAAAATAGGACAAACACTTCTTAAGCCCAAGTGAGAGCAACAGCCCTGGTCAGAGGGGTGGCCTAAGGTCACAGTGGAACTTTGACATCTATGTTCTGTTCTGAAGGCAGAGTTTTGGCTGCAGCACCTGCTGTTATATCATAGGATTGATGGTGCTGTTCTGCTACAAACCCTCCAGAGCTCTGGCAGAGCTGGGGGACACTAGAACTTCAGAACCACAAACTATGAAGGTTGGAAGATACCTCCAAGATCATGGAGTCCAACCATCAACCATCAACATCAATTGTTCCTCATGGCCAACCTGAACCTCCCCTGGCACAACTGGAGGCTGTTTCCTCTTCTCCTATCTCTTGTTCCTTGGCAGAAGAGCCCAACCCCACCTGGCTCCAGCCTCCTCTCAGGGAGCTGCAGGGAGTGAGAAGGTCTCCCTGAGCCTCCTCTTCTCCAGCCTAACCAAGCCCAGGTCCCTCAGCTGCTCCTCCCCAGCCTCAATCTCCAGAGCCTTCCCCTGGACACATTCCCATGCCAATGGCTTTCTTGTAAGGAAGGAGCCAGGCTTCACTCCAGATACAAACAGCTTCTTGCCCTGATGTCATCTCCACTCTGCACAGCTATTTCCCAGCTCAGAGGATGATCATCCTCTGCTAGAAATGGAGACTAAGAGAGACAACAGCAATGGATTCCTTTCTGATCCATGGCACAGGCAGTGATTCCCCACACTCTCAGGCCAGAACAGCCAAAGGCAAAGCTTGTTTCTGCAAAGCAAAGAGCCTGGAAATTGCTTCAGCTGAAGGGAAAATGGAAATTCAATAGCAGAAGGAATGTGAGGATTCTGGTAGCTGCTTTTATCCTAAACTCAGGGAAAAAAAAACCCTAATAAGAACTAGAAACAGACTCACTGCAGAGTGAAGAGTTTGGTAGAGAAAAAAGGCTGAGATGAAGTGAAATAGTTTAGATTCCTGAATAAAATAGAGTGCTTCAGAAATGAGGCCACTCAGAGGCCTGCCAGGGCTCTGCCAGCCAGGCTGCAGCACACAGCCTGCACCCTCAGCACAAGCTCCTCTGGGTACCTGGGCAAGGTGACCTGGTTGTGAGGGGAAGGGGAAAGGGGCAAGGGGCAAGGAGATGGTTCCTCTGCTGTGGGAGCACAAGCAGGCAGAGGAGCAGCAAATAACCTGCAAGGAAATAACAAATCTGTAAGGCTGGAAGAGATCTCCCTGACCATAGAGTCCAACTGTTCCCCAGCACTGCCAGGTCACCACTAACCCATGGCCTCAGCACCACAGCTCCAGGGCTTGGAAACCCCTCCAGGGGTGGGGAATCCACCACTGCCCTGGGCAGCCTGGGACAGGCCTGGACAACCTTTTCCAGGAAGAAATTGTTCCTTATGTCCAACCTCAACCTCCCCTGGCACAACTGGAGGCTGTTTCCTCCTCTCCTATCTCTTGTTCCCTGGGAGAAGGGCCCAACCCCCCCCTGGCTCCAGCCTCCTCTCAGGGAGCTGCAGAGAGTGAGAAGGTCTCCCCTGAGCCTCCTCTTCTCCAGGCTAACCAAGCCCAGTTCCCTCAGCTGCTCCTCACAACACTTACAGTGCTCTAGACCCTTCCCCACCTCCCTTGCCCTTCTCTGCACACACTCCAGCACCCCTATGTCCTTGGAGTGAGGAGCCCAAAGCTGAGCCCAGGATTGGAGCTGTGGCCTCCCCAGTGCCCAGCCCAGGAGGACAAGCTCTGCCCTAGCCCTGCTGCTCCAAGCCAGGATGCTCTTGGCCTTCTTGGCCACCTGGGCACTCTGCTGCCTCATCTTCAGCTGCTGCTGCCCATGCTGCTGTTTGTGCTGCCATGACACAAGACTGTTTGGTTTCAGCTTTCCAGCTGGGTTTCCCTGAGCAGCTCTAGCAGGTGATTGCTGAGAGCTGGCAGCCCTGGGCTGGGACATTCCCTGGGAGCATGGTGGTATTTTAGCCCTGCAGGAGCCTGCCACTGGCAAGGGGATGATGCCAGTGCATCTTGCTGGCTTCCTCCATGAGGGCTGTGACAATTCCTGCAGCTGCACTGTTCCTGTGGCCACACTTTGCACCCTGTGGGGACTCCACAGCTCTCCCCAACAAGCCTTCTCCACCTGACTCATGGTGGTTGCCACCTGTGATGCAGGAATGCTCAGGCAGCCCTCACCTGCCTCTGCTTTATCCTGACACAGCTCTTCATCTCATTACACCTTTCCCTTTGCTGGTTACAATCCCAACCTCATTTCTCTTCCTTTCCAAGTTCAGATCCCCTTCCAATATGTTCCTTTTCCAGCTGCATCTCTTAGGAGAGCAAGCCCCAGGCTGTATTTAGGGAGGACATCACTGCTGTGGTCAGTCCCTTGGGGTCTTCCCTGTCATTTTCCATGCCTTCTACTGAAGCTAAACCTTTCTCTGACTTTCTTGGCTGCAGCTGTGTACTGATGTCTTTGCTCTAAGTGTCCTTGATAACTCCTAGCTTGTTTCCAGAGGAGGCTGTACCTAATTCAGAGCCCAGAGTAGGAAAGTAATTGCAATTGTTCCTTCAGATGTGCCCATGTCACCTTGTCCTCATGACTCTCTTCTATTTTGGTACCAGCTCCCTTCTTCTCTTGGCCTTTCCAGAGTTCTCAATCACAACTGGGACCAACTGAAATATTACAAGTCATCAGGAAAATTTTCCACCTTAGGATTTGCCTCTCCAGCAGATCCTCAGCAGCCATGTGGAATAACATCCTAACTGTGGAACCATGAAGGTTGGAAAAGACTCTTAACATCACCAGGGCCAACCATCAGCTCAAGACTGCCAGGGCACCACTGAACCATGGCCTCAGCACCACAGCTCCAGGGCTTGGAAACCCCTCCAGGGATGGGGACTCCACCACTGCCCTGGGCAGCCTGGGCCAGGCCTGGACAACCCTTGCCAGGAAGAAATTGTTCCTCATGGCCAACCTAAACTTCCCCTGGCACAACTGGAGGCTGTTTCCTCTTCTCCTATCTCTTGTGCCTTGGCAGAAGAGCCCAACCCCACCTGGCTCCAGCCTCCTCTCAGGGAGCTGCAGAGAGGGAGAAGGTCTCCCCTGAGCCTCCTCTTCTCCAGCCTAACCAAGCCCAGTTCCCTCAGCTGCTCCTCACAACACTTACAGTGCTCTAAACCCTTCCCCACCTTCCTTGCCCTTCCCTAGCCACACTCCAGCACCTCTATGCCTCTGTCCAGGTTGGAAAGCAGGAAGCCAAGGTTGCTAGGCTCTGCTGAGTGCCAGAGGCTCAGAGCTGTGGTTGGTACTTACTGACTGGGAGTCTTTAGTCCTTGTACAGCACAGGAACACTTTCAGCCTGCGTGTCCAGCTGCTGGCTTGCCCCTCCTCCAGGCGGTGCCTGCAAGGGAAGGGAAGAGCAGGCATGAGGACAGGCAGGAGAACAGGGCTGCAAGCAGATCCAAGTCCCACAAGGCCATGCTGTCACTGCTAAAACCTGGCCTAAAGCAGAAAGTCATAGACTAGAATTGCATAGCAGGTGCTTGGGATGGCAGCAGGTATCCAGCACACACCCTGGCAGTGCTGCCTGGTAGCAGAGCCAGTGCAGGAGATGGTGGGAAAGTGATGGGGAAAGGGAGAGGAGCTGTGGGATGCCCCCAAGGACAAAAGCATTCAGGAGTCTGCTCCATGCTTTGGAGCCTAGAATCAGAATCATTTTGGTTGGAAGAGATCTTTAAGATCACAGAGTCCAACTGTTCCCCAGCACTGCCAGGGCACCACTAACCCAGGGCCTCAGCACCACAGCTCCAGGGCTTGGAAACCCCTCCAGGGGTGGGGACTCCACCAGTGCCCTGGGCAGCCTGGGGCAGGCCTTCACAACTCTTTTGGGGAAGAAATTGTTCCTCATGGCCAACCTGAGCCTCCCCTGGTGCAGCTGGAGGCTGTTTTGTCCTCTCCTATCTCTTGTTCCTTGGCAGAAGAGCCCAACCCCACCTGGCTCCAGCCTCCTCTCAGGGAGCTGCAGAGAGGGAGAAGGTCTCCCCTGAGCCTCCTCTTCTCCAGCCTAACCAAGCCCAGGTCCCTCAGCTGCTCCTCACAACACTTACAGTGCTCTAGACCCTTCCCCACCTTCCTTGCCCTTCTCTGCACACACTCCAGCACCTCCCTGTCCTGCTTGGAGTGAGGAGCCCAAAGCTGAGCCCAGGCTTGGAGCTGTGGCCTCCCCAGAGCCCAGCCCAGGAGCACAATCTCTGCCCTAGCCCTGCTGCCACACTAGTGCTGCTCCAAGCCAGACTGCTTGCTGAGCAGTGGCCTGTGCCTTCTGATGGCCAGCAGCACTTTCACCTTGGCATTCCACTTCACCTGAGCTGTATTTCCTCTCTCTTAACTGATGGGAAAACTGGATTGGTTGGTCACATTTGGGAGAGCTGTAACTTGGGCTCCTTTTCTGTGGGACTCTGCTGTAGCTGCTGAACTCCACACAGCAGTTCCCCTCTCCTGGTGGCATCGTGATGTGTGTGGGCTTTGATGTTCCTGCAGAGCTAAGAAAACCAAACAACAAACCCAAAGGCTCAGCTAATTGTGCTGAGGCTTTTCTAAGACACTTGGCTTCAGTGTCAGGAAGAAAGGATTTGGGAAAAGTTGGGAATGAAAAGAGCTCAGAGCACACTTGCTCCTTCAGCCACCACAGTGAAGTTCCTTGCATTGCTGCCTGAGCTCTTTGGCCTTTGCTGGAGCCAAGAGAGTACTGGCTGAGGACACCAAGTCCTGTTTCTCTCTTGGGAGTTCCCCTTGGAGCTTATGGATCATTGCTTCCAGATGTTTTCATGCCTTGAAGAGTGAGGCACTGGCACAGGTTGCCCAGAGAGGTTGTGGCTGCCCCATCCCTGGCTGTGTCCAAGGCCAGGTTGGATGTAGCCCTGGGCAACCTGGTCTGGTGGGTGGCATCCTGCCCGTGGCAGGGGGGTTGGAGCTAGATGACCTTGAAGGTCCCTTCCAACCCAAAGCAGCCTGTGAATCTCTGAATTGCCAAGTCCAACTGTTGACTAACACAATGAGAAAGCTGCCCACCAGAGTTCTGCTAAGGGCTAACAGCAGCAGCAGCCTTCCAAAGCTCAGGGCTTCTCAGAAAGGCAACCAGAAGGATCCCACTCCAAGGCACTGGATGCCTCCCAAACAGCCTCTGGGAGACACATGCCCAAGGAAAAAGGCAAAACTTGCAGAGTAGCTCTGAAAAGCCTCATTTTCTCTAGTGTTCCAAATGCCTCAAGCCCTCCAAAGCCACATTCCTTGCTGACAGTCCCAATGTCAAGAGTGCCCAAGGAAACAAAGCCTGTTTGTGTTGTCCTGCTTCTGGAAAGGAGAAGGAACAGCAACAAAAAAAACCTCCTGAAAAATGCCTTGCTTGGAGAAAAGAAAGCAAGTCAAAAGCTTTGCTCTCCCCATCTGGGGAGCTGAGAGATGCAATCAATTCTTAATTAAATGACCTGACTGCCAACACAAAAGACATTGCTTCTTGGCCAAGACCAAAGAGAAGAAACTTCAGGCCAAAAGGTCATATTTTGAAGAGAGAAATAAAGGAAGAAAGGGGCTTTGGAAGAAGATGTTGCCTCAACTTAAGGAAAATATAAGCACTGCCTCCCTGTTCCCAGGGCAGATGCTGCTACAGGGTGGACAAACAAGCTGTTGTGGTCAGCAGCAGCTCAAGGGGCTCCTAAGAATTCCCAAATCCAGTGACTAATGCACAAGCCAGGCAGATACTGCATTGCTTTGCCTCCTTTGGAAACAGATGCCCACACACAGCACCTGACAGTCTGAGCTGCACTCTTCCAAAAATTACCCTCAAAGGGAAGCAGTACCTGAAGCTCAATGCTCCCTGAAGCAAGGCAAGGAGAAAGGCAGGAACCACAGCTGGAGTCCTGGCTCCAGGTCTGGGCTCCCCAGTTCCAGAGAGACAAGGAACTGCTGGAGAGAGTCCAGCAGAGGCCAGGAAGATGCTGAGGGCACTGGAGCAGCTCTGGCAGGAGGAAAGGCTGAGAGCCCTGGGGCTGCTGAGCCTGCAGAAGAGCAGCCCCAGAGGGGAGCTGCTCCATGCTGAGCAAGAGCTGAAGGCGGGGGGCAAGAAGCTGGGGCCAGGCTCTGCTCAGTGGTGGCCAGGGCCAGGCCAAGGGGCACTGGGTACAAACTGCAAGCCAGGAGCTTCCAGCTGAGCAGAAGGAGAAGCTTGTTTGGTGTGAGGGTGTTGGAGGCCTGGCCCAGGCTGCCCAGAGAGGCTGTGGAATCTCCTTGTGTGGAGAGATTGCCAAGGCAGCTGGAGGTGACCCTGGGCACCTGCTGTGGGTGAGCCTGCTGGAGCAGGGGGGTTGGGCTGGATGCTCCCCAGAGGTCCCTTGCAGCTCCCAGCCCGCTGGGCTGCTGTGATGTGCGAGGAGCAGGAGCCTCCCCCCGGCCCGGCCGTACCGGAGGTTGTATGTCCGCAGGTTGCGCTGCCTCCGCTTGGTGGCGCGCAGCTTGACGAAGGTGCGGCCAGTGGGGTCGAAGACGCAGAGGACAGTGATGCAGACACTCAGGATCACAACCCAGTTGCACACCACCATTCCTGGGGAAGCAGAAGAGAAGTCAGGTGCTCTGCCAGCAAGCCTTGGCAGTTAGCACCTCCTGCTTTTCACCCCTGGCATCTCCACCTCTCTCCCAGCCCACAGCAGGGCACAGGAGGTTACCCCCCAGGAGCCCTGCAGCCAGCTGCAGCAGTTGGGAACCCTCTGGAAAGGCTTCTGAAGCACAGCTAGGTCTTCCAGCTGCTTTAGGAGATTGCCCATGCAGGAGGCCATTAAATCCTCACTGAGTATCTTAAGGGACTGCAACATTAGCATCCCCTCCCACCAGGAGAGCAGCTGAGGCTGACAAGGAGCTCCATGGAAAACAGTGAAGCTATTTGAAAGGGAAGAAGGGGCTCCAGGTCTCCCAGACTCCCCAGGCAGCCCCTGCCATGGGAAGGGGAATTCTTGCCTCAGTGCAGACAGCAGAAATGAATAGAACAACTGTTGTGAGCAATCCTGTCTGGGGGGAAAACAAGCAGCACATTTACAGTTCCCATCCACTTCCAACAGCCCATCCCCACATGCACGAATGAATTAGCTCTCTCCAAAGCAAGAGGATGTCTGTGCAGACCCAGGAAGGCACCCAAAGCCCAGAGACATACCCAAAGTGACACTCTTGGCTGTGAGATCATTGCAGGAAGTGTAGTACTGGGTTAGCCAAACGATGCCCACAATAGCATAGACAAACTCGATCACCAGGATAGCTGGAACAAAAGGAACACAAGAGGATGAGCAGCAGCACCTCCCTGAGGATAAAGAGCTGCCTCTGCCCACCTGCTGGGGAGGAAACCCACACCCAGGACAGCTGCACACACCTCAGTGCTTAGGGAAGTGATTGTTAGACTAAGGCGACCAACCCTTGACACTAATCACTCCTACATTACAGGAGGACCCTGTGCACACAGAGCTGGCAGTGCCCTTAGCCCTAGCAGAGGTGGGAAGCAGCCATGCAGCAGTGGAAAGCCTTCCTCAGGGCTGAAGAATCCCTGGGTAACAGGGTATTTTGGTCTTCACCACCACAGACAGCTGATTCAAAGATAGGAAATAAGAAGTAGTGAGCAGCCAGGGTTAATTCTGCTTCCTACACTCAGCTCCCAGTACCTCTGCACCTTGCAGTCCATCCAGTGACAGTTGCCAGGACACAGCCCTTAAGGAGTCATTTACTGGCTCCTCAGCCTTGCCTGTTACCCTGGTAATGAACAGGAGGAACCTGAGGATTAACAAGGGTTCCCTGGACCAAAAAACGTTGGGAAACACTGCTCTGAAGTGCCCATCCTCCCAGTTCCTCTACACCCCCAGAGTAGAGGGGGGGAAGTCAGCCATGGAGAGGACAGCCAGTTTGCTCAGCAATGCTAAGCAAGGCTTTGGTAGAGCTGAGACTAACCTCACATTGCAGCCTAGCTGAGTGAGCTCCATCCTCCTTATCTCTGTGTTGGCAAAGTTACCTTTCCAGAAGTGGCTCTCACCAGCCTGGAAAGACCAGAGCAATGAGTTTTCAAGAGCAGTGGGCAAGGAATCAGGGCTAGATGTGGTTCCTGATCAGCCCAAGCTATCTTCTTCAACTGGCTTTGCCTACCCTGGCTGCTTTCCCCTCTGGGATGACCTCCAGCAGGCTAGGAGCAGCAGCAGCAGCAGGGATGAGACCTTCCTGGCTTCAGGCTGGAACTCCTTCCCTGGATTTCTGTGCACCCAACAGCACATGCCTAAATTGGGCCAGTCACATGGTCCTTGCCCACACAATGGTCACACTCCTATTTCTATCATCAGAGCTGATGAAGTTATTAAGAGGAAGAAAAAGCCAGCCCAGAAAACAAGCACACACCAGAGGCAGGATGGGTTGTAAATACAGATCCTCAACACAGGCAGAGTTCAAAGCAGACATGGAAGTAAAAGGGGAGGGTTCTTGGGTTGGAAAATGGCTCTGGAGAGTCTCTCTACCTCCCTTTGTCCCATTTTAGTCTGGGTTTAACACTGTGTTACTCCAAGTGGCTGCCCTAGGGAGACTGGAGAGAGATTTGTTTGCTATTCCTGTTAATGATTTGCACTTAGCACTCCAAAGGAGAGAATGTCTCCCAGACAGAGCTGTCAAGCAAGGTCACCCCTGTGGTAGTGAATTCTGCATCAAAACACACATGAGAAGCTGGGTTTGAAGTGGGCTTGGCTCTGCAGCTCCAAAAGAGTTTTCTCTTCAAAAGGAAAAGAGTCTGCACTCAGCACAGAGAGATCTGATCCTTTTTCTGTACCTGGGAGACCATGGAGCTGAGCAGGGAAGCCCTGAAGAGAAGCTCAAGGAATAATCTCTTTTCTGATCCAGCTCTTGATGGCAAAGTGAGAGAGGAGATGGTTTTAGGAAGACAAAGATGCACTGGAAAAGAGGATGCACCCAGGGAGCAGGTGGTAAACCTGCTTAGCTACCTCCTGGTGCCTGCAGCATCACATGAGAGTCAAGAGGTCAAGTGCATGTCTCAAGGTAGGGGGGTGGAGATGGAAGTGTCTGTACCAGAGGCAAGGACATGCACATGCCTCAGGGGTCAGAACCACCACGATTTACACAGACATATGCCTGGATCATGGGAAAAAATGTGCTGCTGGAGGGGAGAAAAGGTGGGGGAGAGGTGTAGATGAGACAGAAGGGGAGCACAGTTTGCTGGAGGAAAAGGATGTACCTGCATGGCAATGAGGATGAGAAGATCAAGGTTTGCTAGCAAGATATTTGGGGCATTGCATGAGAGCCTGAAGAGCAATGACAGGGTGGCAGTAGATGGGAGGTATTCAGATGCAGCTCACATACAAGTGGCCATCTGGATGTCTTTCAGAAGCTGTATGTTTTGTCAGGGTGTGGGGAGAGAAGTCTTCTGCTTTAGCAGATGGCAATGTGGAGGCTGAGTCATTCAGGAGGCCTCAGGCCTTTGCCTCTCTTACCCAGTCTGACATAGAGCACATACTGCATGGAGTCCCTGGGCTCTGTGTACAGGATGCTGCCTCTCATGCTGAGCCAGATGATGGCCACCTCTGCAATCATACAGCTGAGCAGGATGCCCAGGTAGCCTCTGCCGTGGTCCACCAGGTTCAGGGAGCAGGTCTCGTTGGGGTTGTACACCAGCCCAAAGAGCACCACGGAGAGGATCACAAACCTGCCAGGCACCAAAGCAGCTTGTTAGCAAACAGGCAGCCAAAGGCACCTGCTTCTCCTCACAGAACTCCTCAGGAGCCTCTCAGTGTCCTGCAGCTGCTGAACAAGTCATACTCCTTTGGTTTGGAGGCACAACGGTCTGATGATCTCTGGCAAGCCACATCATTATCCTGCCACTTCCAAATGTGGTTCCTGGATAGAAACACTGCCCCAAACTCCAATGAACCACTTTGGGTAGCACTGGGGAATGCAGGTAGCTCTGGTTAGTCTCCCTCTTTCCAGCTGCAACTCAGAACTTAGCCAAAGCAGCAGAAGCTGGAGCTCTGTTGGTGTCTGTCACCAACAGCCCAACCAAACCTTCCAGGTGTAGAACCACAGGAAGAAATTCCAGCTGCAAGAAAACAGGAGGAGCAAAAAAAACAAAGAGAGAGAGAAGAAAAACAAGACTTGCTGGGAGAATGAAACTCCTCCTCCTGCCTTTCTCACTTACCAGGTGGTATGCAGGAGGAAGAGGAAGACTGCTGGCAAAACCAGGTCATCGCTGCCTACAGACCAGCGCCGGCGGAACACGACAATCCCTGGCATGGCTAGTGGGTCTGAGGAGACTCAGCAGGCACGACACTCACCTCCTGCAGAAGAGCAGAATCCAACATGCTGTCAACCCTCTTGAATCCCTCAGCCTTCTTCTCCCCATCGCTCATAGCAGCAGAAAGACTGCAGCCCCCCCCCCCCCGCCTCCGAGAGCTATTTTACACCAAGGATGGTAGAGCTGCTTCCTCCCAGCACCAGGGGGCATGGCATGCTCGAGGAGGAGAGGAAAGCACTGTTTGGGGAGGGAGAAGTAGTATGGAGCAGAGGGAACAGCATGAAGTTGTGCTGGGGAGGGTTAGGTTGGGTATTAGGAGAAGGGTCTTCACCCAGAGGGTGGTGGAGACCTGGAACAGGCTCCCCAGGGAAGCAGTCACAGCACCAAGTCTAGTAGACTTCAAGAAGTATCTGCTCCTAGACACCTGGTGTGATCTTTGGGGCTGTCCTGTGCAGAGCCAGGACCTGGACTCCATGATCCTTGTGGGTCCCTTCCCACTCAGGACATCCCAGCATTCTATGATTAGCTGAAGCCAGTGTGTAACCCCCTGGACATCATCACCACTTACCCAGCTCCATCTCCCTGGACATCATCACCAGTCACCTAGCTCCA